>CM035427.1:84247642-84592642 GCA_020310875.1 Ceratopteris richardii | reverse complement strand
TTTGAGAGTCAAAGCTTGGGAATGTGATGACATGCTTATACTGAGTGTATGTATATGCAGATTGATTTAAACACTTAGTAAGTGTGATTCTTTGGGTCCCACTATTTGCTTCCTGCGAGATCTTACCTCCATATGTATCATGATTTATAGAAAACATTCATACTCGAGCCAGCTTATATGTGTGTGCATGTTGTTAGCGCGCTACGATAGGCTAGTAGGCTGGTGGAACCACCTTGGTCGGGCGATCAAGGCCACGAGCCGTAGCTAGTTTTATCGTAGGCCTGACCTATTTATTTTCATGCGCCTGCATGGGTCGATATGCAGGTGGAGTCACTTTGGCGGGGTGGTCAGAGCCACGAGCTGACGGCAATTTCATGTAGGGCTGACATTGTGTATGTCGTGCATTATGTCCGGTCGACAGACAAGTGGGGTAAACTTGGCCGGGTGGACAAGTCCATGAGTCGCACCCGATTTCAACATAGGCCGATTCGTGAAATAAAGATAAAATGAATAAATGCTCAGCTGAGTAGAAGTGAAAAATAAAGAAAAAGAAAAATAAAAATGAAAACGAAAAAGGAAAATAAAGAGATCTAATGGAGAGTTGGACAAGTAGGAGATAAATAGTGGGAATCGAGGTATATTCTATAAACTGAGTTAGTAGAAACATAAGTATATGCTAGTACATGGAATGAGCTGCTGGATCTGAACCAGTTGAACAAACACAAGATCTAGAAAGCCAACGATTTATTCATGTGATTACTTGTCAGATTGCAGACGTAGAAACATAGTATGATGCTTGTGAAGCTTGAATCTACTTAGTTTTCTTAAATTCCTACTAATCTTTATAAAAATTGCATGAGTGCATGAGATCACGATTTGATTCTTTGAAAAGAAAATCATTAAAATATAAAAAGAGTTTAAAAAGAGCCCTGATACGCTTTCGTTGAATATTGCAGGTTGGTTTATCAGGGCGATGTGCATGTTTAGTAGGGACGAATGTCGGGATGAAATCCCGCAAGGAGTGTGCATTGTTTTTTTTTTCAAAGTTGATTGATTTTATGAGTTTTATGTGGTGTTTTCATTGAGGATGTGGTAAAAATTGTACATGTTTTGGCCAATTTGATTGATTGGGAGACGCAGAACCGTGTGATTCTTGTTGATTAGGCTTGTATATTTGTAAATAGTCATGATGCTAGCTTTTGAATCCATAAACTTATAGGATTGACCCTTAGAAATCCCTAAAAACCTACGGGTTTACCCTAGGAAAACCAGACTTGAACCCTTGGAAACCCTTGGAGTTTAGGTCCAAACCGAGAATAAACCCTTGGATTAATGTGTTTGAGTTAATTGTGATCAAAACCCCAATTTTCCCGACCAAAAATCGTATCTTAGACCCTTGAAATTGGTGTTTACCCTAGGTCAAACCCTTAAAAGTAATTAACTTGTATATACAGTATGAAACCAAAACTAAAATAAAAAAGGAGAAAAAATAAAAAATAGAAATAAGTGATGTGATTTTCCAAAATTAGCAAATGAACATGCAAGGTGTTCTTGAATTTAGGAAGTTGAGCAAGGAGGTTAGAAACTTCTAGAGAATAGTCCGAAGGAGAGAAGGGCGGGGGAGCTTATAAATAGAGGGCCAAGCCTCATTTGTTTTTCCTCGTGGATCTTCTTGGTGCATCTACTCTCCAGGTACGGTTTATTACCCTCATCTTATTCATTATTTCTTCTTCATGTTCATTAGTCTTCATGATGGTGGAGAGAGAGTAGCCGATATAGATGATGCTTGAGGATGGCAAGCTTTTGTGATACCATCATGTTTATAGTTGGTAATCATCTATCTCCTAAGCATAAGTATCTTACAACAATTGATGATGGTTTTGAATGAAGAACATATTAGTCTGCACTCAGAGAGAGAGGACCATCATCTACTATATAGAGAGACGCACAGAGTCAGTGAGCATAGAGACATTTGAGAAGACTGTAGAGAGAGAATTTGGGCACGACAGAGCATCATGGGAAGAAAGAAGGTTTGTAGGAGTCCATGTGTGGAGAGAGAGTGACCCCGTGCCTGCTGTTTATGTGGGGTGAGAGGAGAGAGACTAGCAGGTCTGATTGATGGCATAGAAGGCAGTTGTCGACGCTGTGTATATACAGAGAGAGAAGTATAGAGAAGCAATGCTGTAATACTACGATAGAGAGAGAAAATTGCATCCATATGGTTGTATTGCAGAGAGAGAGAGTCAAGAAAGGCGGCACAGATAGATTTTATGAGCGGTTCCAGAGAGAGCTTGAATTGTGGAGGGAGTTAGAGAGAGGGAGTTGTGCCATTGACGGCCTCTGGTGGTGGGAGAGAAAGGTCCACCCTTGGCTGTTGCTGAGGCACCATGGAAAGAGGTAGACAGCGCTGGTTTGGCAGCGATCGATGATGTGGTGAAGAGGGAGAAGCTATCGCTAAAGAGAAACTGTCGTACCGACATGCTGACTGGCGCAGGAAGGAGAGAGAGAGACATGTACGAGTGTGGGCTGCAGCGTATATCAGAGAGAGACCGAGGAAGTCGCATGGGTTGTCAAACAGTGAGTCGGTGGACTTGTTCCACGTTAGAACTTAGAGGTAATGGAGTTGTAGGCTCTGGCGACGCTTGGACACGGAGAGAGAAAACAGGGGGAGAGAGAGATGATTTGTTCGGCAGCGGCAGAGCGTATACGTGTGGAGATAGAGAGAGAAACGTGGAGTTGGTTAGCGCAGCAGAATTCGCAAGCGTGCAGGAGACGGTGGAGAGAGAATTGTAGAAGTTACTGTCGTAGTGAGTAGAGAGAAGGCATGTCAGTGCTATGCGGGTGGCTGACGTGCAAGGAGACATCCGACAGAGAGATATGTGGAGAGCTCCTTGCCGCTGCTGATGGGCGCGTGGAAACAGATCCGATGTTGTCAACACTGCGCGGTGGTCGACGACCTCGAAAGAGACCGATTGGAAGAGAGATATATATGCGGGCCGCCGAAGTATAGATGAGTTATCATGTTGAGAGAGATGAGCAGGTGGCAGTTCACGTGCGGCGTGAGAGTCAGAACTTGGAGCATAAAATCCCGCAAATAAATTCCCCAGAGAGAACGATTGCGTGGGCTGGCGCTCATGCGCAAAAAGAGAGAGAGAGAGAGAGACAGAGAGAGAGAGAGAGAGAGATGGCAGACTTGTAGGGCGCGACAGGATTCGCGAAGACATAGTGCAAGCGAGTAGAAGGGAATATTTGTCATAAGATCGAGAACCAAACATGAAACTGCAAACTACATTGATTGAAAGAAAGCTTATCTAGTAATGAACATAAGTAGAGCATCATCTCTAGTCGTCTGGTAAATGAAGCTAATGCTAAATCTTCTCACAAACACTGTGTAATAGGAATACATGATGCAGGAAGCTCATCATGTACATATGATGGAGTTAAAATAATCGATCGCATAATATTTTCTTTTTGGGAAATGCACAACGTTGTGATATGTAGGCATACTAGCTTCACAGCGAAGCTCCATGATCATCATATAAGGGGCTTGTAGCATTAACAAAAACACACTATGGGTGAGATAATCACTCGTATGAGCATAACATTGACCATAGGATGATTCATTCTACCCAATTCGAATTATAATTGGATTCATATTTGCAATGCAAAACGAATCTGAAGATGAATGCCAGCAATTGCTCACCATAGTTATGATTGTGGTTGTTATGATTGGCATAAGTAGAGTGTAATCATTTTTCCTCTCTCTTAACATGAACTCAATTGGGAATGAAAGTGAGCACGTATGAAGAGGCAATATTATTGATTTAAAATGCATCTTTGCATATCAAACGAGATGTAGATAGATATGTGTAATACAAAGATAAAATATAACCAAAATTCATCATAAAATCACTACAACATATGAGGGGCATACGGACGCTGCATATACTGACGGTCATAGTCGGCGTCGGTATAGCCCTCGAAAAGTCTCACTAAGAGATACCGACGGTCAAGTGACCGTCGGTATGACCGTTTTAAACGGATCCTCGGTGTGGCCCGCAGTGAACGTCGGTATAAGCGTCGGTATAAGGGTCGGTATACGCGCCGGTAATTTACTGGAAACTACCAACTCGTATACCGACGTTCATACTGGCGGTGAATTTTTAAACATACCGCGAACCTGAGAGCAAAACTTCACATTTCGGCATGTGTTTGAGTACTGTTGGTCTATTGTCGAACTTGCTCGCGTGAACCTGCATTGTCTTGTGCACACACACACACACGGATCTCTCTCTACACACACACACTCTCTCTCGACTTAGCTCTCACATCTTGGAAAGTGCTGCGCGTACTGTGAGCATTTGTGTTTCTCTATGCTTTAGGGTTTCTAATTTGTCTTTTCATTGATTTTGCAGAAGTTCGTTGGCGTCGATTGTTTGGAATTAGACGAGAGACGACCTACATTATGCTTTGACGACAACGATTCAAAGAGAGACATACTTGTAAGTGATTCTTTTATTCGCTATTGATGGAGAGAGAAGGAGAGAGAGAGAGAGAGAGAGAGAGAGAGAGAGAGAGAGAGAGAGAGAGAGAAAGAGAGAGAGAAGAGAAAGGAAGATACACATTAATTTACACATGCATACATACACACATACATGTACACACATGCATGCTTACATACACACACCTATACACACATGCATGCTTACATACACACACACATGTACACATATGCATGCATACACACACACATAAATTTACACACATGCATACATACACACACATGCATGTATACATACACACACATGTATACGCATGCATACACATACACACACATACACATACATGCATGCGTATACATATACACACATGCATACATACACATATATACACACATGCATACATACACACATATACACACGTGCATGTATACATACACACACATGTATACGCATGCATACACATATACACACATATACATACACACACATACACATACATGCATGCATACACACACACATGCATGCCTACATACACACACATACACATACACACATATGTATACATATGTATACATACACACACATGTACACATGCATACATACACACACATATATACACACATGCATACATACACATTTTAGGGTTTTAGGTCTAGATATTTAAGATTAGGGTTTTAGGGTTTAGTATTGCAGATTTTAAGTCTAAGTCTTTCTGATTAGGGTTTTAGGATTTTAATACATAGATAACATATATACACAAACACACATATACAGATAATACATACATACATGTAGATACACATGTATACAAAATATACATATTTTAGATTTCAATCTTTAAGATTAGGGTTTTAGGGTTATAACACCTACATAACATATATGCACACATACACATACACATATAATACATATATACATGTATATACACATGTATACAGAAATATACATATTTTAGGTCTAGATATTTAAGATAAGGGTTTTAGGGTTTAGTATTTCAGATTTAAGTCTAAGTCTTTCTTATTAGGGTTTTAGGATTTTAATACGTAGATTACATATATACACAAACACACATATACATGTAATACATACATACATGTAGATACACATGCATACAAAAATATACATATTTTAGATTTAAATCTTTAAGATTAGGGTTTTAGGGTTATAACACCTACATAACATATATGCACACATACACTTATACATGTAATACATCTATACATGTATATACACATGTATACAGAAATATACATATTTTAGGTCTAGATATTTAAGATTAGGGTTTTAGGATTTAGTATTTCATATTTAAGTCTAAGTCTTTCTGATTAAGGTTTTAGGATTTTAATACGTAGATTACATATATACACAAACACACATATACATATAATACATACATACATGTAGATACACATGCATACAAAAATATACATATTTTAGGTCTACATATTTAAGATTAGGGTTTTAGGGTTTAGTATTTCAGATCTAGAATTTTAAGATTAGGGTTTTAATTAAAAATCTGAATATATAAATAAATAAATATATATATAATAAGATAATTATATACATAAATAAATATAAAAAGAACTAATGTTTTAACTCATTTAATTAAATATTTATAATTAAATATATAAAATTAAATATATAAAAATAGGATTACATAAGGAAAAAAATCTGAATATATGAATAAATATATATATAAAATAAGATAATTATATACATAAATAAATATGAAAAGAACTAGTGTTTGGAATAATTTAATTAAATATTTATAATTAATTATATAAAATTAAATATATAATAATAGGATTATGTAAGAAAGAAAATCTGAATATATAAATAAATATATATATATAATAAGATAATTATATACATAAATTAATATAAAAAGAATTGGTGTTTAAAATAATTTAATTAAATATATAAAAATAGGATTACGTAAGAAAAAAATCTGAATATATAAATAAATATATATATATCAAATAAGATAATTATATATATAAATAAATATAAAAAGAATTAGTGTTTTAAATAATTTAATTAAATATTTATAATTGAATATATAAAATTAAATATATAAAAATAGGATTACGTAAGAAACAAAATCTGAATATATAAATAAATATATATATAAAATAAGATAATTATATACATAAATAAATATAAAAAGAACTAGTGCTTTAAATTATTTAATTAAATATAATTAAGTAAAGAAAAAATACACATACAATTACACACATACTTATATACCTATCTATATTCACATATATATTCATATACACATATATATACACATGCATACATATATATACATAATTTAGGTCTAGATCTTTAAAATTAGGGTTTTAGGATTTAGGCATACATATAACTTAATTAAGAGGAAAAAAATTCTGAATGAATAAATAAATATATATATAAAATAGGATAAATCAAGAAAAAATCCGAATATATAGATAAAATAGGATAGCTATATAGATTAGCGTTTTAAAACTAGGATTTTAAGTTTTTTTAGGTATTTAAGTATTTAGGTCTTTAGGAGTTAGATTTTTAGGTATAATAAAAAAAGAAATGTTCTAAAATGTTCTAAAATGTCCATATTGTAGCAGATGGCTTCTTTGGATCCTGAAGAGAGAATGGCATGTCCTTGCACACAGTGCAAGTATCAAATTTATCGGAAACGACGGATTTGTACTGCACATGTTAGAGAGTATGGATCCTTTGATAGGAGTCGACTGGAAAACCTACGCTATCATTCGCATGGTCCCCCAGGTGAACAGATGGACCCAAACGACATTGCACCGGTAACATGTCGTGGACAAAAGAGAGCAAAAAAGGACTTAGACGTAGAAGCAAGCACTAATAATATTACACAGAATGAACATATGGAAGAGATGCTTGAAGCATTTTATGAGATGGACGAAGATCATGATGATGAAGAAGGTGTCGACGAGAGTTTCATGGACACAACAGAAATTGCAGGATCAAAAGTTGATGAAGAAGATGAAAACATGCGAAGATTAGCTCGTTTACCACTTTACAATGGAGCAAAGATATCTGTACTACGTGCTTCACTCGCGATGCTTAATCTGCAATCCATTTATGGATGGTCAGATAGTAGTGTCACTGAATTGTTCAGGTAAGTGGAGAACAAATTGGCTTTCATTGTTGTATCACAATAACTTCATTTACTAATATCATTTTAATTGCTTATTGTAGCCTTCTTAAAGATAAAATTTTGCCAGAGGGCAATGACATGCCTCCAACACGTGGAGATGCAAAAAAACTTTTACAGTCCATTGGAATGGACTATATGAAAATTCATGCTTGTTCGAATGATTGCATTCTCTTTCGAAACGAGTATGAGCATCTCCACGTATGTCCAAAGTGTGGAGCAAATAGATTTAGAGAAGATGTTATAGGCGAAGCAATCCGCGCAAAGGTTCTTCGCCACTTTCCTATCATTCCACGAATTAAGAACATGTTTAGATGAAAATCTATAGCTGAGTTAATGTCATGGCATACAAAGAGCAGGTCTAAAGATAATGTAATGGGAGTGCCAGCTGACTCTGATGCTTGGAAGCACATAGATAGTAAGTGGCCAGAGTTTGCTAGTGAGCCTCGGTCCATTCGTCTAGAGCACATGGCCTGTATGTTTGGTCAATTATAATATCCCAATATGGTTGGCCACAAAGAAAGGTCATTTATTATTAGCTCTTATTGTACCAGGTAAGTATAAGGTAAAAAGAATGGATGTATATCTTGCACCACTTGTGGAAGAACTGCGCATTTTATGGGATGGGATCACTGTGTGTGACATAGTCTCAACCTATAAGAAGACGAGACGTGCGAGTGCAAGGCATACTTATGTGGACAATGCATGATTGGTCTGGTTACAGTGAATGTTCAGGTTTATCGATTGCGGGTTACCATGCTTGTCCTTTATGCGGACCACGACTTGAAGCATGCTATTCCAAAGCACTACGTAAAACTGTCTATGAAGGACATCAAAGATATGTGCCTGATGGGCATGTTTTACGTGAAGGACAAATTGGTTGACAAGCGCAACACCAAATGAAAGCTAACGATTAGAAACAACTGTGGGATTCAGAAAATCCAATTGCTCGCATGAAACGGTTGTCCATTTTTCATGAACTCCCTTATTGGAGTGAATTGGTGATCAATCATTTGGTAGATCTGATGCACATTTTCAAGAATGTGGGAGAGATGCTTTGGAAAACTTTGATCGGAAAGAAAGAAAGCAAAGCACAAAGGGACGACCTAGAAGAGCGAGGTCATATGCGAGAGTTGTGGGCAATTACTAAACCCAACGGAACAGTATCGTTACCAAGAGCTCCTTGGGTGCTTCGCAGAATGGAAGAGCAACAAGTGAAAAAAACGAATTCAAAGTTACGTACACCTACTGGATGCATGAGATGTCTAAAGACAACTTTCACATGAAACAACGATCTTGCAGGACTCAAGTCTCATGATTGGCACAAGTTTTTACAGTTTTGTGCTCCATGTAGCCCTAAAAGATTGTCTTTCAGAGGATGTACGAAAAACCATTTATAAAATTAGTTCTTTAGTATGGTGGATATCTTCTAAAGAGATAAATAGAGATAGCATAGAGAGTGCGAAACTCAATGCTATCGAGGATGTTTGTATGGTAGAGAAATACTTTCCCACAAGTATTCTCACTATTCAACTTCATTTACTGGTTCATGTAGTAGATGAAGTTGCAATAGCAGGAACTGTTCATAGTCGATGGATGTTCTTCTTAGAGCGCTTTATGAAGACATTAAAAGGGTTTGTTCGACAGAGAGCACGTCCAGAGGGTAGCATGGTAGAGGGATGGCTTGTACAAGAATCTCTTGTATTCATTACTGAGTTTCTACGTATATCGGATCCCGAAATACCTCGCTTATGGAGCGATGATGAAGATGTTCGTCTCGTAGGCGATGAACCACAAGGTAAAGGATTGCAAAGAAAAATGGATGCAGCTCTCAGAGAGAAGGCAATGAAGTTTTGCATAGTTAACTCTGAGCCTATGCAAAAGTGGTTAGAAAGGTATGAACTTGCCAAGGAAACTAACGCAAAGGAAAGAGCTCAGTTTCGAAGAAATCGTTCTACTCAATTTTTGCCTCTTCCAGACAATCTTCGGCCTCTCCCACCTTTTCCAATGAGCAGATGGCTAGATGCAGCGGTTTCACAAGCAAAGGTAGTGGGTGAAGATATCTCTGAAGAAGAAGAAGAACTCGCAAAAGGATGTGATTGGGAGTATATCAAATACGGTGCACTATGGTCTCATGGACGACACTTTCGAATCGCACGAATTGATCAAAACCGGTCTACTTTTCATAGTGGAGTGATGGTGAATTTTTTGCGAAAAAGTAGAGCAAGTGCAAGAGATGATAATGCTCTAGAAGGCGAGTTAGATTATTGTGGTGTGATTCAAGACATCTTGAAACTATCTTTTAGAAAGTTTGATTACTTTGTTTTTGACGTGAAATGGTTCAAAGTAGTCACCTCTGGAAGAAATGCAACAGTGAGACGAGATAAGAGCAGTTTGCTTCAAGTCGACTCCACAAGATTATGGACAGATGAAAAGGATACATTTGTACTTCCCGAACACTGTGAGCAAGTTGTTTTTATACCAGATTCAAAAGAGCCGGAGTGACTATTTGTTTTACAAGTCGCTCCATGTAGTAGATAAATTTTTGAAAATGCAGATGTAGAAGAAAGTCGATCTCTAGTGGACTCAGAGATTCATTCGATAGTTGAGGAGGAAGAGATCATTGTTCGAGAAGAAGAGGTCATTGAAGAAGAGGTCATTGTTCGAGAAGATGAAGCAATAGATGATGATCAGGAGGAAACCAGCATAGCAAGCGATTTAGAAGCCATCAATTTAGAGATAGATATTCTCGGTGCATCGGATCTTCAAGAGGATGCTAGAATAGAGGACTTTTGAATAAAAGACTTGTACGTACTAATTTTTGGTTTTTTTTTTATTTCCTATATTTTTTTTCTTATCGCATGCTAATTATTTCAGTTCTTTTATTACAGAGCACGATGGGAGACAGTCCTCCATTCACTCCATAGTCCATGACAGAGGAGCAGTTTTTGGAGTTCATCTCTCAGGTTCCTCTTGCGTATATGGCCGCTGCATCACAGTATTGGATCGCTCGTGGTAGCACTCCTCCCGGCCTCACTCCTGGCGACGTTACTCCTGCCGGCCTCACTCCCGCCAGCCTCACTCCTGTCGGTGTCACTCCTGAGGGTGGTACTACTCCCGTAGGAGGTATGTCTCCTAGCTTTGTGACTCCACCACGACCATCTTTGCAGCCATCTCCTACTGGATCTACTAGTAGACATGTGCGTTCGACACCTCAGCGCGATATAGGGTCTGGCCCATCTCATAGATCAAGGTCACGCTCTGGAGCAAGAGGTTCTAGGAGTGGATCTACAGGTAGGTCAGGAGACGGAGGAGGTGGTTATTGTGGAGGCAGTGCGATGGACGTTGTGTCGCCCGCTTCTACTCCTAGGACGAGTACCTCAGATGTAGGTACGCCACGTAGTTTACCACGCAGTACACCACGTACACCTTGGGGTGCTCATGACCATGATGACTCCAAGGTGTATAGTATCCGAGATGGAGCTCCGGTGATGGATGTGGTTGGCAAAGCAATGCGTGCACGCATACGACAGCTTTGCTCCATCCAGTTTGGACACTCCATCATGCGGAAATGGAGTGAACTGGATAAAGATCGAAAGAATTATATCACACAGACGATTTACGAGGAGTTCCGACCAGCCGATGGACAGTCGATTGTCAGTTCACAGTGAATTCTGCATACCGCACGTGAGGTCATGTCGCATCGACGATCCGAGGCTCGTGATGCATTCAGAGAAGGCTTACCAAAGCGTGTGTGGTTAGATGCTAGGAGTGGGACATGATTCGTGATGAGCAGCAGCAGACTCCTGATCGATATCGCCAGCAACGAAATGCCGGAGCCACACGTCTAGACACGATTGGACTGTCACATTTGGGCAGCGGCGGATATGACACGATGCGTCATGAGTTTGTAAGTACTATTTCATTTATTGAATTTATTTGTGTTAAATTTCTCATATATATTTCTCTAATCTTTTTATATTTGTTTCAAGAGCTGGCAATGGGTCGTTCTCCAATACGATCGGAGGAGTCTTATGGATATAGTCATGGGTTGACTGCACTATTGCAGGACTTGCAGGGACACGGTGCGGTAGTCTCATGGGAGAGTTTGCGATGAGGTAATTAATTTATAAACTTGGTTTTTACTTGTTTTTTATTTTCATGTGAATTTATCTCATTCCATTAATTTTCTTTGTTGCAGGACTGTTGATATGGAACCTTCTTTGCATGTGTATGGTAGTGGAAGACCAAAATTCTGTATTTGATTTCCAATGGTAATACATTGCTTTGCCACATTTTGTAAAAGCGTCATATATGACAGTGGTTTTCCACACTCTTGTACATGCTTCATTTATTGAAATATATAACTTCTTTTGAACATGGTTCATTGTTCATTCTGATTATCGATCTCTTTTGTGTACAATATTACTCTGTTTCATGAAATCATATTTCGGTTGTCATTAGAGTACATATCACATGTACTCGGTTTTTTTTGGGCAGAGTGTATTGTTTCTTGTTCAGCAACATCATGGTAATGTTGGTGTAGCAAAAGACAAAACATTCTTGTTGACGATCGTATCCCGCAGACATGTACATACGCAGAAAATAGACAAGAGACAAGAGAGAGAAAAGAGACGACACAAGATTGTGTCCAATCTCCCCCCACATGCTCTCATGGACACTCTATGAGAGCATGCGTATTTATAGGCAATTCATATTATGTCCTTGATGGAAGATACATGAGGGCCACACTAAAAATAGTGTGCTTTTGCTTTATCTACAAAAATAGCTAAAAACAGCTAAAAATAACTAATAACTTATTCTCTAAAAAATATCTCCAAAAAGTATGTGAATAAATCCTCTTGCGTTCACACTCGTTCACACTTGTTCATACCCTCATGGATCTCCACCTGCTAAATCAAAACACAAAACACATTAAAATCCTCAAGGCATTAAACCTTCATTCCAAATATTCCATAAAGTATAACATGCCCCCCAGTTGTCGAGCAACTGACCTCAGTTGATAAGAATAAAATAGACATGGATGGCCAATCACATGCCGCATCACTGAACAATCATAAGCATGTGCCATGTAAATAAAAACATGCATGGAACTCGAAAACTGGAATTTAATGTGAATGTGAATGATATGCAGGATTTAAGTCAAAATGCAATCCAAAAGTGACGATAAAAAAAATGAATATCGTGATGTGATAAAATAATAGTTGATGTATTAATCATGAATGTATACTTGAATGCATATGCATACGAATTTTGAAAAAAAATTCAACAGCATAACGACGTGATTTTGAAAACCGGAAAATTTCCGACAAACAATTTCCATGATATAGAGCCATTAGGCTCAATCTATGCACAAAGAGACCAAAGGGAACTACACACCCTGACAAATATATATATATATATTTTCTCCACGCTAACCTGCAAGAAAATAATTGTCCCTGCAAGAAAAATACATGTACCAAACAAGACAAACCATGTCTTAACTATGTGTATCCTCTAAGTACGATGCAAAACTTGCATGTCCGAAATGTAATTTGATGCAAAAAGAACACAATGATGCATGTAAATTGACAAGAAACTTATCTGGAGATTCAAAAATTTATTTTCTGATGTGTACAGGTGTTGAAGATGGTCCACACTTCGTCATGATAGCGTTCCAAATCTCTCTTGATAGGTTGTACATCAAAATAATGCTTGAAAGATGGTTGTTGAATAGGTATGCTAAACTTCAAAATTCTGAAGATGATAGAGACTGAATCCAAACTATGGCTTATAGCCACTCTACGGAAAGATCTCTAAAAAAGCTATCCATAGCAAAAAGAATTTCTTGATTTGGATCTTGTATGACCAAAATAAGCCCAAAAGAGTGAAAGTTTGTAGTTTCAATTGGCTAATTTGCTTCAAAATAAAGTGTGTTATTTCTCTATGAGGAATTTCGAACTATGAAAATCTTCTCTGCTTCGTTCAAGCGCGCGCGTGCATCAGTATATCCCACATAGGATGTTAAAAGTCCAGAAATATATTCACAGGGCTATTGCGATTAACATTTCTCGGAGTAGTTGTGCGGATCCCATTTGCGGCTCAAAAGCTTTATTGATGAGCACCATGGTTGATCTATCCCATTGAACGGGCAGAACTAAATCGAGTGCTCTATCTTGCAGAAGAGTGCTCTGTCTTGGGTAAATCATACTCTCTCTCCTGAATCTTCTGAGCATAAGCTCTGAGGGCAGGAGGCTTTGCCTCACAACACCTATGGCCCACGTCCGAATCCTAGGCAGAGCTGTCCTTATGTTTTCCAACACCGTCTAACATCGTCAATTCCGACATCTGGAGGAGTAATAATCCAAAAACGATGCTCGCACCTTCTGTTAGCGCTCAAACTTGTATAGGTTCTCTGTTGTGGCGACCCCGACTGATCATAACTTACTATGTTCAAGATTCATCCATCATAAATTCTATTTATCCTTGTATAATCATCTTCCGCCTTCGTTTTCGGTCAATTATGCTTATGAAATTGACGCTCAATTCGAGGAACCATGAGAACACACATATGCCAGCATCAGTTCTCATTTCCGTTATCATAAAAGCTTTAATGAACGTCCGATGAGTCTTGCGTTTCACACTCGTTCACACTTGTTCATCTTCATCGCTGTCGAAAACAGAAACTCCCACATACAAAGTTATCCATGGAGCAAATAATATAGAGGCGCGCAAAGCTTCCATCTCCAAACGTAGCACTTAGAGCGCTCTCGCGGACCTCTGTAGCTAAGAAGTAATCTGGGCAACCCTGTAGCGGTCTGCGGAGATGCTTCCGAGGGTATCCTTCCCAAGTTCCCGGACGGAGACGGATCACACGTATTCTCTGCGTGATGAACGCTGAACCCGGGATCCGTGGCTCTTGTCGTTCTCTAGACAAGTTGACGAAGAAGAAAACTGAACGGATGACGGCGGACGATGAGATGTCAGGATGGAGATAGTGTTGAAAATTCGAAAACTAACTATGCGGACATCAGGCTCTGATACCACTGTTGACGATCGTATCCCGCAGACATGTACATATGCAGAAACTAGACAAGAGACAAGAGAGAGAAAAGAGACGACACAAGATTGTGTCCAATCTCCCTCCACATGCTCTCATGGACACTCTATGAGAGCATGCGTATTTATAGGCAATTCATATTATGTCCTTGATGGAAGATACATGAGGGCCACACTAAAAATAGTGTGCTTTTGCTTTATTTACAAAAATAGCTAAAAACAGCTAAAAATAACTAAGAACTTATTCTCTAAAAAATATCTCCAAAAAGTATGTGAATAAATCCTCTTGCGTTCACACTCCTTCGCACTTGTTCATACCCTCATGGATCTCCACCTGCTAAATCAAAACACAAAACACATTAAAATCCTCAAGGAATTAAACCTTCATTCCAAATATTCCATAAAGTATAACAATTCCGCCCAAAAAAAATTTTGCAGGTTTGGTCGTCGGTATAAGCGACGATACTCCCAGTAGGGTCATCGGAATAACCGTCGGTACACCCAGGAGCGGATGCAGCAGAAACAATATACCGGCGCATATACCGACGCTTATACCGACGCCGATACCGACGTATATACCGACATATATACCGACGCTCATACCGACGTTCCACACCGACGCCTATACCGACCTTTTGATACTGACGCGGAAACTGACCTTTACACCGGCGTCGCGGCAAATAAAGCCGCGTTCATTCTTCTTGGTAAAAACCTCGGTATACCATCGATATGTTGTAGTGAATCAAAGCGAAAAAAAGGGGATATTGTTTTTGGTGTATTTTATTTTATCTTTCAAATGAACTAATTGACCCCCACCCTATGGATCTTTCTTGTAGATCGTCTTTCCAGAACGTCTTTTCAAATTGTCCTTGCGGAACTTCTTTCGAGATTATCCTTGCGGAACGTCTTTCCGGGCTATTGCGATTTATGAAGTGAAGAAAATCATTTGATGAAGATTTGAAGCAAAGATTTGAAGTAAAGATTGAAGACCAAAAAATCTGAAGTAAAGCTTGGACCACGAAGACCGAAGTCGAAGTCCCGTGGGCAATTTCTCGCACTGTAGCGAGGGGTCTAGTCTATATCCCGCGATCCGCACTGTGGCGGCGGCATACATTTGTATTCACCTGTTCCGCCCTTCAGCGGACTTTTGCATCATGGACCCGCACTATCGCGGGTATATTTGTATCATTGAGAATTTATTGGACGAATTCAGTTGCATTTGACTTTTGTGCCTTAGTGTTGTATACTTGGATTTTCGCGCTCTGGACGCCTACGGTCCCACGCGTACTCATGCACGTCTCGTCCCTTCTGAGGGGCAGGGGCCCTACGAGGATCGCATACACTCCAGAGAGTATAGGCGAGGCGCCCAGCGCGCAGATGCCGCTCGCAGGACAGCGGGAACGTCGCGCACTAGAGGGGCAGATCCAACCCCAGCGTCGGCTTCTTGCCCGACCTCCTTCTTCTCGACACCGGCATGGTCTCTAAGGATGGAGGCTTACCTTCAAGGGAGGAATCTATATGGATTCATATCCGGAGATGAAGCAATGCCAACCATGAGGAACAAAGGGCAACCATCACATGAAGAAGTGGAAGGACTTTCGAATTGGTGTTCGAAGGATGCACTTGCAAGGTCCTATATTCTAAACTCAATCTATGATTTTCTTTTACCTCATGTCAAGGGATGCAAGACATCAAGAGAGACGTGGAATGCACTTGCTTCTTTCTTCTCTTCCAACACTCGAGCAAGGAAGAACCAATTGTGGATGGAGTTCACAACAATGAAGAAAAGCCCGAAGCAAAATGTGACTGATTATGTCATAAAGATGAAGGAGACTTCCGACCAACTTGGAAGCATTGGAGAGGTAATTGAAGAGGAGCAAATCATTAGACAAATCATAAATGGAATCAAAGCAGACGACAAGTGGGAGTCATTCACAACAGCCATGGATTTATACATGGATATGCATGTACCCGACCTCAACACACTCATGGACCAACTCTTCACTCATGAAGCAAAGATTAGCAAAGGTGGTGAGTCCTCAAGAGGTAATCAAACTTCTGCCTTATATTCTGATAAAGCTAAGGTCAAGGACAAGTCAAAGAATAGGAAGAATGAAGATGAACGTAGCTCTTTCCAAGCAAACTTTGCAAGTAGTGGAAGAGCTAGAGGAAGAGGCAGAGGTGGAAAGCAAGGCAGGGGGAGATTCCAATCATCTCAACCTTGCAATATATGTGGCTTATCTAATCATACTACTGAAGAATGTTTCAGGAACCCGAGGAACTCAAGAGGAAGAGGATTCAATAGAGGTGGCTATGGATCAAATAGAGGCAGGTACAATGGAGGCTACAACAACAATCACTACAACAATAATTACAACAACAACAACTATCAAAGTGGCCATAGAGGAAGAAGAGACTACAATAACTATGCAGAGGACCAAAGTCAAGAAGATTCATTATTGATTATGAATCTATCAGTGAAGAATGGTAAGGATGATGACCACATATTTTACATTGACTAGGGATGCTCAAACCATATAGCAGGAGAGGAGATGACACAAAGCACTCAGTGGAGAAGATAGGTAATGTGAAGACATTAGATGGGAATATGAACCTCTTAAGCAAAGTCTTGTATGTCCCTACAATTACCAAAAATTTAATAAGTGTTGGACAGATTGTTGAAAAAGGATTGCAGGTTAGATTCAACCGGTTTGGAGCATATGTTGAAGACCCAAGGCAAGGCTTTCGAAGGATTGCCAAAGTAGAAAAGATAGGAAGGCTTTTCACTTTTGATGTGGAAGATACAAAGAACATAGCTTTGTTTAGCTATGGATCTTAAACTCTAACAGAGTTGGAGATATGGCACAAAAGGCTTGCTCACATTGGTGAGAGGACACTCAAACAAATTTGCAGAGACCAAAGTGTACTTGGTTTGCCTAATATCACAAGGCAACACATGATTTATAAGTGTGAAGCTTGTCAACTCGGCAAGGCTCATAGACAACCTTTAAATAAGAAAGGATATATGTATCAAAATCCTTTGGATCTAATGCACATGGATGTGTGGGGTCCAAGTAAGGAGCCATCTATATTAGGCTCAAGATATTATGTCTTTCATAGATGATTGTAGAAGGTGGACCATTTTGTTTTTCATGAAGCATAAGGATGAAGTGTTTAATTGCTTTAAGAAGTATATTGCTCTTGTTGAAAACCAAACAGGTAGGACTTTGAAAAGACTCAGATCAGATGGTGGAGGAGAATACTTCTCTTCTGAATTTGATGCCTTCTTGCATGAAAGAGGCATTAAAAGGGAAGTCACTACAAGGTATACACTCGAACTCAATGGTGTAGCAGAGAGGAGGAACAGAACTATTGTCGAAGCTGCAAGGTCCATGCTTAGCGAAAAGGGATTGCCAAACTACCTATGGGCAGAGGCTATGTCTATAGCCACATATCTCATAAATAGACTTCCATCTAAGTCACTAGATGGAACCACTCCATATGAAGTGTGGAATGGACGAAGACCTAGTCTAGAGCATTGTAAAATCTTTGGATGCTTAGCCTATGCTCACATTCCTTCCCAAGTAAGAGGGAAATTGGATCCCAAGGCAAAGAAGTGCATATTTATTGGTTATGACCAAAACCAAAAAGGATATAGATTGTACAATCCAACCAATAAATGATTTTCTGTGAGTAGAGATGTAATTTTTTATGAAAACAAATCATGGTTTGATGATGACAGGAAAGTGAAGCTGCCATATTACTTGCATGAAGATTTTCCATCACTTCAACCAAAGGAGCCAAAGCATATTGAAGAAAGTGATTCAGAGATTGACCTAGAAGACTTGGAAAGACTAAAGCTATGGAAGAACAAAGGTAATGCAAAGATGTAGGATGCTACATATGGACCCAAGAGCTCACATCAACCACTTAGAAGGTCTTCAAGGGAGAAGAAGAAACTAGAGAGGTTTGGTTATGATACTTCTTTGGTCACCAAACACTCAATCTACATTGCAAAGGATTCAACCAATGGAGAACCTACCACATTTGAAGAAGCACAAAGCAAGAAAGCTTTGGAGAGATGCAATGGATTAAGAAGTGGAAGCCTTGAAGGAGAATGACACTTGGGAGCTTGTACCTAACAAGCCATCTATGAAGGTTATTAGATCTCGATGGATATACAAAATCAAGAGGAATCCAGATGGAAGTATAAATAGACACAAAGCAAGGTTAGTTGCTAAAGGGTTTGCTCAAACCCATGGTATTGATTATGAGGAGACTTTCTCTCCTGTTGCAAAAATGCCTACAATTAGGGTTCTCATTAGTCTTGATGCATCTAGAAATTGGAATCTCTATCAACTTGATGTAAAGAATGCTTTCTTGAATGGATGGATTTCTAAGGAGGTGTATATGGCACAACCTCCTGGATATGAGGATGCACATCATCCTAACTATGTATGCAAACTAAAGAAAGCTTTGTATGGATTGAAGCAAGCTCCAAGAGCTTGGAATTACAGATTGGTGACTTATTTGCAGGACCAAGGATTCAAAGCTAGCAAGTTGGATACCTCTTTGTTCATTAAGAGGAATCGATCTAACGTGATCTATTTATGTGTGTATGTTGATGATATTATTATCACAGGCAATGATCTTGAAGGAATCAAATAGGTAAAGAGTCAAATGAAGGAGGAGTTCAAAATAAGTGACCTCGGACCACTCACTTATTTTCTTGGATTGGAGTTAATCTACACAGATTCAGGTATACATCACACAAAGGAAGTATGTCCATGACATGCTCGTCAAGTTCAAGATGGAAAATACCAAGTGTGGAGGTACACCTATGGAGCAAAATCATAAGCTTAGTGCTTATGAGGAGAGCCAATTGAAGACATCACAAGCTATCAAAGCTTGGTTGGAAGTTTGAACTATGCAACACTCACAAGGGTGGATATATGCTATAGTGTTAGCATATTGAGTCAGTTTATGCATAAGCCGAGAAGACCACATATGGAAGCGGCCAAGAGAGTCCTCAAGTACCTAAAGGGGACCATGAATGAAGGTCTATTTTATTCATTTACTTCAGATATTGAGCTAAAGGTTTACTCAGATGCAGATTGGGCCGGATCTAGAGATGATAGAAGAAGCACATCCGAGTATATATCATTTGTAGGCTCAAAAATCATTTCTTGGTCATCGAAGAAGCAACCAACCATGGCATTATCTTCTACTGAAGCCGAATATAGAGGTTTGGCTAATGCAACTCAAGAAATCATGTGGTTAAAGTCTTTGTACACAGATCTTGGAATTCATTCTTCAACACCTCACATTTTTTGTGACAACACAAGCTCACTACATCTTGCAGCTAATCCGGTATACCATGCTAGAACCAAGAATATTGAAGTTCACTACCATTATGTAAGGGAGAAGCTAATGTAAGGATATTCAACTATCCTATGTCTCTACAAATATGCAATGTGCACACATGTTGACTAAAGCTCTTGATGGTACAAAGTTAAGTAGATTCAAGTTGATGATTGGCTTGCAAGAAATCAAGGACAATTGAAGACTTATTTGGAGGCCAAGCATGTTAGGCTTGAGGGGGAGCTGTTGGTGCATTTTACCCAAGCCTACATGCTTAAAATGCTTGATATTATGATCATTTGTAAGTCACATGTGTAGTCATATGAACACCTCTTATAAAAGAGTACATTTTATCTCTTGTAATTGAAAAAAGATAAAAGGAAAAGGATGGCTTACCTCATCCATGATGTAAAAGCAAAGTTGTGGCTCTAAATACCTAAAACCATGAATTTTTTAGCTGAGGGAATATCTCCTTACTTTGGGGATCACTTTTAGGTGGAGCCATTCGAATTCGAATTCAAAACTCCCTCCAAGAATAGCTATAAAAAGAGCAAGAAGGAAGAGGCGATGCGTAAGCCTTGTACGTGACCACTTCATGTCATTTTGTAGAGATTGAAGAGCTTAATCCATAACTCTAACATTCTACTCCCATTGTGCAAAGATTCATTGCCAATGTGGTTGTAATCATATGTGAATCTATACATTTATTATTATCTACTTCTTTGTTTTGTTCTCTATTATACTCACTCAGAGTAGTAACTTTAGAAGGTCATGTCTCGAGTTCTACGCAACCTTTTTCAGAGTTTTAATGTGCGGTTCATAGCTCTTACTGTCTTCTTTCTGGATACAAATTTTCAAGGTCATTGGATTTACAGTTTTGGAGATATCTGCATTTTACTACTCACTGGTTTATCTCTATAGAGCCCCGAGAATGGTGGGCATGTTCTCAAAATTGATGAATCTTGTTCTCAGTGCTCAGTCCATCATTTGAAGTGTTTTAACTTAGAATAGCAAGCTTGATAAGTCTATTTACTATGCCCAAAAGAAATTTTTCTAATTCCTACCAGGTTGAGAGCACTGTTCATTTTTTCCAGCAGGTGTATGTCCAAAAATAGCAAGTTTTTGTGAGCTAGTCATCTTGCAACTTGTCTGTCTTGACTTAAACTTTTGGGATACATGTTCCAAAGTACTTGGCTGATATTTTTGTGGATATAGGAAGCTCAAAGGGTCTAGTAATCAACTCTGAAGTCTCCGTTGGCTGGTGTGAAGGTGGTTGTAGCAGCACCTACTTATCTTTGGATTGCATCCACCATCTCTTCACATTGTCAATTAGTAGAGAAGCAATAGGAATGTATTAGATTGGTATTAGAGCACCAAAAGATTTTGCAGTTCTCGCGCTGCACAACAGGGGTTTTGAACCCACGACATCCTCATTGAGAAGAAGACTACCTATCCAACATGTCAAAGCTTCGTTGTGCCTAGAAAACTGCAGCGCCCTTCTTTATTCCGTGCAACTACAGTTATGCATGAAGGAGCAACTATGGAAGGGACTTCTCTTGGTTCCTTGAGGACTTTAAAGTGAAAGATAACATAAAGATCTTCTCTGCTGGTGGGAGGATTAAGAGGAGGAAAAATCCTCAATTCCAATGAAAGATAGTGGTGAAGGTGGCACCGAGAAGGAAGGTTCAACAGATCCAAAGCTATTGGGAAAAGTAATCATACGCAAAGGAAAATGGATTATTGCATTCTTCTTTGAGGTTTTGGCAAGGAGTTATGGCTTCAAGTTCCAGGTTTGAGTGTTTTTTGAAATTTTGTAAGAATCTTCATTTTTAAGAGGGATAATGAGGGGCTAGGGGACCAACCTTTTGGAGGGAAATCACATGTATGGATAGTATGAAGTATATACTCTCATGTGGATTCAAGAATTCCCTCAAGTTACAAGCAAGCATAAGCTTTAGATACCTCCAAAGTAGCCTATTTTTATGATTTTTACATAAATTTCAGGAGCTATTTTGGACAAGTAGCCATTTTAGGAAAGGGAAATGAAAGGGGATTTTTCTTAGATTGATGGGAAACATCATGCATACACATAGTCTAGTGTATTGAATTCCATATAGGATTATGAAATCCAAAAGATAACTCAGTTTGATGGGAGTTTGAAGCTCCACAAAACCCCTTTCCATCACAGTTTGACAAAAAATTTCAGCACCTAAATCTAAGAAATTCTCATTTTGGAAGAGGGAAAAAGAGGTGCGATAGCTATGGATAGATGGGATAAAGTAAATATGCTGAGAGTATGGTGTATGGAATTCATAATGGAATCATTAGATTCATCAAAATGATAAGTTAAGGAGGAATGTTACTTCCTCAAAGACCCCCTTCCGGCACTTTTTGGAAAAAAAATAGATGTTAACTTTTGCCAAATTCCACTTCTCAGAGTAAGAATAAAGGCCATTTAAGAGGCTTCCCATGGATTACTATATAAAATCCAAGAGAAATCCACATTTAGAGTGAATTAGAGGCTTGCTAAGAGCTCCCATTTAAGTTTTTACATGAAAGTAAAAATCTTGATTTAGGCCTCTTTTGGGGAGCGAATTAGCATGCACGAAGGGAGGATTTGGAAAGGTGAAAATAGGCCCAAGTATCTTCATATACCATTCTCAGAGGTTATGGAGAGAATTTTAGGATTTGTATGATGGAAGAATGCTTTTGGGAACCCCAAAAATCACATTTTGACACTTTTTCCAGCCCCTCCAATAGTCCACTAGTTTAGCATGTCCCACTTGGAATGGCTATATCTTGGGCTAGAAAACTTCAAATTGGACGTGCTATGGTTCGTTTCGAAAAAAACAAGGTCTAATTGCAGTTTATGAGAAAAAATGTTGGAAAACAAGTGTTTTTTTTTTCAGGTCTGAATAGGTCTGCAAAGTCTGAACAGTTTTTGGCAACTACCTTCCGGGAGCCATATCTTTCAAACCGGGAAGGCGATTTGAGTAATTTCACTTCAATCTCTTTGCACATGCTGTATATTTCAGCTTATCAATATTTTTCGGTCCTAAAGTGGTTTTATAGGTCTAAAGAAGAATTACTAATGCATTTTTTGACTAAATTTGCATTATTTTGGTAATCATGTGACCATGCTTTATGTTTTTGGAAGTGATCCAATGTTTTCGGACACTTCAAAGCTTGTATTAGGATCTAAGGAGCAAGGTGCAGAGGTCTCTAAGATCATCAAGAAGGATTGGATGCATGCAATTTCAATACTAAACCACTCAGGGACGTATGCTTTATGCTTTAGGCAGTTTACTTTATGTTATGGCATGTTCTATATTTACATGCATGAATTGGATTGCATACATCAAATGTTGATCATTGTTTAAATTCTTAAGGTATGGATCCACAGGCAAGTAGTATACTTTTTGATTGTTTGCAGGAAAGAGGATTGCAGAAACTAGATGGTTAGGCAACACAGAGAATGGTTGCCAGCATTTGATTTTATGTTTTTGCAAGTCATGGAATCCATATATGAGTTTATGGCATGCATGCCATGCGCCTGTCAAGCCCTATGTTATTGGGTGGCCTATGTGCCACTGAGCTATTGGTTATAATTTTTTTGGGAATTCCATTTCCTAGGAAAATGCTGTCAAAAATTTTCCCTCTCATGGCATTATATACGCACTTACCTTTAGGTAAGAATGTTATGGCATGGTAACATGCCATTTCTGCAAACATCAATAAGATGTAGGCATGCTTCTAAGCATGTATTTGATGGAGTTAGTAACATCACAGTATCTTAGATAAGGCAACTTCAGTAGCAACACGATCCCCACACATAATCCTTATGGATTTTAGACCATAGGATTGCTAAAAGAAAGGATGCTATACCTTCACCATTCGGAATGTGCAGAAGCAATCCTATAGGTTATAGGAAGTTGCATAGAGGTACGAGAGATACAATTTGATAATCTCCAAGCTAGCGAAGATCTATTTATCTTCACAAGAGTGTCATAGTATTATTAGGAGATTATGGGGTATTATCAGGAATACCCAAAGAGTGACTAGTTTCACTCATACACATCACTTGACCAAGTAGTGAAGCATTTTTCCTACACTACTAAGGAAACCAATAGATGGGGTCACAGAGATGGGTTTCATGAGAGAGCATCGATGGGTGCTTATGTGATTCAAGTAATGGTTAAAACGGCCAGAGGTATGGCACTAGCTCTATGATTCAGAGCATAGATCCCTTAGTTAAGAAATAGTTGGGGTACCCAATACATATATGTATATCGGGATCTACAGAGAGGTACTTTGACCTAGTCTTGGTACCTAGGAACAAGTTGGTTTGGAACAAAAAGGGATATCCAATGTCACATTGTTGACTAGAACCAAACTAACAAGTTCGAGGACATGGGACTCATTTGAGTCCACTGACTTGATTTGAGGATATGGGATTCATTGGAGTCCACCTATATATTCCATTACATATATATGGAATATATATTCGGTTTAGTGTAGGTATGACAACATGAATTGGAAGAAGGTTCCACTGGTATGGGATGGTGGAAACGACTTCCCTTTGAGCACTCTTCTTCTATGGCCAAGGAGAAAAGGACTCATCATTCATGGAGTCATGTCTCACTATTGGGAGTTATCCTTCATACTTTAGGGAAGATTTATTCTTCCAATAGAGGATGTGATAGGTGATTTTATCACCATTGGTATCACATACTCATTTTGAGTTTTTCAGGAAGGATAATTCCATCAGTTTGAATGGATCATATAGATCCATCCACAGAGGATGGTTGGCATAGATAGCTCTTTAGTATGGATACACATGTGTTTACGCTATCATGACACATTGCTGACCATTTTAGTAGAAGGCTTTGACCCTTATTAGGGATTTATCGTCTCCACTCTTCACTACATACACCTCCATTGGTTAGGGGAGATATGTTCTCCATCTTCATAAGAATATGTATAATGAGGGATTATGCATTAGGTATGGAAGAGAGAACTAAATAAATTCATGAGTTTCTCTTTTAAGGAAAGGAGAAAGTGGGAATCAGCTCAGAGATCCATGAGAGATCTCACTTTAGTTAAGTGGTCTCACTTTAGCTCCTGTTCTTTGAGAGAGAAAGAAGGAAAGGAAAACATGATTTCTCCATAGGAGAAGAATAGAGTATGTTTTCCTTTAGATAGAAGAGGTGTGTGGGAAACATCTCTTAGTCTTTATTTCAGAAGGAATTCATTTACTCTACTTTTCAATGTAATTTTCCTTCACATGGGAGTCTCTTTCTCCACTAGTTTTGAAGGAAAACATGGAGAAATTATGTACATGTTCTCAGTTATGAGCAGAGTAAATGGATTCAAAAGAATCTCTTTCAAAGGGAAAGGGAAAGTGGAATAGATTCCACTACCAGAGCTCTTTTCCTTAGAGGAGATTACAAAGAGAGACAGAGAGAGAGTTCTACTTTCTCATTTTGGTTGTCTAGATAGAAGTGGTGCTCTTCTACCAAATACAAGAGGGAGATCAAGTAATCATGATGGTTAGATTGAGTCTCACTTGTAGAATTTAGAGAGAAGTAGTTATATTTATCTCTAGTGATGGTCCTTGACTAGATGAGATGATCTAGTTATTGACATTAGTGAGACTAGGAGTAGAGATATGACTCTTCTCTTTATGCTTTCTAGGAGGTAGGGATGTATCTAACCTATTGGGGTACCAAAATCTTAGTTGATGCTTCATCATGAGGATGATGTGTAAACATCAGTCAGGAGGATGGGTACTTAGGGATTATCTAAATCTCAAAGGGAATGTTTTCTGCATTCATATGGAAAACTAAAGGGAAGAGAAATATTAGAGTTTGCACTAGTGCCAATAGATGCTCTTCCAATCGAACTTAGTCCAATGGTAAAGGATGGCAAACCAGAGGCTTCTTGGTCAGTGAAATGTAGAGATTGCATTTTACTATCAAGAAACTTTTAAATATGAGCTAGATGATGGAATTGCATAGTCACAACGTAGTTTAGAGAAAACTATTAATTGTGAGCACACTCAAGGTTAGGAAGACCAGGAGTGTTATAAGGGTAATCTATCATTTAGTCCTAGATGGGTTTGTAGTCACTTGTTATGGGACTTTGTTCTACACTTCAGAGGATTATATGGTGTATTATCTCCATTAGGATACGGTCAAGCTTATAAGCTTGGCACTTTACACTTGCTTTTCATATTATTGCTGCATAGAGATACATCATATGGACTTACGTCATTTGGATGATGTTGTATGTTATGGGAGTGATAATTTGGAAGTTGAGTGTATAGGGAAGATAGTAGACACCATTTAGATGGTTTCCCACCTTTGCGATGATCTCATATGAGGCTTCTGAAGGGGAAGGATATGGGGAAACAACACATAGAGATGACCATGTACATAGACTACATGGGGTTCAGGAGAGTCCAAGCACTTTCTTCTAGCATTATGGACATTTCATCTACATTTTCAAGGACGAAAATGTTTTCAAGGGGAAGGAAATGTCATATGATATTCATTGGGTGTGGATCACCTTTTGAGAAGGATGCCACATGGCATCACATGGGTATTTAATACCACTTGGTAGAAGAGACATGAAGAGGTCTCATATATATGAGAGTCTCTAAGTGAGAATAGATATCTTATGATTAAAAGAGAATCTCACGTCGAGCGTGGTTGGGAGGAGAACCAAAGGTTTATCTCTGTGTGTGTTCGCCGAAGCTCCTTGATGATTAGTAGAGAAGCAACAGAAATGTATTACCAATCAAGGATTTTTGCAGATGATTTTGTCTCTCCCAAGAGGTAATGATCTAGTGAGGTAGGCTAGAAATTTTTTGTAAATTCTTATTTCAATGATATATTTTCATGTATAAAGCAATGTTCAGACTCATGCAATGGTTGAACTAGGGAAGTAGTTTTGGTTTTGAAAATCATACTGAAAACCTTGGTGTGATATTCGCTCTCCTTGCTCATGTTAGGGTTGACTCAAACATCCCGCTTGTGCTACTTTAGAATATGGGGTTACCAAAGTCATGCTTTGTCGAGACTCATCTGGATGTTGGGTAATAGTGTGACAGTTGTGTTGATCAATGAATGGTGGTCGATTCCTGCCTCGAACCAATGCTTATGATGGATAACGACATGGTAAGTTCTTGAGGGTGCTTGGAGCTCTTTCCTGTCAGTCCCATGTGTGGATGATAATAACGTTTATCAATGGAGGTTTTGATGAATTCCCCATAGGTGTGTTGGAGTTAGACGTCTGCGGAAGCACGCGAACAGCACAAGGAAGAAGAAGAAGCTTGGAGCACAACACACAAGACTGAATTTATTACTAGAGAATGTACAAAGATTAGTAGCCCATTATGGCAATAGGCGTATATACAAGCCGGGGGAAAAACACCTCCTAAAGAGGGAAAAAAGTGCCCCGGCAGTCCTGGAGTGTTCACACACATCACTACCTAAATATATCAACAAATCCCCCCTGGGAGTGATGCGGTGAACAAGGAGCTGGCACTCATGTATAAGGAAGTGCCAAGCTATGTGGAAATCACTCCACAAAAGGAAGTAAGCCCAAAGCTTTGCGGAAAGCTTCAAACTTCTCCCTAGGCAGAGCCTTCGTGAAAAGGTCTGCAATGTTCTCCTGCGTGGGCACATATGCCAAGCTGATCTCCCCAGCAGAGAACCTCTCCCTGACATAGTGATAATGCACCTCAATGTGCTTAGTGCAAGCATGGAACACAGGGTTCCTCGCAACTGCCAATGCGCTCTGACTGTCAGTGAAGATGGTGGTGGCAGAAGACTGGCCAACACCCAAATCAGCCATAAGGCGTCTAAGCCACACACACTCAATAGTCGCTGTGAAAGCTGCCCTATACTCAGCCTCACAACTGGAAGTGGCCACAGTAGGCTGCTTCTTGCTCAACCAAGATATACATGAGCTACCAAGCATGAAGCAAAAACCACTGGTGGACACACGAGTGTCATAGCAACCAGCCCAATCAGAGTCAGAAAAAGCATGCAAATCGGGCGGTAGTGATCACCCCTTGGGATAAAACAACCCAAGTAGCCGAGTACCACTCAAGTAGCGAAAGATGCGCTTAACCGCTTTCCAATGCGTGACTCCTGGGCAATGCATAAACCTGCTCATCTGTGAGACAGCAAACTGAATATCTGGCCGAGTAATGCATAAGTAAATCAAGCATCCAACAGCCTGCTGATAGAGAACAGCATCAAATGCATCTCCAGCATCATGAAGACTCAATCGTAAACCTGTCTCCATAGGAGTGGCAATAGGCTTACAGTCTTCAAGGCCAAAACGCTGCAATAATGTGTCAATATATTTCGTTTGACACAAAGCCATTCCACCATCAACGTGCATAAACTGAATGCCCAAATAGTGATGCAAATGCCCCAAATCAGACATCTCAAATGAGGCATGCAAATCAGCCTTAAAATCAGCAATATGTGTCTCAATAGGACCAGTGAGCAGCATGTCATCAACATAAACAACAATGATCAGAAGCACATCATTAGCACGCTTAACATATAAGGTGCTTTCAGTTGGACTGTTCTCAAAACCATGTGCAATCAGATAGGCATGTATCTTCTCATACCAAGCACGTGGTGCTTGCTTTAAACCATATAACGCCTTCTTTAACCTGCACACCTGGTTTTCATGCCCTTTCTGCACAAAGCCACGGGGCTGAAAAACATACACTTCTTCATGCAAGTCACCATTCAGAAATGTTGTTTTAATGTCCAACTGATCTACATTCCAACCATGATGGGCTGCAAGTGCACAAATGCTCTGAACAGTAGTCATACGGCATGTAGGTGCAAAGGTCTCATCAAAATCAATGCCTCTTTCCTACGCATAACCCTTTGCAACAAGCCTAGCCTTATACCTGTCAACTGTACCATCAGGTTTACGCTTCAGCTTGTATACCCACTTAGTGCCAATGGCCTTCTTGCCAGGAGGCAAGTCACATAAAGACCATGTACCATTCTTCATGATAGCATCATATTCAGATTGCATAGTAGCCATCCAATTTTCTGAATTTTGTGCTTCATCAAAAGAAACAGGCTCATTCTCATCACAGAGACTAGATGCAGCCATAGCATAGCAATCTGATGCAAAGGAGGCACTATGAGAGCCTGAACGAGTACGATATGACAAAGGTGCATCTAATTTGTTGTCACGCAAAGTCTGCACCAGCCATTTTGGCATAGTTTTTGCCTGCTCAATATCAGCTCTCTCATCAGCAAGTGCATCATGTAAATCTGCATCAGAAATGGAATGATCTGCATCATCATATGAAACCTGCAAAGGCTGAGAAGTTGCCTCATTAGGACCAGCACTAGACTGTCCACCTGTAAAAAGAGGCATCAAAGTATCATACATGTCTTTGGAGCTAACAGATGTCTCCTTAGTACATGAAAGCAATGGCTGAATAGCATCTTCCACAAAGACAACATCACGGCTAACCAGAATGCGTTTAGTCTGTGGATGATATAGACGATAGCCTTTACTTTCAGAACTGTACCCAACAAAAATACATTTTACTACCTTATCATCCAATTTTCTGCGATGTTGTTCAAGCACTAATGCATATGCCAAACAACCAAAAACACGCAGATGAGCAACAGATGGCTTGCGGTCATGCCAAGCCTCATATGGAGTGATAGACTGCAACGCTTTAGTGGGACACCTGTTCAGTACATATGCTGCACACATGACAACCTCAAGCCAGAAACTATGAGGTAAAGCCTAACTCTTGACCATACACCTCGCCATCTCCATGAGAGACCTGTTCTTGCGTTCAGGAACTCCATTCTGTTGAGGTGTATACGGCACTGTACACTGGTGTTTTATCCCACGTTCAGCTAGAAATGCATTAAAATCTGAAGACATATATTCCCCCCCTCGATCAGAACGGAGGGTGCCCATTTTACATGCTGACAGATTTTCAGCCAAAACCAAAAACTGTTTGAAGCACATGAACACTTCAGACTTTGCTTTGAGTGGATATACCCATGCATGCCTGGAAAAATCATCAATGAAAGTCACGAAGTAAAGGTAATTTCCAAAAGAGGGTGTCTGCATAGGACCACAGACATCACTATGTACAAGCTGCAATTTCTGCGTAGCCCGAACTGAACCATCTTTTGGAAAGGAAGAACGCTGCATTTTGCCCAAAATACAGCCTTCACAAACATGTTTTCCAGGTGCCTCAAGTTTGGGCAAAGAGGACACCATTTCAGATTTCTGCAGGCGTAACAAACTAGCAAAATTTAGATGACCAAAGCGTGCATGCCAAAGCTTTGCATCTGACATAGCCTGAGAATCATGAACTGCACATGCCGAATCATTCACAAATCTTTCATAGTCTATGAGCTTATACAGCCCACGACATAAAATGCCAGAAGCAATAATCACATCGCCATTTGAGAGATCATGGACTATACATCTGTCATCAACAAATTTCACAACCAAGCCAATCTTGGCTAATGCAAAAACTGATAACAGATTCTTTTTGATCCCTGGCACAAATAAAGCATCTGACAAAGTGAAAGAACTACCATCAGCAGTAGTCAGAATGATCTTACCAACTCCCATAACAGGATAAGAGGAGTTATTGGCGCATGTGACAGTATTCCCTGTAGGGGCAGGCTCGAGTGAAGAGAAGAAACTGCGCTGCGAGGTAATATGTTTGGTCGCCCCACTGTCAAAGTACCAAACATCTGAGTCTACTGCTGACATGCACTGATCAGGAGAAGATGGGTCAAAACTGCAGATAGTAGTAAACGCCCATTCTTCTTCCTGCACAAGATTTGCAGACTTTGTTTTTGGTGTAGAGGCCTCTGCAACAACCATTCCAGCCTCTTTCTTCTTTGCCTCTTTAGCAGCCAGTTTTGGACAGTTCTTTATGATATGATCATTGCCTTTACAGTACTTACAAAACAATTTCTGCTTTTCTGATTTTTTCTCATCTTTGTCTTGGTTCTTTGAATGTGCAGCATTTGCAGATTTCTGCTTACTAGTAGAAGAGCTCCATTTTCCTTTGCCCTTCTGACTAGCCAGGAAAGCTTGATCTGCAACACGCATAATGGACCTGTTCTGCCTGGACTGATCTTCCTGCAATAGAACAGAGACTAATTCCTCAAATGACAAGGCATTCGGATTGCCTTTCATCATCAACCGAAGAGTAGAGGCAAAACTCTGATATGAATCAGGAAGACCATTCAGAACGGTCTGCACAAGTGAGCTATCTAGTATAACCTCATCAGCAGAAATCAATTGTTCCTTTAGGTCTTTGATCTTTGTAAGAAAATTGTCCATAGAATCACCTTCATTCATGTGCTCACTCTCCAACTGTTTTCGGAGGTAAGCAACACGAGCCTCATTCCTAGCCTGGTACAAAGTGGTAAGTGTATCCCAAGCATCCTTTGCTGTTCTGCAAGAGCGAATGTGAGGAATAATGGCACGTTTGACAGACAAAGCTATCAATGCATGTGCCTGGGCATCTCTGCCATCCCAACGAATCTGCTCTACAGTAGGTGCAACAGAAACAGCAGCACGAACAGGAATCTGCGGAATATCATCTTCGACACCATCTTCATCAGCTCCAACACTTGTATTTGCAGTACCTGTCGTTAGAGGTGTAACAGGACGTCTTTCAACACCCTGCACAATGTTCCACAATCCTTTTGCAACCAGTACATGTCGCATCATATAAGCCCATAATGGGTAGTTGGTACCATCCAACTTATCCTCAACAGCCAACATACGGAATACATCACTGCTTTCAGCCATGGCCGGTGACTAAAATACCTTGATGCAGAAAATTGACTGTATCTAAAAAAGTTGAACGGAACTGCCCAAACAAGTTCTGCTAGACCTGTAGCAGACTTCGAGACGCTTAAACTGGCGAACAGAAACTGGTATATACCTTTGGCACAAAAGGACGAAATAGCCTACACAAGCACTACGATAGTGCGTTCGGAGGCCAAAACGAGCTCAGATCGCGATTTTGATCTCGGAAACACCCTGAGTATGCTCACCAAATTTTGTGCGAATCTGAGACTGCAAACGGAGGAGTGTGGACGGCGCCCTAGAAGAAGCGACAACCTGCTCTGATACCAATTGTTGGAGTTAGACGTCTGCTGAAGCACGTGAACAGCACAAGGAAGAAGAAGAAGCTTGGAGCACAACACACAAGACTGAATTTATTACTAGAGAATGTACAAAGATTAGTAGTCCATTAGGGCAATAGGCGTATATACAAGCCGGGGGAAAAAAACCTCCTAAAGAGGGAAAAAAGTGCCCCGGCAATCCTAGAGTGTTCACACACATCATTACCTAAATATATCAACAAGGTGGAGGGTTCAAACTACGTAGAAATCTCTCTACATTAAGCTATTGTATGCTTGGTATTTGAGAAATTTGTATGATTGGGGACATCTTGTTTATTTCCTACTTTGTTCTATTAACAAATTGCCTCCATACTTTGTCACATCCACAAACTCGCACAAATTTATCATTGCTTATATAACTATGTGTGTGACTTGGGTCCAACATGTTGCAGATATGAATGATCGAAAACAAATATGATTTTCTTCAAATAACAAACTTATGGAAGAATGGCCAAATTGACAAAACATCTATGTATTGCCTATGACATTCCAAAAATTGAGCCCTGAGTATTTATGTTTTATGATTTCAGCTCCTTGTTGTTATGAAGGTTTCATGATTAGCTATAATGCTAGGTCCTTGCCAAAGGGTCTCTGTCTTAGTTGTACTTCATGTCATAATTTGTGAAATCATGGGCTTGTAATTGTCTGATGAATGTGAGCCTTATAGGGATCAACACTGCTTAGAAAACTTAATGGTCAAGGATAATGCCTTCCTTCCCTCATTACTCTCTTTTTTCCTAAGAAGGAAGTTCATGAGATGTTTTCATTGATGCATGAACTTAGTTTTGGATACTGGTCTGCAACTTTCAATGCCCTTGACTTCTAGGGAACTAAGCTGTGAGTGTTTAGTTTTTATAAACTCAATTAATATACAAGATCAACTGATGTGGTGCGTGGATGCTCACACCATGATTTCACTAGGATCATCTTATTTGGTGATTTAATCACCTCAGGATGAGCCTTCAAGGATCTGGGTTTCTTTCTTAAATAACTTCATGTGACGGAACTCTTCAATTGCTTATATTGTGCTCAAATCTGTATTCTCTTTGTGTGATTGCAGACCTGTAGGAAAGCCAATGTTGGCTCCTAGGAATAGGGGATATTGTTGCTATATTCCAAGATGAATTACTAATATGGATAATGCATGATCAAACATAAAGACATACACCCACACTAACTGAGCTTCGGAGTGTTGAAAAACTTTTGGAGGGCCGCTCTTTTGGAAATGAAGGAGATGAGTGGATGTGGCACACTAATAGTGGTTTTGTGTTTCTGTGATTACCATATGAGGATAGTATCTACAGCTCCAAAGGAACACTATTTTTTGATAGTTGTATGTATTTCATGAATGCCTACATAATAGATGATCTGTATTCACTTCTAAACACTCATGTTGTTTATTACATCATCTTGGTCATATCATTCTATAGATTAAGCAATCACACCATTTGCGCTCTCAGACCAATGATTTTGACTGACTAAATCTTTTGATGATATCATATTCATCTTGCTTAGCTTCCTTTGATTGGGAGTTCCAAGGATGTAGACCTATTCTGTACTGATTACTCCCATTTTGGGTCTTCACAATCCGAGTAGCTTGAGAGTGGTGTTGTGTGATGGGGATCCCACCTAAATTGGGCCACACTTTATTTTGATCTAGCAAGGAGCAAATGTATATTGTATGCTTGGTCACTACGCTTCCACTTTGTGAACAAGAAGGGCAATATGATTGGCTCATTTGATTGTTCACATCATTCTTACACTTTATTGTCACATGAAAATACATAGGCCAATGCACACTCACCAGAGGCATGAAAAGAGCAATGTTTTTCAAAGGTTTTCTTTCACACGTGTGCTTGTGTGATAACACATTATAGGGATTATGGCATGACAAAGATATACGACATCTGTCGAGCTATATGTTCTTGCTAGGCTCCTCACTCTTTAGCTATACTTCTTTATTGCATGAATAAGAAGAGTTCCAGGAGGAATTCTCTCTAGAAGGTCTTGTAGAAGAAGATGCGCATTGAAGTGGAAACTAAAATTGGAATGAATATTTATATTCTACTTCATTTTTTAATGCAATCTACTTGCTCTTGGTTGTGTTAATTTTAGGTTTGGAAGCTTCCTCAGAAGACATTTTCAGCCTTACAAAGAACTACACAACGGGATGGTGGTTGGGCTGACTACCCCCAATGGGGATTGTGTCGCCTAGCTCTGAAGGTTGTAGATGTTTGACACTTGTCTTCCAAAATTAGTTGAAGTTTTGAGTTATTCTTGATATGGAGGTGTTCTAAAATCAAGGATAGCTTGACTTTTGGAGATTAATAATCTCCATTAGTGGCACCAGAGCAGGATTCATTAGAATTGAAGGAAAGGAAGACTCGAGTGTTGCAGATATACAAGAATCAAAATTTGAAGATTCAAAAGGTGAAAGTTTGAAGTGAAAGCTAGAGAAGGAGGCTTGAAGTTATCAAGAAGACCAAAAGGAATTACATTTGAAGTAAAGGTACACTTATTTTTCATAAAGCTTGAAGGATTTAATACACAGGTGAAGGAAAGATGGGAGATTCTCTTCAGATAGAGAAGTTGGATAGAGAAAACTATCCAACTTGGTCAATGGGGATGGAAGCTCATCTTATGAGCAAGGATTTGATAGGATACATTACAGGTCAAGAAGAAAAAACCAAAATTTAAAGATCCTAGTGTTCCAACTAGGGAGGAGCTGATAGATTTGAAGATATGGATGAAGAAGGATGCTCAAGCATGAAGCATTATATACACGGGAGTCAATGACTACTTGCTACCTCATATTAAAGGACTTGAAAGTGCAAGTGAGATTTCGAATGCTTTGGAGGATCATTTTCAAAACACTACAAAGTCAAGGAAGGCATCTTTGTGGGAAAAGTTTACTACATTCAAGAAGAAGGCTTCTCAATCCATTTCTGATTATGTAGCAAGGATGAAGGACATTGCAGATGCATTAAGGGCAGTTGATGAAGATATTGAAGAGGATAAATTGGTAAGGAAAATTCTTACACGTTTGAGAGGAGATGAGAAATGGAAGCCATTCATTTTGTCTACTGAATTGTCACTAGATCATTTCACTCCTGACTTGAATCAATTGCTAGGACATATGCTAACCTTTGAGGAGGATGTCAAAGGTGATGTTGATAAAAGTACAGGTCAAGCAATGTATTCAAAGGACAAGAAGAAGTTTACCAAAGGCAAGCAACGATTGAATGAAGAAGAGGGAACAAATAGCCAAGCTAACTTCCTAAGAGGAAGAGGTGGTAGCAAAGGAAGAGATAGAGACAGAAGCAATAAAGCTGGAGCCAAAGCTTGCTAGATTTGTGGTAAGACAAATCATTTTGGTTCATGATTGTTGGCATAATAATCAGAAGATGGTGGATATAATCAGAATTCTAATTCAAGAGGATGAGGTAATAGAAATCAGACACGTAACTTCAGAGGTAGAGGTAGTAGAGGTTTCTTTGGAAGAAATGCAGGTAGAGGTTTCCAAAGTCAACCCTACAACAATACCTATTATAACTATGCTTCAAATGCGAAGGAAGATTCAACCTTAATCATGAATGCAACTTGTGAAAGGAAAAGTGAAGATCAAAGAGTCTTCAATATTGACTTAGGATGTAGCAATCACCTGAGTGGAAGCATAACTTTGATGACTAATTTGGAGAACAAAGTAAGTAATCATGTGGTTCAAACATGTGATAATACAAAGCACAATGTGAAGTCACTTGGATCAGTGAAAGCTAAGGATGGAAGCACTCTTCTGAGTAAGGTTTTATATGTTCCTACAATTCCAAAGAATTTAATAAGTGTAGGACAAATTGTTGAGAAAGGTTATGAAGTAAGGTTCACTAATGATGGAGTTTATGTGAAAGACCCTAGCAATGGGTATAAACAAATTTTTTTAGAGAAGAAAGAACAAAGGCTATTCACATTGAAGATTCAAGGTAATGTTTTTCATGCCTTGTTTACTTATGGAGGACATAAGATCTCTACGTTAGATCTTTGGCACAAAAGACTTGGACATTTCAATGAAAGAGGTATTAGAATATAGTTAATAATGGTTGAGTGCTTGGATTACCTAATGTTGCAGGTGAACATATGACATATAGATGTGAGGCATGTCAATTAGGTAAGGCCCATAAGCAATCATACAATAAACATGGATTTATGTATTCAGAGAAGCTTGAGTTGGTACATACAGATTTGTGGGGACCATCAAAAGACTTTAGAATTAATTGTTCAAGATATTATGTGATTTATGTTGATGATGCTACCAAGTGGATCACCATATATGTGATCAAAGATAAGTGAGAAGTATTCAATATATTTAAACATTATCATGTGTATGTAGAAAGAATTACAGGTCAAAATTTGAGGATACTAAGGTCAGATGGAGGGGGAGAGTATTTCTCTAATGCGTTTAGTGATTAATAATGGTATGCAAGTATAAAAAGGGAAGTTACTTGCAGGTACTCTCCTCAACAAAATGGGTTGTAGTAGAGAGGAGGAATAGAACTCTTGTAGAGTTTGCAAGATCAATGATGAAGGAGAAAAATTGTCCCAATTATTTGTGGGCTGAGGCTATAAATACAGCTACATACTTGGTCAATAGGCTACCTTGTAAAGCCTTGCAGGGTATGACACCATATGAAGCTTGGTGGGGTAAGAGACCTACCTTGGATCATTGCAAAGTATTTGGATGTTTGGCTTATGCATATGTGCCATCTCAGTTGAGACATAAATTGAAACCTAAAGTTGAAAAGTATATATTCATTGGTTATGATGACAAGCAGATGGGTTATAGGTTGTGGAGTCCATCTAAAAAGAAATTTCTTGTGTGTAAAGATGTTACATTTGATGAGCAAGGTACTTGGTATGCAGGTACACTTAATGTTCATGCAGGTGATGAAGAAGTCTTGGATCAAAAAAAGGATAAATCAAAGATTCAAATATATGATGAAGAAGAGAACAATGAAGGACAAAGTGAAGTTGAAGAAAGACCTATATTTGATCCAGAATGTGATGAACCAGAAACTTCAAGAAATGAAGAACTTAGAAGGTCATCAAGACATAAATGGAAACCTATGAGGTATAGCTATGACACATCTTTTTTGACTACTAAAGATTATGCCTATATGCTGAAATTAGAGGAAGACCCTTCTACATATGAAGAGGAAAAAGGTAAGGAAAATTGGGAGAAAGCTATGCAGGAAGAAAATGATGCATTGTTGGAGAATGAGACATGGGATTTGGTTCCCAAACCAAATAGCCAGAAGATCATTGGATGCAAATGGGTTTACAAAACAAAAACGTATGCAGATCGAAGTGTGTCTAGATATAAAGTTAGACTTGTTGTGAAAGGGTATGCTCAGACATATGGTATATATTATGATGAGACCTATAGTCGTGTGGAAAAAATGATAACCATAAGAACATTAATAGCCATTGCAGCATGTAAAGGTTGGAAGTTATATCAATTAGATGTGAAAAATGCTTTTCTAAATGGTTACATTTCAGATGATGTTTTCATGGAGCAACTAGAAGGATGCAAAGATAAAAGGTATCTAGAATATGTATGTAAGCTCAAGATAGCTTTGTATGGCTTGAAGGAGGCCCCAAGGGCATGGAATTATAGACTTGTCAAGTTCTTGAAAGAACTTGGTTTCCAAGTGTCTGAAGCAGATAATAGCTTGCTTGACAAAGCAAGTGATGATGGGTTCATTTATATGTGCATATATATTGATGACATAATTCTTACAGGGACAAATGAGAAGGGTATACAAAGCCTCAAGAAGCAAATGGAGAGAGAATTCAAAATTAGTGACTCGGGAGATTTTTCATATTTCTTGGGTATGGAGGTTTCATATACTCAACATGGAGTATATGTAACTCAAGAAAGGTATTTGAAGAACTTGTTAATCAAGTTTAAAATAGAAGATTGCAGGGTACCACCTACTCCAATGGAGGTGAATCACAAATTGAGTAGACATGGAGGCAAAGAATGCAAGGATATGAAGTTATATCAAAGTCTGGTTGGTAGTCTTATCTATGCTACTCTAACTAGACTCGATTTGTCATATGCAGTTGGAGTATTGTCTCAATTTATGCATTGTCCTAGGAAGGAACATTGTGTTGCAGGACAAGGAGTGTTGAGATACATTAAGAGTACACTCAAGGAAGGTTTGTATTATGGTTTTACATCATATACAAACATCAAGATATATAGTGATACAGATTGGGTAGGTAATCCTAATGATAGGAGATCAACTTATGGGTACTTGTGTTATGTGGGAGATAAGCTAATCTCTTGGTGCTCTAAGAAGAAACATATAGTTGCTTTATCATCTAGAGAGGCAAAGTATAAAGGTATCGTTGAAGCTGCAAAGGAGGTCATATGGGTAAAAACTCTCATGAAGAGTTTCGACATCATTTAGAGTACACCCACTATTCATGGAGATAACATGAGGTTCATTGTAATTAGCTGCTAACCCTGTTTTTCATGACAGGACTAAACATATTGAGATTCAATATCACTTCTTGAGAGAGAAGGTGATTGATAAGGAGATTGAAGTAATGCATACTTCTACAAAAGATCAGATTGCAGATATGTTAACCAAAAGCTTGGATGGACCGAAGCTACAAAGGTTCAAAAATCCTCCTTTTGTGTTTAATCATTTCAAAAATCCTTCTGTAGATGTATAATTCCATAGTTAATGCTATGGTTAAGATTTGAGAGATTAATTGTAAATAGGTTGAGAGAATTATGTGTAGGAACATTCATATGTGAAGAAGTGATGAGTATCTTTTGAAACAGGTGCAATCTCAATGGTCAAAGAATTGGTTACTTCTCACTGCAGAGTTTAAAGTTTTGTTCAAATGATGAGTCAAAATCTACGTTGGAAGGTAGACCATCTATGGCTAAAAGCATTTGATTAAACGGGTTCTAGTTTGGGAGAAGTACGCATTCGAAGTTGCACGTGTCAAAATCGACTATACTGGAGAACAGTTTCAGACATAGGTAGATTGTTTGGATCATTTCTCTAGATATACTGAATCTTTTGTGATGTTTTAACTTGGAGAAGGTGTGTAATTTTTAGACGATACCTTGTACAAAGTTTCATCAGAAACTTTACACAATTTGATCAGACAATGAGTTAGTTATGTGTAGTGGACTTTTCTGTGTAGTGACTTTCTTCACAGTTAACTAAAGTCTTGAAAGTTTGGCACTTGTCTTCCAAAAGTAGTTGAAGTTTTGAGTTATTCTTGATATGGATGTGTTCCAAAATCAAGGATAGCTTGACTTTTGGAGATTAATCATCTCCATCAAATGTTTCATCAAAAGGTTTTCAAGTTCCCAAAGGAAATCACAAGATCATGAAACGATTATGTGAAGGGATCAAAACCTAGAAAATCTAGTTAAAGGTAATACATGAAACTTCAAAATTCTCGTAAAGAATTGAAGCAAGAAGGTACTCTATCAAGAGATACTTAGACTTTAAGATAAGTATCACCCACACATTAATGTGAATATAAAATAGGGTGATCTGGGACACCACATTTCATACTCAGATTGATGTAGGAAAGATGGTATGGGACATCAAACCATGGGATAATTATCTTTTAGTCTTAGTTTGGATCTTGAAGTTAGGTTTGATCCTCAAGGGAATTAAGACTTCAAAGGAGTTTAATTCAAGAAGGATAGAAGTAGTATCTCAAGATAACCTCAAGATCAAGGAAATCGAAGATATGAAGTAAGTAACTTCCAAGATCTTCTTGAAATACTTCAAGATAAAGTGTTGTTAATTTGGAAATATTTCATAAATTTTTGAAAAAGTTGGACTTTGACTTTGAGTTGATCATTTCAACCAAGGATTTGATTGTCTAAGTCAAGCATCAAGTTCCTAGTGTAACTTGGTAAATTCACTCTTTTGACTCAAAGAAATGTGCAAGAATTGCATTCCTAGTAAGGAGTCAAAAAGATTGAATATGACTTGATTTTACTCTTAAGTGAAGCATTATTTGAATGCAAAACTCATCAACAGAACCTCAGTGGATCAACACACTGATGTTGGTTGCCACACTAGTATCTTGTGGTTGCATGATGTTTTTGAGTTGCTTTGAATCTTTTTGAGAATCCAACTTATTTCTCTTAAAGATAATGAAAATGCTTCAGTATCTTGTTGAAACAAATCTTTGAGAAGTTAAAGTCTTCAGTCATCTAGACTTTGACTCATAGCAAGCTTATGTATCTTCAAAGTCTGAATTGGTTGAAAAAAGTTTTATTTCTCTCCTTTTGCTTTCTGATTCTTTTGGATTTGACTCATATATGGTATCTGATTCTTTTCATAAAAGTCAAGGGTTATCCAGATAGAACCACGTAACCAAATTAAACATCCTAGATAGATGTTATGTAAAAGAACCTTTTCAAACATCAAATATGACAAGTTCAAGATTGACCTATTCATTGGTTTGCTTCAAGTCATAGCATAAATGATTTCCTAGAGTCTAGTATACTCTAGAATAGAGAAGTTCGGATTTGCTCATTAGATTGACAACTTCGAAGAACTTTTAACTTAGGTCTTTGAGAAAAGTGTCCTAAGTTAGACAATTTTTATTTTGAATTTGAATTTGTTAAGTTATAGTATGGTTGACTCAAAGAAAATGGTAAACTTTCTACTACATTTTACATAGGATTTTTAAACTTATTAGGACAAAGTAGTCCTCTAGTCAGGTGAAAAAATCAAGTAACTATTGGATAGGAGTAAACCATTGCAGTTGTGAAGGATTCCCACTTTTCATTAGCTTTAATGTCAAAGATGATTTGCCTTATGATTTGCTCTTCTTCAATCACCTCTCTAATGCTTCCTTATTGATCAGAGATCTCCTTCATCTTGGTGAATAAGTCATACTTTGCTTGGGGATTTTCTTCAATGTAGTAAACTCCATCCATAGCTAATTCTTCCTTGCTCTAGTATTTGAAGAGAAGAAGGCAGCAAGTGCATTCCAGGTCTCCCTTGAGGTCTTGCATCCTTTCACATGATGAAAATCAAAGATTGAATTTAGAATATAGGACCTGGCTAATGCATCCTTTGAACACCAAGTTTTAAGTCTCTCTTGCTCTTCATGTGATGGTTGTCCTTTGCTTCTTATTGTTGGCATGAATTCATCTTTAGATATGTATCCAAAGAGATTTCTTCCTTGAAGGTAGTCCTCCATCCTCACAGACCAGGTTGGGTAGTTGTTCCTATCCAATTTGTGAATGGTAGAGGGAAAACCATCTCCCATGTTGATTCAACTATGCTCTAATACCACTATGAGAGGATATGGTGGACACACTCCAAGGATGAGTCTGTTTTTGCAAAAACTTGCTCTACACCTGCCAAAGTAACTTTAGAGATGCTAATTAGACACCTTGGGCTTGCTAATGATGCATTAGTATCTCCTTAGTACTTTGGAAGATCAATCTCAAACTGATTCATCAAAATAGATAACTTGACACAAAATAGATCATTAAAAACTTGCTATTTTGGGATGGAACATACTTTGGAAGTTCACTCAGAGCTCACAACCTACTAAGAATTGATGAGAGGTACTTTACACACATTCAATTGAATATATGAGGAACCTAACGCAAAAAATTTAATGATTTTTAATGGACTATACTAGGAGAAATCAATTTACGAACATTGGGGTGCCATCTTGACTTTTCAGGAATGGGTGAAAGCATGTTGACATTTACAAAAAAGTGATGTTGCGGAAATAGTTAATTAGCTAGAGAAACCTGTTCCTTCTTAGCTGAACATCATGCAACAGTTATTGAAAGAGAAGTAAAAACGAGGTGGTGGGGTGAGAGTAGGCCGCAGTATGCATGCTAGAGCATGGAGCATTCATGACGTGGGTTTTTTTGCTTGCAGCATGTTGGAGAGTCCGCTGCAGTACCTCATCTCGCCTAGCAACCATACATTTGTTATGAAGCATGCCAGGCAGAAGTTTTCTTGGTGTTGTTTTGTTGATCCTGTGTGTTGTAATGAGTCACAATTGAATCTTTTAGTGATCGTCTTGATGGGTGATGGAAGACGTATGTGCACAACACAGAATTGGAGGCTTTAATCAACTCTAAAGAATCGTTTCTCGCATTTTCTTCTCCTCATTACGCTTTCGGTTCCCTAACTTTCACACTACCAAGAATAGGGTCGACCCAAAAGCTCTCTATTGGATATTATTAGCCCAAGTTGAAGTGGAAAATCGACTCTGTTAAGAGCCAGAATCAGAGTTTGGAAGCCACCACCATGTATCCTTGGGACACAAAAGACATTACAAAGCTTGATGTGATTTCTGTGGGTTGCAGAGTAGGAATGCTTTTCCAACTCCCTGTGTGGAGTGTTCATGACATGGGTTTTTCTGCATGTTGTATGTTGGAGAGAACACCACAGGACCTCATCTTGCCTGGGACTTTTCAGTGTGTTGCATGTTGAGTGGGGAACAGTTAGAGGGACTCCATCATTATAGGCATTTTTTGTGCACATTGCGTCCTAAGTGGGGAATATTGATAACTATTTTTCTACGCGCTGCATGTTGGAGAGTACACCACAATACCTCTTCTCGCCTGTGAGTTTTCCTACATGGTGCATCTTGGGTGGAGAACTGTAATAAAGTAAATCTATGATCTAAGGATCCGACTGGTTCAGACAAATCTGAAATCAGACTCCATTTGATCATCCGGATGTGTGGCCAAAGATCTCGAGTCTAGACTTACTGATAGGTCATTTACTCTTGTAACAAAGTAATCCACTTAGCCTAGTGGTTAAGACTCAAGGGTGTGAACGATGAGGTCTTGGGTTCAACTCCCATGGGGTACATGGGGAGAGAGTTTTGCCTAAAGAGGTCTAGAACCTTCTAGAAGCATCCACTGTGGGACACTTGGTGCACATGTAGTTACATGGCTGACACTGGGATGGTTAGTATCCACTTGCCCATGCAGGCAGTCCCTTGGAGAGATCTATATATAGAGGCATATGGTTGGGAGGAGAGTCATTCATTCATGAGAATTTCCTGTGGCTACGCTGTTGCATTGGTATCAGAGCACTCTCCATAGCTCTCTCCATAGCTTCTTGCTCATAAATTTGCTATCTCCATAGATTCTTTCTCGTCAATCTCTGCTCGCGGCTATTTCAAAACATCCTTCCAAATCGACGTAATCTTGGCGGGTATGGCTTAAGGAGAAGCTTAGGAAGAGAGTACCAAAAGGATTACTACCTGTGCGATGAGTCGCAGAAGATTCGAACCCCCATCCTCTCGTTTAGGAAGCGCTGGCCTATCCACAAAGCCCATGGATGTTTGCGATCTCTTTTGGGTGGCAGTACATATTGGCGGTAGTTCGGCGCTCAAGAAAGACTTCATCCAGGAGCAAAAGGAAGAGATCCTGCAAATCGTCGCTCGAGTTTTGAGCCCCTGACCTGTTGGGTCCAAGAATTCTCCCTTAGCCAAAGAACCAAGCTATGTTCATGAGGTCTTATTTCCAGAGCTGCTCTTGATTCTAGTTCCACGCTAAAGAGTCCTGACAAAGGAGCAAAAGACGAGTTCTTCTTCTGAGGCAAAAGAAGCACACGTCAACGATATCTTTCAAGAATCGAACTCGACACCTGCGTGTGGTGAATTCTCTGCCATATCCAAGAAAGAAAGCCATCATCGTGACCACATGGTATGCAGAAACTCATCTCCATCTGAGATTGGCGTTGTAGAAGTCCACAACTTCTAATGAAAGAGCAAAAAGTCGGATTTAAACCCTGAACCAGATGTAGAGGACCCGAACGTCTTCACCATTATAGTAAATATGTGTGATTCTCTGCATATTTATTCTCCCTTCACTTTCTGTCTCTGTCCTGCTAATCCCGAGCCAAGTTTACTTGGATTATGACTTCTTCTTTAGCTGCTTATTACCCCAACCGAACCCGATTGCATATCTTTGCTGGGCAAAGCCAAATAAAGCTAAAGGTTCGAGCAAAGTTTGAAGGAAGTTGAGTTGTGGAGTGAAGATCCGGAGGCCTAACTTCGTCATTATTCTAGCACTTTCAGCTAGAATCAAGTCGATCTCAATAGACCAAATCATCAGGGACTATTTCTTGTGATATTCTTGCATAACTCTTTTGATTTTGTTGCACACACCACCTGCGTTAGGAATACTAAAGTTAGTAAGTTTAATAATGCTCTGTGTGCAATGGAGGGGACTTCTAGCCAGGTCTCGCTTATGAGTTCTACTAGTGCGTCAATGTATGTTTCCATTCCTATGTTAGTAACATCCTCATTCATGACTAGACCACCAGTAGTTTCACGTGCATTTCATTCATTTGCACCTATGGTTTCAAATACTAGTCATGCATCTGATGCATCTAAAATAGAATGGATGATTGTAGCATTAGACGTCGAGGATTCTGCGAGGAAAGGGGAAATGAACACTACCTTAAATGAGGGGAAAGATATGGAAAATAGGATGTTGCTAGTTGAGCAAAGACTTGGACGGTTATCCAATATTCTGGATGAGGTTGCGGTACTCCATCAATCTGTTGATGGAATCCAAGATCACCTTAAGGGCATTCTGAACTTACTTCAGACGCCTAGGGATATCAGTAAGGCTACTTTGGGTAGTCACACAGATACGATTGCAACTTCACCAATGTCTGTTAGGATGGAAAAGGATAAGGGAATATCCTCTCCCCATACAGACATGTTTTCCCTAACAAGAAGTATGAGCCATCTTAGTTTGGTATCTTCTACTCCCTTGTTTACTACTGCGGTAGGGATGCCAGGAAGTCATAACCACCCAATGGATCTTTCCTTAAGAAAGGAGATCCGTCCTCCTTATTTCTCAGGAGAGGATAAGGATAGGAATAAAGACAGAGTTTTGACCTTCTTGGAGAAGTGGAATGATGTCCACGAACTCAAGCATACCCCCGATCATGTGAGAGTAGTAGAAGCAAGCTTATCACTAGGACCCAAAGCTTATACTTGGTGGATGAGTCTCTCTGAGAATGGCAAGAAACCTACTACCTGGGTTGAATTTTCTCACCTCTTCAAGAAAGAGTTCCTTCACGAGAATGAGGAGGAACACAACTAGGAGGCGTGGGATAAAATTCAACAGAAAGGTAGACCGTTATCAGTGTATATTTGTAGCTCAAGCGTAAGCAACACCTCCTTTACTTGTGGATCCGCGGAGACGTGAGGGCTGGTATGAAGACCATGAGCAAGTGAAGGCACAAGTGCGTGAGTGAAAGCACACCAGCATGCATACACATACACACACGCACAAGGCAAGATGAAAGAGAGGAACAATGGAAAGCTTCTATTGCATAAGAAATCTCTTACGAAAGCTCTATTCTCTAACAAGCTAACCTCAAAAATGAGCTCTCTAGCTCTTTTTATAGTTTTTTGAGTAGTTTTGGCCCTGTCCAGACCTAGTGTCCCGCCTAGTTAAAAATTAGGTTCCAGGGCTTATTTGAGGGCTCAAACGAAGTCTAAAAAATATGAAAATTGATAGGATGATACTTCTAATCTTCTCAAGCTCGAGGACTCCTCGGCTTGAACAAAATGGAGTTATAAAAGTATGAAATGGTATTTACAATGGGTTTTAGTGATGAAAATCACTATTTTTATAGGGATTTCTTCTAAAAATTTGACATACAGTTCTTGGAGTTCCCTATGTGCTCCTTCCTCTTGTGTTTCCACTTCTCTGATGTATTCACTATGCTTGTTCTTAACCTTGAGCTTCAACACTCCCCCCCCCCTCTCGAGTCCATCGTCCGTGAGAGACCCTTGTTGTAGTGGTTGTTCCAGGTAGTGCTTTGACCCATTTTGTAGAAATGAGAGCCATCTATCTTCCAAATGTGTCAAGATCGATTGGCCAGTTCTTCAATTGTCTTTTTGAGCCCGTGCAAGTTGTAGTCCTATGATATGTGCTTCATCCTTGGATTCCAACATGAATGTGTCATTGTGAGTCTCCATTGATTCTCCAGATCTTCCAAAGGTGATGTTCATGGGATTCATGCCAAGTACTCGTAACCCATAATGAATGCTGGGTAAGTGTCATGCCAAGTGCTTGACATCTACCATATAAGGCAGCAATAATATCATCTGCTAGTCGAGACACGCTTCTATCCAAATTGAGAAATCCCAATAATCAATAGTTCCACCTTCAACTAAGCTTGACTCATTCATGTTCTATGAGCCAAACTTGGGAACAAGTTCTTTCTCTCTCTCCTTTCTTCTTGAGGAACAATGTCACAAAACAAGAAGACAAGGGTTAGCATCAAAAGATAGTTTACATGTGTCATTGTGCTCTTGTGCATGGGACTCTGAATTGTGTCTATGCATGGCCACGTAATGTGGCCCTGTAATAACGCATACTTTCAAAATGCATGACCTGAATGGTGCAAAAGACAAGGTTGTGCAAGGAGCACATGGTTGTCACTCATCGAGGCTTTTTAATGTTGCTTGTCGAGGTTGATACAGTCTTTCTTGGGGGTATCCATTGGATCCCGAGATGACAACGGATCATTCCTCTTTATAGGGATCCATTTGAGAAGAGTGTTTGACTGTGAAGTGCACACCTTCGGACACTTTGTGTTTGGAAGTTTTCTTGAATTTCGTGTCCTTTGTGGCTGGCTCTTTGGTTTGGTAGGGGCCGCTGGTGCTTTTGGCTTCCAAACCCATATCTTTGATCATTTTCTTCTTACCATTGTTGAAGAGGTAAACCCATCTGCTTTTGATCTCTATGTTTGGTTCTGACCTGTTCTTCTCCTAGGTTTCTTGGTCAAGACTTTCCTTGGTAATGAGAGTCGAGGGTTTTGTGCATGTAAGATTCCCCTGGGTACCCACATGTGTAATCTCCCTTGTTGAGCTACCACTAATTCCCTAGACACCCAAATATGTACGTGATTGTGGTCGACCTTCCTTGATTGCTTTGGTACCCAAATTTGGAGTACTCCTTGAGATGGAGATTTTCGTTGTTCTGCTACTTGTTGCCTTGCCTTTCTTTGTTGTTTCTGTAGTATAAGTGTGACTGCAATGATTTGATTGGCTTTTCTCCCTTTCGCACCTAGATCTTCTTCATGCCCGACACTACTTTCTTCTGGAAATCCCGTTGTCTCTTTGACACAGTAGTTGTCATGGACTATTTCTCTTCCTTGTTGGATTGACCTACTACAAATGGTTGAGACTTCGTACAAGATGGGTGTCTCACTAGGTCTCCGACTCTTTTGTTGGAGGCAACATCCTTCTGCAACATAGAGCTTTGGACACATAGAACTTCTCCTTCTCTAAGATTAGTCCTAAGAGAATGTGTGACACCATGATTTATGAGCATGCAATTTTCTAATTCTAATGTAATGCCTTGTTCATGAACCCAAAGTTGAAGAAGTTGGCTCCATAGGTTTAGGTTGACTGCATGGTCGTAGATCCAATCTTGTCCCAAGACAAGTGGTTCAGTAAGGTCCTCATCTTGACACACTAGCATTTTGACTCTCATTGTAACATCATGAAGATAGATGGAAAGCCCTACCTCACCCAAACAAGGGGTTTCCACACCTCCCAATCCTATGAGATAGGCTTCTCTAGGATTGATGTTCAATGGCAAGTCTTGGCAGTAGGAAAGTCTAACTGCACTAGTTGCTGCATCTGAGTCAATCAATGCTTTCATAGTCTTTGCACGCTTTCCTTGTCCTATCTTTATGGTCACAAAGGGGCGTCGGTCGATTCTTTGAGAGGTAATTAAGCCTGATTTTTGGCACATGTCCATGTGATATTTTGGGGCTTTTGGGTTGACATCTAGGCCTAATCACCTTAACTTATTTTGCCTAATGCGCTCTCTTGCCTCGGCTTGTGCTTCTTCTCTAACCCTCAATTCTTCTTCTTTTCGCTTCTGAGCAATATTGAGCCTCATTAGCATATCCTTCGTAAGAGGTTCTTGATACAATGTGACTCGGCATCCACTAATATAGTTTGGCAGGATGTCACCTTCTAGGGTGGCCAATTGAATCGCACCACTAGTGGAAATTCTATTAATGATCATGGGTCCATATCCTCTTTTTTCCAACTTATGGGCATGTTGCTTTAGCGTATAAACCAGCACTAGGTCTCCCTCTTTCAATCCTTTATCTTTGATGTGTGCATCAAAGTATGCCTTTTGTCTTTTCTTTGCAGCATAGATGACTGCTGCCGCTCGTAGCCTCGTTTCACCTAAGCGTTCTAGATCAAAGATCCTAGAGGATAATTCATGGCCATTCCACTCATGTTCTTGTGCTACTTTTAAGGCTGGGATGAGGAAGTTCAATGGTAGCATAGCATTCTATCCGAAGACCATATGAAATGGGGTGGCATTGATTACCTTTTTGTAAGCAACTCGATAAGCCCAAATAGCATGATGGAGTTGTTCATCCCAATCAGAGCGTTTATTATTTACCAGTTTTGTCAATACATTACATAGGATTTTGTTTGTGCTCTCAGCTTGTCCGTTAGCTTGTGGATGGTAGGGGGCAAACTTCTTATGTATCACCAAGAATTCTTGGAGAAGATTTCCAATGACTAAACTTAGCGGTAGTCTGAGCATTATTCTTTGTTGTGGCTTTCACTTCTACCCACTTGGTAAGGTAATCTGTGGCTACAATAATTTACTCTGCATGGGAGTTTCTAGCTGGGGGGGTTAATAGGATCTACAAAGTCTATACCCCACTTCAAAAATGCACGTCTCCCATCATTGGTCTCAAAGTCATCTCATCTTTTCTTATCGGATATTGTGCATGTTGACATGTGTCGCATTTCTTCACATAGGTATATGCATCCATATGAAGAGCGGGCCACCAAAGTTTTGAGAATACAATGGTCTTAATTACTCCGTCAGGACCAAAGTGTCCACCTGCAACACCACTATGTGCAGTTTGTAAGACCTTCAAATAGTCTGATTCCTGAATGCACAATCTTAGATAACCATCCTTACCTCTTCGATATAAGTTGTCTCCAGCTAAGGCATAGTCTTGAGCGTCTTGCACCATGCTTCATCTTCTTGCTAGGCTAGCCTCTTTGGGTAGTGTTCCCGATCTCATGAATTCTACCAATAGAGCACTCCAATATGGAATTAATGACACATGATAAAGAGTGGCATGCTCCAATGGGGGTCTCTCTTTGCACATTTGAGAATTCTTAATCCACTCATGTATTTCTTTGTCCATGCTAGGCCAATACACTCCTAAACGTTTCAGATTTTGCAATGTTCGTTGTTTGGAGTAGTGATTTCCTAGCAATCCTTCATGGGCTTGTTGCAACCAACTGCTATGTTCATCGTCCTCAACACAACAAGCTAATACACCTTCTGTATCTTATTTGTACATGCTTCCTCCTAATATGTGGTATTTTTGTGATTTTACAATTTCATCTTTGTTTGTTTTCACGTTTTTATTTGCAAGTATGAAGGTTAGGACTGGTACTAACTTATTTGCCCATTTAGGAACAAGTTCTAAATTGAACAGATAAGCTTCAGGTAATTCATTAGACACTCCTTGCGACGGTTCTCCTGAAGAGATGGGACAAAAGGTGGTCTGCCCTAAGGTGGGTCCTACCTTTTCGAACAACCACTTCAAATTCATATTCCATTAGTGAGAGGAACCATCTTACTAAGTGTCCTGTATTGCAAGGTTTATTGACCAAATATAATAGAGCTTGATGATCAGTGAAAAACTTGAACTTATTGGCCAATAAATAGTGCTTGAATTTCTTCACAACATATACCATGCCTAAGCCCTCTCTTTCTGTGGTGGTATAGTTTTGTTCAGTTATGGTTAGCTGTCTGCTAGCGTATGCTATGGGTAAATCTAAATTTCCTTCACCTGTGGGTTGTGCTAGCACATATCCTATGGTGTGATTGGATGCATCCACATGGAACTGGAATGGTTTGTTCCAATCAGGAGTGGTCAAAATTGGTGCTATGCACAAACGTCTCTTCAGCTCATTGAAGGAATATTCACATTCATCATTCCACTCAAAATTTATCAATAAGCCGTAAAGAGGTTTAGCTATGATCGCATACATGTGGATGAACCTGCGGTAATATCCACAATGGTCCATAAAAGCTTGTACCTCTTTAATGTTCCTTGGCCTTGGCAGCTCTACTATGGCTCTAACTTTGTCCTCATCTATCGATATTCCATTCTTAGAAACATTGTGACCCAATATTTTACCTTGTCATACCATGAACACACACTTTTCTGGGTTCAAACACACTCGATATTCTCTACACTTGTTAAAAATTTGTCTGAGCTCAGGGATGTGATATCTTCTTTCTTGGGAATGAGCACATAAGTCATCCACATATACTTTGAAGCTCTTTCTCAAGAACTCTTTGAAGACATGACACATGAGCCTTTGGAATGTTGCAGGTGCATTGGTGAGCCCAAATGGCATCACCTCGAATGCAAAGACTCCCCACTCTGTGGCAAAAGCCATTTTGTGTTGGTCTTCTGGGGCAATGGCTACTTGGTTGTAGCCTGAAAATCCATCAAGGAAACTATAAACTTCCTTGCCTGCAACACCCTCCAATAAATGTTCGGTGATTGGGAGCAGATAACTATCTTTGATTGTAGCACCATTAACGTTTTTTGGGTTAATACACACTCGTAATTTTCCATTCTTCTTGGGCACCACTACAATGGGGGACACCCATTTAGTATGCTCAATCTCATAGATAAATCCAGCTTCAATCATCCTGTCAATTTCTTCTTTTATCTTGGCCGCATAAGTGTCATTATATGTGTAGGGCTTCTGTTTGGTGGGCTTGGCATCAGCACTCATGGGGATCATATGAGAGCATATTCTTGGATCTACCCTCTTCAAGTCTCTATAGTCCCATGCAAACACATCCCTATATTCCCTTAATAGAGCTACGAGCTCCATTTCTTCTCTTACACTTAGGTCATCTCCTATATACGTGCATCTCTCTTTGTTCTCTTCAATGGTCACTACAATCTTCTTTGACTTTTCTTTATTATCATATGATTCTGCTATGATGGACTTTCTCTTAGGGATTCATACCAAAATTTTTCGATCTTCCACTTCATATTTCTTGAAGTTTTTGGTACTTCAAACAATGATTCCTCCTCTTCTTGTTTCACAATTTTTCATTTCTTTTTCTTTGGACTGCTCTCACTTCCATCCTTTGAATTTACCATTTTAATACTTGTGAGAGGTGCTTCTTCTTTCTGGGTAAGCACTCCTATATCTTCTAGATAGTGCTCCTCTAAGTTAAAGCAACTATCCATCACAATGGATTCTAGATCATCGTCATTCTCTTCCTCTTCTATGACATCACTAGGGTCACATTCTTCTAGCACAGGCTGACACATGAACACAAGAATATCATAACCCTCCTCATGACAATGAGGTGTCCATTCTTCTTCATTGACTGCAATGTCCATGGTGACTAAGATTTGTGTCCAACCATGAGGCTCAAATTCCTCATCTGGAAAGATCATCGATGTGTAGGCTGGGTCTTTGACTGGCCTATCTCCTTGAGAAGTTCCTTCTTCTCTCACTTTTAGATGCTTTTCCTCTACGACCTTGCACATCCACAAGTGAGTATCTTCATGCAGCCATGATGGATGAGGTAAACTTCCAAATGCACAGAGATAGAATCTTCTTTTGCTTTGTGGATAGGATTCCACTGTAGGGGTGGTACATCCCTGAAGGTGTAATCCTTCAAATTGACATTGGTGGTGACCCCTAAGTGCTGTAAGTACAAGGAATTGGTGCCCCAATCTTGTACAATTTGGAGTTGTTGTAGGAAGGGTCTTGCTAGGATCATCTCATAAACATTATTTTCCTCAAAGTCACAGATAGCAAATGTATGTTCAGACTCTACACCACAGGTGGTTAGAGTTATCCCTTCTAGCAATCCTAGAGGTTTTTCAAAATGACCATCTGCCATTTGAAGCTTCATTCTAGTTGGTCTTAATGTGGGCTTGCCCCACCGTTTCCACAAGGAGGTGGTCACAATAGCAACACCAACGCCTGAATCTATGATCGCCTTGGTCGTGTAACCTTGGTAGGTGATTGGAAGATAAGTATTACCTTCTTCGCCTTCACTCATGTCCCCTATTTTGTCTAGAGGTATCTCTGGTACTTTTTTCTTAGTGCCTCCTTTTGGCATATTGGAATCAAGCTCTGGGACCTAATCCTTCACATGATTCCATAGCTCAGGTTTTGCTTTGCACAGCTCTTCTATAGTGAGATGACATTGAACCTTAGTGTTCTTCACGACATCAGTGTTCCTTGGGACCACTGAGTCTTCATGTCTTACCAGTATCATGGGAGCTCTGATATGAAGAGATTCAGATTCCCATGGGCTTGTGAATTGAGGAAACTCTTGTAAATCTTTCATCTGCTTGTTGCTCTGTTTGGTCTCCATAGATAGACGGAATGTCTTGGGGAAATTGATCATGAAGATCATCAATCTCAAGAATAACAGGGGGATTACCCTTCTCCTTGGCCCATTTCTCTTCTTGTATTTCCCGCAAGAACTCTTGAGAGTACTCTTGAATTGAAAGAGGTGTTCCAACATCCGTGGAATTAGGAACATAAGCTTTCATTGGTGGAGAGATTTCTTTCTCAATAGCTGGTTGAGCCTGTGGAGGTAAAGAAACTCGTGGTTTGTTTACAAACTGCTCTAATCTTTCTAGTAAGCCCTAGAAATGCAAACCCGGTTTGATAGAGTTTGTCTGATTGAACTTTTGACTATTCTCGAGCATAGCTTGAGCTTGTTCTACCATTTTCGTGCACATTTTCATCCATTCAAACTCCAAATATGCTCTAGGGTAACTCTTGTCTAGGTTTGCAATTGTTGGCCCTTCTTGAAGTCGAGCCTGGTAGGTCTTGAACATCATGTTTGAGCCTTCTGGGGTTGGATCTGCAAGAACAGACCCTGATTGTGGTCTATTTACAATGGGTGATGGGATGGGATGAGGTGGTGTGGATGGAGGTTCAGCATGCGAGGAACTTTGAGATGCAATGTCTTCTATTTTTGTTTTCGCTTCTTTTAAGCTTTCTTCTAGTTTAGATAACTTTTTATTCCACTTGCGTTTGGCCTTCTCTCTAGTATCCTTCCATGTTCTTGTTTTTCTCTTACTAGGCTAGTGTGATTCACTAGACTCCGATTGTTCTGTTGGTTTATCTTGTTTTAATGCTTTTGCCCTAGTAACTTCATGTACAGGAGCCACATTACTACTACTTGCACTTGAATCCACCACTAAGCCTACCACATTAATGGGTGTAACCTTGGGTGCACTAGAGGGGTTTCTAGGACATTCTCTCAGGAGATGTTCTTTTCCGCACTCAGGACAAAAGCCTTGTATTGTGATGTTTTGTTCTTGTCTCAGAGACGGTGGATGGGGACATTCTCGAAGGAATTGGTCGCCCTAACATCTAAAAGATGCTCCTCTAGCGGCTTGGGGTCTCACTTGTCTCAATTGGGGCCTAGTATTAGGATTTTTGTACATGACATTGGAGTATTCTGGCTCCCAATTTTGTTCCATAGGTTGTGCCTGATATTGATATGGATAAGTCTCACTATGCTCAGGTGACTGTGTATAATAAGCATGTGGACTACCTTCATCGGAGTAGTCAGAACTCTAAGCATGATGGTTGTTCTCGGAGACCAGTGGGATCACTGACACCAATGCTCTATTAAGATTCTCTTCTGCCATTGCATACTTAACTAGAATCACATTGGTAGGAGCTGGTGCTTGGTTTCCTAGGACTGGTTGTGGCCTATGTGGTGCCTGATATTGTTGTTGTGGTCTATAATATGGTTGTTGGTATTAGTTTTGATACCTACCTTGTCGGTAAGGTTGCTGATAATTCTGTCTAATAGCCTGTCTATTGTATGGACAATCTTGAGCCATGTGGTTTGTATATTTTCTCTCAATAGTGCAATATGGAGCATTCCTTTCTCTCATGTTCTAGTTGTGCAATGGGCATACATTATCCATGTGGTCATCTCCACAAGTATAACACCGATTCAATGAGGTGACTTTCGGTGTTTGTCTATTTTGAACTCCTAGCTTCTTGGCAACTTGCTCTACTATCTCATCCAGCTCAGTGAAGGCTGTGGAGGTATGACTAGTAGAACTATCAGAGTCTTTATAGAGTTTGGATAGCCCTAATTCATCACCCAAATTATCTTCTATGTCAATACACACCCACACACACTCTTCTATGGATCTAGGCTCTTTCAAGTACACATATGATCTTAACTTGGTGCTCAATAAGCCATCTAAAAACAAAGCCACTTGTTTGGCTGGTGTGGGTAACTCTAGAGCAGGGCATCTTTCTAGGTAATGTCCAAACCTTCTCGCTGCTAGTCGCACTGTTTCGTGGGGTGTCTGCTTGAAGCTGTGTGTTGCGTAGTCATGGTGCTACAAGGAGGCTTGAAGACTTTATGAAGGAGTGCTTAGTAATTCCATTATTTTACAAAATTCCTTCATGGGAACTACTTATCCATCCATACATAAAAACCACTTCTTAGACTTTAGTACACTTCTTTTTATAAGAAACCCTTATTTTTGGATATTCCTAGATTTGATGCACTTCTTGTATACGTGCGTTCAAACTTCCCTCCCTCTCTCTCTCTCTAGTTTGTTACCTTTTTGAAATCCCACTACCATATAAAGATCCTACTTTTGATTTAGCACATGTGGTCTTTTGACCACATCTTTTATTCACGTATGCCTCTCTTCTTCCCTATATAAAGAAGAGCCTCATTTGTAAAAAGGGGGTCCCTTGGCCATGGCCTTGGCCTCCATTTTGGTAATGGAAGAAGGTGTCATTTGGTTCCATCCAAATCCTTGTGTGCAATGGCGTTGGTCTTGGTGTATCGATGTGCATGTGTGTGTGCATGGTTGGGAGAATGTTCCCCTTGCTCCTTGTGATGTTGGTCATTTTTGCCATTGCTCCATAAGCGTGGGTGAACCTCTTCTCTAATTCTTTGCCCCTACTTGAAGAAGCTTCTCTCCTTGTCTTTGGGGTGCACAACAGGCCGAGTCGGGCTCTACAAGAAGCCAGTTCAGGTTATTTTCACATTGAGCTCTAAATTAGTGTGTCTTTTCTCGATTATATCCTCTGAGTTGAGTTGTTGGGGTGATCCACCTCTAGAGCTCTCATATATGTTCCGTCTATGTGTTTAAAGCTCAATCACTGCCCTTGTTATAGGTGCCCATTGATGGGTTGGAAGGGCATCCAAAAACGCCTTATGCTTCCCTTCTTAAGGAAGCTCTGTAACTATCCAAGTTGACTGTATTTTGGAGCTTTTGGCAGTGTGTCACATATATCGATGTCTATCCCTGATAATTCCACTGTTCTGCACTTCATCATGACCCTTTGCCCCTCAACCCTTCTGGGCTCTCTCCAACGCAAACTTGGATTGGCATACTTTTCTTGGTGGTTGAGTTCCATGGAGCTTGCCTCGAGACTAAAGCAGTTGGGTAGCGTTCACCTGATGTTCCACCCCTACCTCTTCACAACCATGAAGTTCAGTCTCCAACTCTGACAACCCTCACCGCCTTATCTTGTTTTGTCTTGGCATCAATTGGTGGGCTGTGAGTTTGGGTTTCGAGCTTAGGATGTATTGGGTTATCATATTGAGAAGAAAAATGTTTAATGTATTGGTGACTTTTCACTTACTTTGACAAAAGTTTTTGAAGCTTTTTGGTTTTATGGCACACCTAAAAGAGCAGATCTTCAGGGAAGGCTGTTCTGGTTCAATAATTGGGATTTGAAACTGTTTTGTAAACTATTTGAGATTTTGATTCATGGGTAACCAGCACAATGAGTGGTGTTTATTCTCAGTTCTGTAGAACCAATGCAAACATGATTTTAGTATTTTGGTGTCGGCTATTTCATTGACTATCGCAGTTTCTTGTGAACTCAAAGTAAGGTGCCACTTGATTAAGTTTCTAGGCATAGAAGCTTCAAGAATGGCTACGCTGTCTTTCTACCTTGCTAAACTGGATTTTTTAAGTTGTGGTTTCTCTTCATTTTAAGACCATCGGATTGCAAAACTCTCGGGGGAGCCCTGTTCATCATCTCATGCTAGTTATGGTATTATGGGCCTGGGTTTCTGATGATTGTTTTACTTATACCTAGCTCTTTGTGAAGCAATTATCAAGAACTGTTCGGATTCCATGATCTAATCTTTATTAAATTGTGCACGGCAGGATGGTAAGTGATGATATGAAGTTTTTTTTTGGCTTCCCCATGGCAGGATGGTTCAGCGCATTCTGCCAGTTGATGCTCAGATTCTGCTCTTTGATAGGGGGCATAGGAATGCCATGTTCCTACTATTGTTTTCATGTTTCCAGATCTGGCATATAGTAGCTATGGTAACTTAGGGATGTGCATGCTTCTACCATACTACTCAGAGCTATGTGATGCGTATGTGTTTTGTTGTCATCTTGTCCCTGTCTACAAAAGATTAAGAAACACAATATGCTTATTCCTGTGGGATGGGGGTTGTCTGGACCTCAGGCCTCAATGCTCCTTGTTTAACCATCCCTGGTGATCTCCTTCCCTTGGCTTAATGATGGAATAATGAATGTTGCTGCTCATACTGCCCTTCATGGTCACAACTATGCTTGGAAGGTATGGACTGTCATCACCAAATGATGTTGATAAAATTTGGTAAAGCTTTAAACATGTTGTGTTCAGGTGAGTAGATAATCTTGGGTTTTAAGAGAGTTGTCTCCTACATTGTAATTTCTTCATGATTGACATATTGATGGTGTCTGATGGATAATATGGTGTGCACCTTCTTAATGATTCTTGGGATAAACTGAAATAAATCAAACGGTTCTGTTGGTCTTCATGTACCCTGGATAAACTCCCACCAACACAACACCTCCATTGCTTGTAACACGGATTAGGAAAGGCAATGATGTGGGACTTATTTTGTCTTCCACTTATGAGTGATGAAACACTATACACTGTTGGCATCTAATGCATGTGCTCGAGTAAATGCACCAAAGGCATGTGTGATGAATGAGGTTAAGTTTTATAGACTTTGTGCTTCAAATTGCATAAAAGTTTTTACATTCTTTCACTATGAGTTAGTCTATGTCTAGGAATCCACTACTTTCACTAGTCCAGCACTACCTTCCATGAGAAAGTAAGGATCATAGTGATGAGGTGTCATGGTATCTACCACGCATAGCACTATTTCTATGCTTTTGTTGTCTTGAGGGATCCAATCTGGAGTGATCACTCTGGTCAAAACTGACTTACCTCTACGAGTCTGGGGTCCTTGTCCTACATTTCCTTGTTCTAGGTCTCCTATCTCATTCTCAGGAATGATATTTCCAAACTCATCGATCCTATCTGGTAGGTTGGTGACCACATACATGGTTCCTTCCTTATCAATGTATGAACCCTCTTCAAATTTTACTACTGGGTGTTCAAGTCCAAAGGGTTGATTTGGATTTTTGAGTTGGACCACTAATCACTTCAGGCCATCCTCATAGATGCGAGCACCTAATTGGTTGGTCCGAATATATTCCAACTGTGTCTTATATGGACCTTCTGGTGTTTGTAGGTAGGCAGCTCCTGAGCCCCCTGCAGGTTTCCCCATGATAAAAGACATTTCTAAGTCACTTGTGTCTGAACTTGGTACGTAAGGATAACCACTTAGTTGTTATGCCCATGACTTAGCTGTATGATTAACATTAGCCTCAGAAGATCTATTGCTTTGTCTATCCTTGCCTAGGTGTCTACCAGATCTCAGGTTCATAAGCCTTGATTATGAGTCCAAAATTTCCCTTTGGTATGGCTCAAAATCCTTTGGAGTCCCCTTGGGTTCCTAGTCCCACCTGAGGGTCAACTTCAAATTATCCTATCTGAAAATCAACTTCAAATTATCCTATCTGAGGATTTGAAACAAGCTTTCCAACAAAGTTATAGAGCTCATAAAAAGGACTTTTGATGAAAAAGTTATGTCAAATCAGGCTCCTATGGGTTAAAACAGAGAAATAGGACCTTTTGGAAAAATCACGATTTTGGACAACCTTGGAAATCAGGATTTTGAATGAAAATCGCGATTTTTGGGGGTCTGAAAATCGCGATGCTAAGCTCTTATAAAAATCACGATTTTGAAGGATCATGAAAATTGTGATGCTGAGTAACCATGAAAATCATGATTTTGTGAAATCATGAAAATCGCAATCCTGAGCACTTATGAAAATCGTGATTTTGACTAATCCTTAAAAATGCGATTTTGAGTGAGAATCGTCAAAAACGCGATTTTGAGTGAGAATCGTGAAAAATGCGATTTTGAGTGAGAATCGTGAAAAACGGGATTTTGAGTGAGAATCATGAAAAAATGCGATTTTGAGAATGATAAAAAAATCACGATTTTGAATGAAAATTGTGTTTAGTTAAAATCGTGTTTTTGGCGTGAAAATCGTGATTTTGAGAATGACTAAAAAATTGCGATTTTGATTGAAAATCGTGTTCTTGAAAATCGTGTTCTGAAAATCACGATTTTGTACCTTAGTGAAAATCGCGTTTTCTGAAAATTATAAAAATCGCGATTTTGGATGAAAATCGTGTTTTTCAAAATCGTGATTTTGGAGCCACAGAGAAGCATGTTTTCACAAAATCATGTTTTTGGCTGAAAATCGTGATTTGTGAAAATCGTGATTTTGAGGCCACTGAAAATCATGTCTTCTCAAAATCGCGTTTTTTGAGAAATTTAGAGAATCACGATTTTGAGCACAACCAGAGAATGGCAATTCTTAGAATGACCCCAGAATCGTGTTCTTTTCAAAAAGCTTTTAGGCGGGAAATAGAAAATCATATATTTTTTTTAAGAATTTGAATTCTATGAAAATCGCGATTTTCAATCAGAATCGTGTTTTTTGGCAGGAAATTCAAATTTTTTAGCACCGAGCAATGGCGAGCTCTGTATGTGCAAAAAATCATGAAAAACACAGGTGCTTGCTCTCCCTTGCACCTCCTAGCTCCTTCTCACACAATAATGCATGAAAAATAGTATGAAAATGGTGAAAATGCACTAAAAACCAAGAAATTTCCATGAAAAAGAAGATAGATGGTAATGGTGATGATGATGATGATGAAGATGAAGAAGAAAAATCAAAAAATGAACATAAATGACAGTTCTTTTACCTTCCAACATCGCAAATCTATGATCTTACCATCACAACGCTCGCCCTCAAAGCTCTCTCCCCGACATCGGCTCAAGCATAAGTAGCACCTCCTTTACTTGTCAATCTGGGGAGACGTGAGGACTGGTATGAAGACCATGAGCAAGTGAAGGCACAAGTGCGTGAGTGAAAGCACACCAACATGCACACACATACTCACACATGCATACAAGGCAAGATCAAAGAGAGGAACAATGGAAAGCTTCTATTGCATAAGAAATCTCTTACAAACGCTCTATTCTATAACAAGCTAACCTTCAAAATGAGCTCTCTAGCTCTTTTTATAGTTTTTTGAGTAGTTTTGGCCTTGTCTAGACCTAGTGTCTAGCCTAGTTAAAAATTAGGTTCCATGGCTTATTTGAGGGCTCAAACGAAGTCTAAAAATTATGAAATTGGTAGGATGATACTTCTAATAGTCCTCAAGCTTGAGGACTCCTCAGCTTGAACAAAATCGAGTTATAAAAATATGAAATGATATTTAAAATGGGTTTTAGTGATGAAAATCACTATTTTTATAGGGATTTCTTCTGAAAATTTGACATACACTTCTTGGAGTTCCCTATGTGCTCCTTCTTCTTGTGTTTCCACTTCTCTGATGTATTTATTATGCTTTTCCTTAACCTTCAGCCTCAACAATGTTTCAGAATACAGAGATGTTATTCTGAAATTAAAAAAGGTTAGATGATTTTCATCGTCTTCGCGGTTTTGTCAGAGGACTTAATTAGTGAATTTGAAATGAAGTCAAAAGACATGCACCTAAATCCCTGGAAGAGGCAATTAAGGTTGCCCAGATTTATGAGGATAACTCACGTCTAGATGTCCCACAAGAAAGTAGTTATTCCTAGAAGAATAACTTTAAGCACAAAGGCAAAGGGGCAAGATCGAATGAAAGGGTGTCTAAGAAACCTCGTGTTTTTAGACACGTACCTTCTCCAGAAGATCATCTTAAAGTGCAAAAGGAAAATTTGTGCTTTAAGTGTCTCAAGCCAAGACATCGTAGTCGTGCCTGTCCAGTTGGAAGAGAAAGTAAGATCTCTTTGACTGACAAGGGAAAGGGTAAGTAGCAAACACATCTGATTCAAACTTTGAACTTGGATAAAAATTCAAGTGCAAAGAAGGTTCAGATAATGCACTCCGATAGTACCCATAAATGCCAGATCTCAAAAAACATGTGGCAACCTAAAAAACTAGCTCTTGCTCAGAAACCATCTCCTCATAAATACATTGTTTCCATGATGCACGGTCAAGACACCCCTGTTTGGGATACAATGATATCTAATTTGGAACTAGAAATCCAAGGATTTAAAGACACTTTGGACTTCCAAATAATGAACATGGACCGGTTAGATTTGGTATTAGGGAGAGAGTGGCTATGAACTCTAGGAACTTCATTGACCAGGTGTTATTTTACTAACACTTTGGAATTTCAGCGTGACGGTGTAGTGTATAAAATCAAGGGCGAGCATGATGTTCCAAGTATCCCTTTGATTTCATACACTAAACTTAAGAAACTTGTAACCCTCTCATGGAAACATCGATCACAGTATAGATTTGTTTCCGAGTACCAAACCAAAATCTCAAAACCCATACCGGCTCCCCTATGTCCAGAATCAGGAAGTTGAAAATCAGATTTAAGAGTATTTGGATAAAGGATTTATCCGCCCAAGCCAGTCTCCATGGGCAGCACCCATCCTTCTAGTAAAAAAGAAAGATGGAACTATGAGCTTGTGCGTAGATTATAGGGCGTTAAATAATCTTACAATAAAGAACAAGTAACCCATGCCGCTAGTCGAAGATCTTTTCGATAGCTTAAAGGGGGTTACAGTCTTTTCTAAGATTGATTTACGCCAAGGTTATCATCAGATTAGAATCAAACATGATGATATTCCTAAGATAGCTTTTTGAACAAAGTTTGGTCACAAGGAGGTTTTAGTGATGCCGTTCGGGTTGACAAACGCACCAGCAATATTTCTGACTTTAATGAATCAAGCGCTTAAGCCGTACTTGGGATTTGTTGTAGATTTTCTCGATGATATTCTAATCTACAATAAAGATCATGAAAGTCACTTAGAGCACTTGGAAAAATTTTTTCAACTTCTTCGCGATAATAAACTGTACGGTAAAGAGTCAAAATGTGAATTCTTTACCCCAGAAGTAAAGTATTTAGGCCATATTATTTCCACGGAAGGAATCAAAGTCGACCCTCAAAAAGTCCAAGCGATTTTTGAATGGCCTGAGCCCAAGACAATCGAGAACTGCAAAGTTTTCTCGGATTGGCAGGATATTATGCCAAGATTGCAGTACCTTTGACGGATCAACTCAAAGGGAAGCATCAGAAGATAAATTGGAAAGAGTAACAAGCAAAGAGTTTTCAAGAACTTAAACTTGCTTTAGCTTCGGCCCCGGTTCTACAAATGGTAGATCCAAACAAGCATTTCCAATTAGAGACAAATGCAAGTTCATCTTCGATAGGGGCAATACTCAGCCAAGATGGTCGACCAATAGCTTTTGAGAGTAGAAAGATAATTCTTGCTTAGCAAAACTACTCTACCTATGAGCAAGAGATGTTCGTTATTTTAAATGTTGTGCAGAAATGGCATCATTACCTATACGGATCAAAGTTAACCATAGTCTTTGAACAAGAGAGCATCAAGTGGTTTGCAAACCAACCATATCTGAGAGGTAGACAAGCAAGATGGGTCGAACAGTTGGAAGAGTTCGATTATGAACTAAGGTATAGAAAAGGAAAGTTCAATGCAGTGGCAGACGCCTTAAGTCGGATGCCTATGTTGAACAACCTAAGTTTTGTACACATTCAAAGTGAATTTTTTCAACTTTGAAAGGAAGCTACAAAGAAGATCCAACTCTCCAAAATGAATATTTTCTTTATAAAGGTAAGGTTTGTGTCCCAAGTATGCCGGACATACAAAATCAAGTACTTTTCAAATGCCATGATGCTCTAAGTGTATCGTGTAACTCTTTTAGGTAGCGCAATACTCAAATTACATAATAATTCAATTAACTTCACTTAATTATTAAACTTAATCAATGAGATAGATTCAGTTACACAGAGTTCTGCAACAATGCTTGCTTCCGGCTTCTCGCCTAGACAAACAGTCCCGCAGTCTATCTTGTGCTTAACGCGACTCTTTCATTAATCTTATCGAAAGGTACAATTTTGCGCTACACCTTTTCATGCGTGCAATTTTTCAGGATATATTTTACAAGAAATATGAGTTCCTTTCCGACGGCTTACATTGGCATGCACGGTGGACTGAAACCCAAAAATGGAGTAACAGTTTTAAGGCTCATCAATAATGCCCTGGATATACAAACGTCTAGCTAATTTAAAGGTTCGGGTAATCTTTTGCTTTAAAGAATCTAACATATCCTTCAAGATATCTGGTTCTATAAGTTGTGCATTAGTTCTAATAGAACTAGTAGCAACAACTTGACTCATTAATAAATTTGTCTATGTCTGCAAAAATGATTCTTGAAGGTAGAACTCATTGGCGATGGCAACATCTCTTCTCAGCTTCATTTCAGCTATCTCTACGTCAAATCTTGAGAGCCTATCCACGTGAGCTCCTGATTGTTTTTCTCGTCTTTCCAGCTCCTGAGCTTGAAACTGAATAGTTTTGTAATAAGCATCTCACTCTTTCTTAATAGCTTCCAGCTCTTTCTTTATCTGAATAGTCCGGCCAGTCTCTGCTTCCAAGTCACAGCTTTTTTGGAAAAGATCTTCAGACACTTTCTTTAACTCTTTAGTGGTTTGCATGGCAATATCTGCCATTTCCTGTCCTTTTTGCTCTACCACAGCAAGATCTGCAGGAGTCTCCTCTAGTACATTTCCTAGCGCAACTTGGGCATCTTCTTTATCACATACCAGTTGTTTCAATTGTGGAATTTCCTCATCGCAATCAGCAAGGAGAACGTTCTTCTCCTTCAATTCAACAAGTGTGGTGTCCCGTTGAGCAAGAATATGATCTTTTTCTACTAACTGTTCTTGGAGTTGCTCGAGCTGAGTCTGCAAGGCATGATTTTCAGCTTTAACTGCAAGTGCTTCTTCCTGGAGCGGGGCAATATCTGCTTCGAGTAGATCAACCTTGTTCTGCAACTCCTGTTGAATGGTCTGGGTTGCTAGCTTCATTTAGAGGGGCAGTTGTTGGGAGAATTGGATGAGAAGTTGGCCCATGGATGCCAATTCCATGAACATTATGGCAGGCAGGGGAAGAGAAGAAGGAGGTTGTGATGATGAGGCAGAGATCAAATGAGGTGAGGAAGGTGGAGAGTAATCGGGAGAGGATAAGGGATGAGGTGATGCTGCACGAGCAGCAGTTGAAGGGCCACCGGGAAGAATTTCAACAGCACCAGGAATGGAAGTTGGAGGAGGGAGAGGGATACGATCCGTCTGAACCAAAACTATTTCGGTCTCAATCGAGGGTACTGATGAGGTGATTTTGGTCACTATCGCTGCATTTCCAGTCATTTGCGTGACTACATCTGCTTGGAGAGTGATTGCATCTGCTTGGACAGTGACTGCATCTACTTGGACAGTGGCGGTTGGTGAAGAAGGAGGTTGGCACTCTAGAATAGTGGTATATGCCACTGTCTCTTTCACAACCTCAGCATCCGGTTCAGGAGATTCCTCCCACGATGAGACCTCAGCTACGTCTTCCATAATAATGTCCTTGTCCGACTGCGGATTAGGAGAAGGCGGGATAGGGTCGGCCTGCAAAGAAGTGGAAGTATCATGGAATACGTTAGCATCTTTTACTACATTGGATTCCTGCACCTGACTTTGCGATGGGCTAATGCGATGACGTTTTTAGTGGAAGAAATGAAGCAGGTCTTCATCATCATCGTCTTCCAACATCCGTGTAGATTCTTCGTGTAAAAGAACAGTGTTGGGTGGAGGGGTTTGCGTGGCTTGGAGGACCGGAAGGAGAAGGGTAAGGAGGTGGGGTAATCGAGTGTGAGGAATGTCATGTTTGGCTAATTTTTTTGTAAGTTTTTGCAGGTTTAACGCTACGACAGGAAACTGTAGAGCGGTACACTCTGGTTCAGGTCGGCAAAGAATGGCAAACTCATTAGATGAGTGCCGGAGAAACAATTCCTTCATGGTGGTGAGAGGAAGGAGCAGTCCATTTTCAACCCTACCTGAGGGAGACGCAATCCCTCAGCAACCGTGTTTAGAGTAACTATGACACGGGGGTTTATGCATGTTATTGGCCAACACTGCTCTATAGCAGGTGTGACAACGATGGCAAAAATGATCTGTGCATGGAAGGGGTGACACTCCACTGAATGCCAAGGCAATTCAGCGAACGCCAACAATCCCCGAGCGTGCAAATACTCACTCACATCCGGAGTGAGATCGACACAGAAGGTTACTATGTTAGCAAGAGCTTCCATGGTGCACACAGAGATTAACAAAGACACAGAGCACACACGGGTCGCAATCACACACAAAAAACACAATAGCGACTAACAATGAAAGGAACAAGCTTAAGTAGAAAACACTACAATGAAATAGGTGGCAAGGACCCTAATCATAACACAGTATTGGAAATATACCGACATAATGATGACATGCATGTATTAACAGACACAGCAACACAGAGGCGGTGATTAATCCTGGTTAGATAAGAAAATGGAAAGATTACGGTTAGTAGGTCAACCAAAACACGGAGAGCGAAACAACAAATTAGGTGACAAGCAAAAAAGAAAAAATACGGATGACATCTCATGAGTTGGTAGACAACGGGTGATAGGGGTGGAGCTTGGAGCCCTTTATCACTTTTGGAAGAAGGACACTAGTTAAGGTTACCAACCAAAAAGTTGTGGGTCCCACTTGTTCAGCAATACGGTAAGGCCCAAACCACCGTAGCTTAAATTTCCCGGCGGATCTATTCGACTTAGCATTATAGAAGAGAACCAATTGGTTTACCATAAACATGGGTGTTTTGAGGAAACGATCGTGGATTTTGGCCTGTCTCAGCTGCTGTTCTTGCATCACCAGGAAACTCTCCAGGCACTATTCATCCAAGGACCGTAAGGCCTCCAACCGAAATGGAAATGATTCTTCTAGTAGGAGCTTCTGTTCAAGCACCACACGTAGACTGGGAACCACCAGTTCCATCGGAGCAATGGCTTCCAATCCATACGCCAACTTAAAAGGATTTTTTCCGCTCGCCACTTTGTATGTAGTACGATAATCCCATAGTACTGCAGGTAGAAATTGGCCCCATCTCTCTGGGAAATCTAACACCAGTTTCTTCAAGATGTTTAAGAGAGATTTGTTGGTACTCTCAGCAAGTCCATTTGCTCGTGGGTAATAAGGAGAACTGAATTTGTGCACAATATGGAATGTTTTCATAAGCACTTGCATCAAGGTATTGGCGAATTGTGTACCTTGGTCAGTTACTATCTCCAAGGGTAACCCGTAACGCGGAAACATATTCTTCATTAAGCATTTAAGAACCGCAACCGTTGTAGCTAATCATAGAACCCATGCCTCGGCCCATCAGGTAGCGTAATCTGTACATGTCAGAATATATCTGTTATTGGTAACTATTGCCGGAGATGTAATTGGTCCTATGAAATTCAAACCCCATTTTTGAAAGGACTCCAAAGGCACAACGGGTTGGAGAGGAAAGTAGTGCCGCTCTAAAGGCTGCCTAGAATGCTGGCACTCGTCACACTGTTGTATATACTTGGTCATGTCACGATACATAGTGGGCCACCACAATCCACTCTGGAGAATCTTCCGGTGAGTCAAATCAGCCACAAAATGTCCTCTAGTTGGGGCAGAATGGGCCATGTTAATGACTGAAGCATATTCATGTGGGGGAACACATTTGAGTAATACTCCCGGGGGATCCATGTAATATAACTATCCGACAATCAACCGAAAGTGTCGACTATACGTGGCTAGTCTTCATTGAGCAGCTGAAGAAAGCATACCTGGCAGACATCCACTAGTCAAGAACAAAAGCAAGGTATCATAGTAAGAAGGGGGTACCGGTAATTCCTATTGATCATCTGGTATGGTCTCTATTGTGTGGATGGCTAGTGTTCTATCATCAATTCCCTCCGGAGGCTCACCGGAATCCAATCGAGAAAGAAAGTCAGCAAGTGCATGTGCTGACCCCGGTCGATGGATGACGGAGTAATCAAATTCTTGAAGCAACAAGACCCATCGTGCTAGCTGTCCTCCCAAATGTTGTTGGCCCACCAGATACACCAATGCTGCATGGTCGACGTGGAAGGTGAAGCATCTGCCCAAGAGATAGTGCCAGAATTCTTTTTACAGAATAAACCAAACTGACACACTCGCGTTCAGTAACTGAATAGTTACGCTCTACCAGGGCCAATCTGTGGCTCGCATAATATACCGGACAAAACCATTTATCCATCTGCTACATCAACACGCTTCCAATGGCACTGTCGGATGCATCCACAAAAACATGAAATGGCAATTCCCAATTTGGTGCTTGTAAAATGGGAGCCTGAGTTAACACTGTTTTCAGTCGGTCAAAAGAAAGTTGACACTCTTCGGTCCATTCAAACTGACATGGGCTATTGGTTATCAAACAATTAAGTGGTATAGCCAGATGGGCAAGCCAACATAGATGTCACCCATGCCACCGGATTTGGCCTAAAAACCGCATCACGTCTTTAGGTGTCTTAGGAGCAGGAGCCTCCAGTACGGCCTTTACTTTATTTGGATCCACCTGAATACCTTGTTTGGAAATAACATGTCCAAGAAACTTGCCACAAGAAACAGAGAATATGGATTTATTCGGATTCAGGCACAAGCGATATTCCCGACACTTTGAAAAGCAACACCATAAATGATACAAGTGTGTCGAAGTATCACCCGATAGCGAAAAATCATCCAGATACACTCGCATAAATGTAGTGAGATAAGGGGAAAAAATTTCGTGCATGCAACGTTGGAACGTACTAGGAGCATTACGTAGTCCAAACCACATTACGGTTGGTAATAAATGTGGTCTTGGTATATCTTGCTTGGCCATTCAGACTTGATTGTAACCACTGTATCCATCTAGAAAAGAATACATCTCTCGACTAGCCACGTTGTCTAACATGGTATCCAGGAATGGCAATGGAAATGGATCGGGTACAGTTGTAGCATTAAGCTTTTGGTAGTCCACACATATCCGCAATTGCTTGTTTTCTTCGAACCTATAACAATGGGAGAGATCCATTCCGCGTGCTCAATAGGCATGATAAATCCCACTTTCAACAAGTGATCAAGTTTGGCTTTAACCTGTGCCGCATAGTTAGGATTCATCCTATAACTGGGCTGTTTGATGGGTCATGCATCCGGTTTCAGCACCACTCGGTGTTGATAAATCCACGGATCCAACCCCTTCATGTCACGGTAATCCCATGTAAAAACATCCGCAAACTCGCGTAGGAGATGCAACAAGCACTCCCGAAAAGTCTCAGACAGTCCTGCCTTGATTTTTACTGGCTGTGGATTGGTTTGATCACCTAAATTGCAAGTAATCAATTGATCTTTGGGTACATAGAACTGTAGGGGCCTTTCCTCATTGCCTCTGGATTGGAGTAATTGTTGAAGCATCACCTCATCCAAATTTTGTTCTGTATTTGACTCGTGCTCTCGAGTCAGCGGAACCACCATGCAGGCTGTCGGACTCCAGTTATGAGCTACCATTTGTAAATCTATAGTGCCAAGTGCCATCAGGTCTTTATTGGCTCGAAGGAAAGTGTCATCTTCATCGTCGGAGAGACCATCCAACATGTGTATAGGCTTCTCTAAATATGGCCGTGCATGTAAGTCATAGGGTTTCATGTCGTCCAACGGGACACCATATTTCCGGTGATTGTTTTTAAAGACTAATTCATGTGCTGACCATTCTACCTTAGCTTGTTTTAGCCAGGGATGTCCAAAAAGGAGATTGTAATTCAGACTCGATTCTAGTAAATCTAGCACAACAAAGGTCATTTTGAAAATAGAACCTTGTAGAGTGATTGGAATATCCCGCACCAAGCCCATCGGATGGACTCGAGATTGACCGGTCATATGTACAAAGAATTGAACAGGTTCAATCTGCGTCCACCCCAGTCGTGTGCAAAGGGCTACCGTGGCAATATTGATCCTAGATTCGCCATCAATTAAGACTTGTGGGATTTTGTGATTTTTGTACCATACCGTAATCAATGGTACCGTATGGTCCACCATTGGGTCCAATTTTGGTTGGATTGTAGCTGTTGCAGGAGCACTTGTAGAGTCTGGACTAACCTAGTGCTGGAACTGTTGTCGAACTCGGGGAACCAAGGCGAATAGTTGACCCAAGGGCAAGGTAATTAATGCCTTAGATAGAACGTCCCACACCGAATCAGTTTTGGTTGTTTTCGATACAATCTCCGGTATGGTCTCTAGTACCGTATGAGTCGAAGTTCTCTTCTCTGGTACCTCCGACAAGAAACTTTGCTGCGTCACCAGAACTCAATCAGGGAGAATAACTTGTTCCTGTGTAGCCCACTTGCTTGCCTTGGTGAACACCTTCTGTTGTTCACGAATTCTTGGTTCGAAGATCTCCGTAGCTGGCTGTAGTTGCTTACCCAATCGTGTTTGTACCGCTGTTGTTTGCGTATCCACAGGTGAGATATACACCATATTTGCCATCGGATGTTGCCGTTCTTTTTTTTTTTCATACTCCACTGCATCGTTGCAGAACCTCTGGATATGCCCTATTTCCCCACAGAAATGACATTTAGGAGTTGGATTAGATGTACCTTCTCCTGCCGGGCGTGCATTCCACCGAGCATGACCGAAGTTATTCGTCCGCCCTCCTCGATAATTCCTATATCCCTGGTATGGGGTGTTCCTCATCTATGGTGGTACATAATGGCTAGCCGGTTGTCCCTTCTCTTGAATGATGGCATTAACTACTACTCTATTCTGTACTTTGGCGTTATACGGTGTGGTCGAGAACTGAAGATCAACCCTACAAACTAACTGGAAGTTGGTTTGATGAGCGAGATTCAACTCTACCAAAATGTGTTTAGTATGAACATGGAATGGTGATTTCTATCTTTTAATTGACCCGTTGATTATGTGTTAATCATTTGCATGGTTTGCTTGGGTTTGCGTGTGACCGATGACAAAACATTTAATATTTCCTTATATCACTTGTACATATTTCCCGCACGAAATGTTGGTGAGAACAGAAATTCAATTGTGTATGTGCTTCTTTATATGCATGTCGGCACTATGTTTATTCACATGCGCATGAGAAATATGTATACCTGTTAATGTGCATGAACCATGCCAATGTCTATGCATATATATATATATATATATATATATATATATATATATATATATATATATATATATATATATATATATATGAAAGTCAATGAGGATGGTGAAGTTTATGTGTACAAAAACATCTGTATGTGTTCGTGACTTTCAGATTTAGTTTTGAAAGCAATAGAATGTATAAAAGAAAAAGGGCGTTGGTAATAAGGGGAGGTTAGCGCTACGTGGAGTTCTTAGCTTAGATTTTCTAATAGAAGGTAGGAAGGAACAGCTCGGAAGGTAGAGAAGTAGCGAACACCGACTGTTATGCTCTGTGCTCTGAGAATACTACTTGGATATATATCTAGAGAAGACGGAGTTAAGAAAAAAAGGTTTTTTTTTTTGGATGTATCTAGCATAGGGTCGGAGAAGCATCCCTCTGGCTACTCTTGTTGGAGCAAACGGAAACGAGAAATGGACTAGCGCTCGTATATACTGAAGAAAGGAACGGACAGCAACGTCTGCAGACAAAGATCGTTTATAGAATATCAGAGAAAAAGAACTCGGAAGTGTGCAGAAGATGAAAAGGAAGGGACATCAAACTTAGGCGGATCATGGTCGACAGAGACGTCGGATAGCAGAGAAAGGAAGATGAAGCTATGAAAGCCTGGAAATCATGCGCACAGACCTTAGATATACTCTCTATCATTACACGCTCATGAATGAAGGGCTGATCTGCGCACTCATGCATTAAGCACACACTATAGGAGAAGAACGTGCTGTTAATCGGAGCAACCAGGTCGTGGAGAAATAGTAGAGTGATCAATGGCAACAAGTCTGAAAAACGCAGAAGTTCCAGCAACAGAAGTTGCTGGAACTGAAGGACGGTGCTGATCAACCAAGTCGTCGGTAAAAAGAGTTTGAAGGTCTGAAATGATAATGACAGCGAAGGGTTCAGATGTTTCACCGATAAACTTATACGCGATGAAGTATGCTTATGGGCTTAAAACAGGTATGGAGAATGACCTTGAGAGCTATGAATGTTTACTGTGAGCATCGTTACATCCTGCAAACATCTAATTTCCATGTTTATTTGGTTGTTTTCATTATCTATGGGTAGTTCTTATACATCTTGATAACTTTGTTTACATTCTATCAATATCTCTGAGCCATAAGCTCGACAACGACTTTCACAGTACATATGTTTCTTTCTCTCCCGAGTAGAATAAAAATGTTTATGTTATTACGCACTGGCGCGCCTTTTATTTCGAGACATCTCATGCAGCTTGAAATTTATTCTCCTTGGATGGGTTTCATTCCTTGTGTTCGTTGAATTGTCAGGGAAAGCATGATGAAACTGATCTTATAATTCCAATCTGAGATTGTTGTTTGCCGTTGTTTTACTGAACAAAGCTTTTTTATGTGTATTGCGCGTTGTAAGATCTTTAGTTTAACTTTTCAGAGATATAACTGCTGAGGTTTCTAGGAAAACAACTGCATGATTTGGATTTCATAGTGAATGGTTGTGCTTTGACATGGAGAAATTCGGACTTCAATACTCTGTGCTTTTTACAAGGTCTCTGTCTGAATTGTTTTTCATAATAGGATTAATACTCCTAGACAATAAGACGTCCTATGTAGTTATCATAATGTGAATATTGGAATCAAATGGTTAGTAGTAGAGGTCGACATCGTTATCGTTGCAACATAGTGCGTGCCAAAGATCATTCATCCCATCTTATGTGCCTTCTCTCTTTGCTAATATTTGTTTAGTTTCACGGTCAAGACTGCTCTGAAGTGAGGCTGCGCTGCCCAATTCAACGTAATTTAGTTCCTCCATCATAAATCTAGACTTAGCATAGTCTATTTTGATGTTCAATGAGGATGCGGGAATGAAAAACATCAAGTGGCATTTACGAAGTTCTGTTCATTTTTTTTCTCTTAAGTTAGACTGGTTATTATGAAAGGATTTTTCTCGTTTCCACCGATAAGTATGCGCTCCTATACCAATGTAAATGAGATTGAAGTTATGTTAAGTCCTACAATGTTCCTGCCAATAATCTTCCCAAGGTCTTATTAGGACTCGGCGAGGAAGGAATTAACACATCATGAAATTTTTTTGAAGCAAGGGTAACTTAAATCCAATACCATCGAAGTAGGAAGTGTGCTCCGGCTCTTGGTGTATTTGAACCAAACCCCCACCCTTATCTGTCATGATTTTTGAAGCGTTGGTTTATGTTCGCTTATCAATCTGTATACTGTATCGGTTATGCATTTACAGTTTGACTTTTCCTGCGAGAACGAACTAATGCAAAGGATGATACTCGGAACTCATCAATACAATTTGCGGTTTATCAACCTCTGAAAAATTTTGTCTATATGCATACAGAGGTGACATATCTAATAAATGGGAGCTTCTACAGAAGGCATATGTGTGACATCGTAATTCCTTCTTGCTAAATATATTTAAGACTTTGAAGTGATTCTAAATTACTTGATCATCAAACTTGATCATCAAACTCAATGCAATATACTTGTCTGTACACGATTGGGAAACACGACACTCTTTTTATCTAAAGCAATAACTATCATGTATGCATGCATCGTTATATACTGTTGTCGATTGTTGCTACTATAGCATCCATCAATGGGTTCTCTACGATATCTGCAGGTGGTTTGCTACTTCGTGTTGTAGGTAGGCTCATATGTGATATATAAAGGCCTAGTTTGGAGTTGGACAATTTAGATGCACTAAGATAGAGTGACCGAATAGAACCCTCCTTGGAAAGAAGAACCTCCGCTACAACGGACAAGTCTCCGTGGTATGATCTGTTATATGGCAGATGGCACAATACATTTGGTTCAGTGCGCATGTTGAATTGTTGTGCCCTGGGTTGTTGCATTTGGCACAATAAACTTGTTTCAAAGGGTCCTCGTTAGATGACTAGACACTTTCAGCCACTCCAAGTCTTCGGTAAATCTGCCCACTTTGTTTTCTAATTGTAATGCCATAGCAATTATGGCATTTAAAGTCATTCCACCCATACACCTTATGATCATAATGTGCTTCAATTGAGGCTTTAATCCATTGATGAACCATTGAGTGATAATGTCTAGTAGATTTTAGCATGCCCGGGTGGCAACTGCCTTAGATGTGCCCAAAATAGCATGGCATAATCCTATACAATTTGGTGAGGTTTCTGTCTATTGTTCTACAAGTAGTCAAAAATTTTAGCGGGGTCTTTCTTCAATCGAAACCGTTGTAAAAAGGCATCCTTTACAGCATCATACTACCGAAGGTGGTTCGAATCATATTCAGTTAGCCATCATGCAGCTTCATTAACCAGGGTTGCCTGGAACACAATAGCTTTGTAGGCAGGGTCTGCTAGGTAGTTTAGAACTGCATAATTAATCTCAAAGGTCTGCACATGCGCATCTGGATCATCCCTCGAAAATCCTCCAAAGTTTTTATACGTGACCCTTGCTGGGACCGGACGCGGTGGGATAACCTGTTACTCCTCATGTTGGGGTTGTGGTTGTGGTTGTAGCTGTGGCTGTGGCTGTGGCGGTGTTGGTTGTTGTTGTTGGGAGCCACTCATGGTACTGTTGTTATTGGCGTTATTATTACCTGACTTTTGAGGAGGTATCTCTTGATCTTCCTGGATTGTATAGTCAATCTTCTCACTTTCCGGTCCTAAGATGTCGTTGAACCGCTTGCTTAACTCCAAATCTATCAGCCCTTCCTCGACTTGAGTGTCAAAATTAGCTAATCGTGCACCGAAAAATGTTGAGCGTAGTAAGTGTCCACCAAATAGCACCGCAGTTTCACCGAAAAACTTCAAATCACCACTAGGTAATACCGAACTATCATCGAAGCTCTCCGAATTCTCACCGGACTAGACCGCACTGTCATCGGAAATGTTTGCACTGGATAACGCGAACCTATCACCGAAAATGGCCGAATTCTGACCCAATAGTGCAAAACTAAATCCGCACTACATCTCTGTACAACCTGAAATCACAGTACTTTCTCCCACAGGTACCGAACTCGCACTGGAATTCTCCAAAATCATATCATGTACTATCAAACTACCATCGAAATTGCTGCTGGCTGGCTCTATCGAACCTTCTGCAACTGAACTTAACTGTCCTGTGCTTCTACCACCAGGGGGTGTTCCTACTAGGTTCGGAACTGCCCAGGGATGTTGATCTCTACCATATTTAGGGTATGATTCGCAAGAACGTGTTATAGGCATATATCAAAGAATTCTTCCTCATGTACTTCTACCACCAAGGGGTGTTCCTAATAGGTTCGGAACTACCCAGGGATGTTCATCTCTACGGTATTTAGGATATGATTCATCGGAACATGTTACAAGCATATATCAAAGAATTCTTCCTTAGTCTCTAATCTTTGATGCAAACAGCGACTCCATTTCCCACAGACGGCGCCAGTGTTAAATGTTAAACGTTTTTACTGTTAAGGTTTAATTCACATCTCGGTTTTTGGGATGGTTAGGGGTCTGTAAAGAGAGGCCCTATTTGTATTTTCCCAACTACAGAGTAAGATTATATGACTTCACTACATTAAGCGCTAGCGTATTCTCTTCCAATACTACTCGGAATACAACATTGATGCACTTTCACGTCTGTAACGCACTTTCACGTCCAAAAGTTATCGTGTAACTCTTTTACGTAGCGTAGTACTCAAATTACTTAACACTTCAATGAACTTCACTTAATTATTAAACTTAATCAATGAGAGAGATTCAATTACATAGAGTTCCGCAATAGCGCTTGCTTCCGACTTCTCACTCAGACAAACAGTCTAGTGGTCTACCTTCTGCTTAACGCGAATCTTTCATTAATTTTATCAAAAGGTACAACGTTGCACTATGCCTTTTCATGCGTGCAACTTTTCAGGATATATTTTACAAGAAATGTGAGCTCCTTTCTGGCGGATTACAGAGGTCTTGGGTTCAATCCCCATGGGATACATGGGGAGAGTGTTTTGCCCAAAGAGTTGTAGAACCTTCTAGAAGCATCCAGAGTTAACTCTGGCTAATTGGGACACTTGGTGCACATGTAGTTACATGGCTGACACTTGGATGGTTAGTATCCACCTGCCTATGCAGGCAGTCCCTTGGAGAGAGCTATATATAGAGGCATATGGTTGGGAGGAGAGTCATTCGTTCATGAGCATTTCCTGGGGCTATGTTGTTGCAAGAACAGTGAGAGAGACTCCATCACTATACATATTTTTTCTACGTGTTGTCTCCTGAGTGTGTACAGATAACTATTTTTGTGCATATCACATATTTTGGTTTGGAGATCACATATTTTCATATTTAATGATAAGAAGCATGACACCTTTTCTGTGCAACAGTGTTTCCAACTACATTGGCAATGATTGAGAGAGCTAAACATTGACTTAAGCCAACATTGGGTATGGTCAGATGGTGTAGCTTCTTGTTATAAAGACTAATGACATTGATTTTATGGTGATGTGTGGGCTCTTGGCCCCTGCACATTTTGTACAATTCTCTCACTAATCTACTTTTTTCCTGTTCTGTAAAAAAAAAGGAAGTTATATAAGAGTAACATCTCATATTGTGTATGATTGTTGCAAGTTTAAAAGTATGCCTAACAATTGTTAGACGGCCGCCGAATAAGGACAATTGTACTTAAACAGAGGCTTTTAATGTAGAAAGAACTCTTCGGAAAGTACGCGGTAAAGAAAGATTCGCGCAAGCCTTGTAACAAAATTCTATTTAAAGCAATGAAAAGAGAACGGCGGAGACCCCCGGTTTTGGGAGTTGCGAGTGTACTGTGAGAGCCCTGATTTGGGGTTAGCTCTTCTACTGTGTGTAGGTAGGTGTTAACGAGTAGAGTGTCTTGGCTCTATCCTGTTCTGCGTGCCTTATCTGTGTAACTGTCCGTCTGCGCATGTGCGATACACTGCGGTGTTACGAATCGGTACTGTGATTTTGAGATTCTGTTCGATAACGAGTTAAGATATCTTTGATTATGCGTAAGGTGTTAGTGTGTTCTCTATCTGCTAATTCTTCGGTGGAATAGGTAAGCGTGAAGAATAGGTATGAGTTGCTATGATTCTCTGTAAGTGACTGAGTCGATATTATAGTCTGTGTTCAAGGTTAATGCCGGTAATGTCTAAGAATGGTAATAATGTTGCGACACGTCTTGCTGTCAGTAGATATTACGGGTTGAAGGTAGATATACGGTAAGCCTGTGAACTGACAAGAAGGATTGTGTGTTATGGTCTTGTTAAGTTACTAAAAGTGTTGGACTGTCATCTCGGACTACTGTTCAACTACTATGGCAGGAACAGTCTGGGAGCTCTGAGTTCCAGTACGTTGGTCTAGTCGAAGTTGTTCAGGAGCAAAAAACTGAGCTAAGACGTGAAAACCATAACTACGGTTGAGTGAGAAGTTGGGAAACTAGTACAGGGCCTCTGTTTAACAGACCCCTACCACTCCCAAGGACCCACGTGGCTAGAGTCAATTTATTTTGCGGTAAGATTGAGTACAGAAAAAGAGAGACTCGGAAATATCTGGTACGCAGGTGTGGAACCAGAATCTGGGTCTCCGAAGGATTGTTAGTTTGGACTAGTAATTAATATCTACGACAGTCAGTTAACAGTTGAGTCAATAGTTGAGTGATTTCACCTTTAACATTTGGCGCCGTCTGTGGGAAAGTGGCAACTGTTTACCAATCTCTACGGTAAAGTAGCATTTGATTACGAGTCACTTGTGAGACAGTGGCATAAGAGTGCTAGCGGTTTGTAAGAAGCAAACATCCAGTAACATTTGATTCACTGACAGTAGCAACAGACCCAGATTGTTGCAAACTGCTCAGATAGTATCACTGGGCAATGATACATGCCGGTCACTCGATCAGGCGAAACATATCCTAAGAATAGTAAGGTTGAAGCACGAAAATCACAAAAGATAGCCTCGGGAGAAGTAGGCGTAATTAGATCTGATCCAGTAGTCAAGAAAAGTGGAAACGTTACGACTAATTCCGGTCATATTCCGGTGGAACGATCAACGCCTTCGATACATTCTGGTGCTACTTCGACCCAGCCTATCGAAGATATAGCAAGTCCAGACTCTATCAAAACACCGTTGGAACCTAGTTTAAGAATATCAGATAAAGATTTAGAGTTATCCACGATCAGAAATACGTTAGGAAAATTCGGCAAAAGTAGTAAAACATGGCATTCTGGCACAATTTCGGTTCATTCCGGTGAGATTCTGGTGATAGAATCGCCGATCGCTGGCAAAGGTTTAGTCTTTTGTGCGGAATCATCCGCTCAACCTTCGTGTTTGGAAGAAAGATTTCGGATATTAGACATCCAGAAGGAAGGAAAGCTGTTCGAAACAGAGATCCGAAGCATCCTAAGTCGAAACAGCACACCGGAAAGTGCACCCTCCGGCGATACAAGTCCCGATAGTTCAACCAATCAATCCCGAGATACAGAAGGAAGCCCTGAAACATTCACAATGAGCGGACAACAACAACAACAACAACAACAGTTAGGTCAACCAAGGCCGCCTCCAACAGGAGTAACCTACACGAAATTCGGTGGATTCCCAGGAGATGACCCAGACGCTCACGTACGAACTTTTGAGATAAGTTATGCAGTCCTTAACCATCCACCAGATCAGGCGTATAAGGCCATTGTTTTTCAATCGACACTGATCAATGAAGCAGCGAGATGGCTCACGGAATATGATATCAATCATTTCGGTACTTACGATGCAGTACGAGACGCCTTTTTACAGCGATTCAGACTAAAGAAGAATCCTGCTGAAATCTTTGAGTATTTACAGAACAACAGACAAAAGGCAAATCAGACCGTCCAGGAATAGGCTACTCTCTTCAGAACACATTTACGGCAGATACCACAGGCTCACGCTAATCTACCTGATGATGTCATATCTCAATGGTTTATCAATGGATTAACCCCACAACTGAAGCAGATCATGATCATAAGATGTGTCGGAGCTATGACCTTGGATGCCGTCATTGCAATGGCTCTGCAGCTAGAGTCCAAGGTTGGTGGATTTTCAGAAGACTTGGAATGGTTAAAAACAAACAAAAATATGGCTGAAGATATAACCAGGCAAGTATACTGCACCACATGCAAAAATTCAGGGCATACGAGTACCAACTGTGCACTGAATCAAGCGTTTTGCGCTATCTGCAACACTGCCGGACACACCACCGGAAACTATGTCTACAACGCAAGAATACAGGGGACAACAACCGTCAATGCAGTCATCCAAGAACATGGCCAGCCAGTAAATCACTATGTGCCTCCGCAACTGAGAAACAATCAACAACAAGGATATCGGAACTACCGAGGATAGAGAAACAACAATTATAATGCCAACCGATGGCAGAATGGACCACCACCGGAAAATCCCAATCTACCACCTCCGCACTGTCATTTCTGTGGCAAATTCGGTCACATTAGAAGGTTTTGTAAGGATGCAATGGAATATGATCAAAGAAAGAAGGAACGCCAAAATCCAATGGCCAACATGGTAAAAATTACACCGATAGAGACACAGACTGCTACAGTCCAGACCCGTTCCGGTAAACAACTTCAGCCGGCAGCAGAAATCTTTGAACCAGGGATACAAGAACAACATAGGCTGTACAACAAAGCTAGTCACTGGACCACAACAGAACCACCAGTGTTCCCAGAACCTATTCCGGTGACTCAGGCTTCTTCATCAAGGGACGAAACAAAACAAAAGGAAGCATCAGCAGGGCCACCATCATCAGTAGAGACAACAGCAGACACTTCTGCGTCAGTAGAAACCTCAAGTCCAAAAGAACAAGACAGTCAAGCTCCACAGGCCTGGGAAATTTTGTCCAAAGCATCCATCACTCTGCCTCTAGGCCAACTTCTGGCCTTAGTACCTGGGATCCGACAACAGTTTCAGCAACAGTTCAGCCCAGTACCTGCTTGCATTCCGACGACAGCCGCAGTTCAACCGGAACCTGATGCTGCGATTGATCATGCAGTGCCCTTGATCACAGTATGGTATAAGAATCAGAAGATCACGCAGGTATTAATTGACGGAGGCTCAGGCGTAAACATTGCGACCGCAGCATTATGCAAAAAGCTAGGCTGGACCGAAATTGAACCAGTTCAATTCTTTGTTCGAATGGCGGATCAATCGAGAGTCCATCCTGTAGGACTTGTGCGGAATGTACCCATCACTCTACAAGGTACGACTTTCAAGATGACCTTTGTCATACTAGATCTACCCGAATCCACTTTGGATTACAACCTACTTTTCGGCCGACCTTGGCTGAAGCATGCGAAGGTAATACAGGACTGGTCTGCACAAGAGCTTACATTCAAGGATGCCAATCGTAAATATGTGGTAAAACTAGATGCTATACAACCCTCTGAACCTCATGCCAGACCCTATTTTGCTGAACCAGTCCATATGTTAGATGGACTATCAGATGATGAAGAAGAACAATTTCTAAAAAATAACGCTGATTTAATGTCTCTAGGAACTGTTGATCTACAATCCGTCATAGATAACTGGAACACGTCAGTATGTACAGTAGTAGCTATCACCGGAAAGTCGGTCCAGGAAGATACTTCCTCAACCCATGACGATGAATTACAACCACTGTTCAAGCCAACAGACGATACAGAGAAACCTCAACAATTTTATGTCCCAGAAGACCAGCTGATCACGTACAATCTAGGAGATAGAAATCACCCACGACCTGTGAAGATAAGGCAGAACTTACCGGAAACATTTAAGGAGGATTTGATTAAACTTCTTCACGAATTCGCAGACGTCTTTGCGTGGGATTACAAAGACATGAAGGGATTAGATCCGCGCATCTATCAACACAGAGTCATGTTGAAACCGGAAGTAAAACCAAACAGACAACCCAGCTACAGAATGAACCCCCATTATGCATCACAGGTAAAAGCCGAACTTGATAGACTATTAAAAGTCGGATTCATTGTACCAGTAGAACACGCTGAATGGATCTCACCCATTGTGATCGTGCCGAAGAAAAACAAGCAATTACGAATCTGTGTGGATTACCGGAACTTAAATGCAGCAACAGTACCAGATCCTTTCCCGATCCCCTTTTTGGATACCATGCTTGATAGAGTCGCAGGTCATGAAATGTATTCATTTTTAGATGGATACAGCGGGTACAATCAGGTTAGAATGGCTGAAGAGGATATACCAAAAACTGCCTTCATTACCAATTGGGGTGTCTTTGCCTGCACAGTAATGTGGTTTGGATTGAGAAATGCACCAAGCACATTTCAGAGATGTATGCAGGAGATATTTTCTCCTTATCTCACTTCATTCATGCAAGTATATCTCGACGACTTCTCAATCTTTGGGAAGATGGTAGCACATTTGTTTCATTTACGATGCTGTTTTCAGAAGTGTAGAGAATATAGACTTTGCCTTAATCCCAACAAATCCGTGTTTGCGGTTTCATGTGGCAAACTACTTGGGCATATTGTATCTGCTCAAGGTATCCGAGTGGACCCAGATAAGATTTTGGCGATTTTAGAAGCCCCGATACCCACGACTCCGAAGGAAGTAATGCGTTTTATGGATCAAATACGGTGGCATGGCAGACACTTACGGTGGCTTGCTCACCTAGCAGTACCACTGAACAGGCTAATCACAAAAACTCCCCGACAGTTTGAATGGACTGAAGAATGTCAAACTACATTTGATCGACTCAAGTATCTCCTGACGCAAGCCCCAATTTTACAACCACCGGACTGGGACACTCCGTTCCATGTTTTTGTCGATGCTTCAGATATTGCAATTGGTAGTATACTGATGCAGCAAACAGAGAAGTGGTTTCGCCCTGTTTATTACGCCAGTAGAAGGCTTGCACCGGCAGAAAAGAACTATTCCACCACTGAAAGAGAATGTCTAGGATTAATTTACTCAATCAAAAAGTTCAGACATTATCTACTAGGCCGGAAATTTACCTTTCATGTGGATCATGCTGCCCTTGTTTATCTAGTAAGACAGCAGCACTTAGGAGGACGATTAGCACGATGGGTGCTACTTTTACAAGAATTCGACTATGACGTCATTCACCGACCCGGAAATGCACATGCTTTAGCAGATTTCTTATCACGCCTAGATTCCGGTGAAGCTCCGGTAGGCATAGATGACACGACTCCTGCAATTTATAATGCTGGACCACTGCTTGATGAGACTGCCAAATTACAAACACCACATACATACTATGATCAGATTCTAACTTTTCTCACCGAAGGATGCTTTCCAGCCGAGACTGCCAAGGCAGTTCGAAGGAAAATTGCGGTCTTTAGCCGCCGATGTCGGTTAATTGCTGGCGAACTATATTATGCAGATCATACCGGAATACTACTTCGCTGTATTCCCCCACATGAAGTTAACTCAGTTATCACTTTGGCTCACTCCATTCCTTCCGGTGGCCATTTTGCAGCAGACTTAACTCACCGGAAAATTCTGCAAGGACTTTGGTGGCCAACGATGTACAGGGATATCTCACAGTTTGTTAAACATTGTGATACTTGTCAAAGAGCTGGTCAACCTTTACAACGACATCTTTTTCCTCTACAACCCATCTTACCATTAGAACCTTTTCAAAAATGGGGTTTAGATTTTATCGGGCCCATTACACCTCCAGCAGTATCCAGTAACAATCGATACATATTGACTTGCACAGATTACACAACTAGATGGGCAGAAGCCTAGGCTTTATGGTCTGCTTCAGCAGTTACGGTAGCAAAATGTCTACTCATGGATGTCTTCCCACGATTTGGCTTACCACTGGAAATTGTCTCAGATCAAGGCACTCATTTTGTAAACAATTTAATGAAGGCACTCACACAGTCATTCCAGGTCACACATAAATTTAGCTCTCCTTATTATCCACGTGCCAATGGATTGGCTGAAAGTACAAACAAATCACTGTTAAACATCCTCCGGAAATTGATCATGGAAGCACCGGAAAGATGGGATCAATTACTACCTGCGGTACTATGGGCATACCGAACTACATATAAGGTAACAACAGGCTTGACACCTTTCAAGCTTGCTTATGGCTTAGAAGCAATCGCTCCCATGGAAGTAGTCATCCCAAGTCTGCGTGTCGCAATCACTCAGAAGATGCTACCAGAAGATTCGCTGACAGCACGCCTAGACGCACTCAGAAAACTTGATGAGCACCGATGGCTCAGTTTTTTAACGATGCGCGAAGTGCAACTAAGGCAAGCCAAGACACACGATCGATATTTGAAGACTCCAATCTTTTCGGTAGGTCAGCTCGTACTCTTTTATAACGCAAAGTCGGATAGAGCAGCAGGAAAGTTCAAATTACGGTGGTTTGGCCCTTTCAAGATCTCAGCACAACTCGGTCCTGCAACTTTTCGGTTGACTACGTTGACCGGAAATCCACTTCCAAAGGTAATTAATGGGTCAAAGCTGCGACTGTATTATCCCACTACTAGTACGCATTAAATTACTCAGCGGCGAACCGCGTTCTGTATAAATTTTTGCGTTTTTCTTTCTTTTTGCCGTGTTTTGTACAAATCTTTAGGTTACCAGCCGCCCCTCCCTACCGGTTACTCAAGTACGCACGCCAGCACACAAACAATATCATTCCCGCACTGCACAATGATACCTACCCCCCACTGTGTTCTCCTTCTTTAACCCTCTTAGCGCGCCAAGAAATGCTATTGTGTTTTTGTGATTGTGTGTGTTCTCTCAGTATTCTGTGTTTTCCGTAAGTGTGCTTGTGAACACCATGGAAGCACTAGCCAACTACGCTGCTTTCCGTGAAGGTATCCCTACAGACATAGGCGAATACCTGCGTTGCCGAGGGTTGGCCAACTTCGCTGAGTTGCCATGGCACTCAGTTGAAGCCCATCCCTTCTTATCATCCACGCCATCGCCCAACTCCCCATCACCGAACGACAGTGGGTCTTCCCTTCCCTCCCATCTAGAACCGTCATCACCTTCCAAGCCTTCTCTGCAGCCTACCGCCTCACCCCGCAAGGCCGCGAAACCGGCCCTAGCATTCCTGTCGCCCGCATGACCGCACTATTCCCCCGCTCCTCATCAAACGAATACGCCATTCTCTGCCGCCCGGAACCCGAACGATCCGCCCTAGAGTTCCTCGTAGCAATCCTCAACCTGCAAAAACGAACATATGGCATCTCTCACCCCTTCTACTCCGCCGTAGACTTGGCTGCCCGCGAACCTGTAAATTTTGCCTCTTACTTTTTCCTTAGAATCCATAAGGAATGTGTAGCTATAGTAAAGCAGCTTCAAAAGGGTACCACCCCATGCTCTCGCCTTCCCCACATCATCTCCTTCCTCTTCCCAACCATTCTCGCAGCACAAACCCCACCCACCGGCCCCACACTTAGGCACGAAGGATCCACACAACCGATCGAGGACACTGAAGAAGAAGACGAAGAGATTCATCAACTCTTCCGTACCAAGCGAATTCGGATCAGCTCCTCGGAAAGTGAAGTACAAGGAGCCGCCGGAAAAGATCAGGACACCAAGCAGGACGACCAAGAGGAGACATACCATGACACCGCCACTTCAATACACAACGACACCTCGACGGAGCAACCAGACCAGCAGGATCAAGCAGAGACAGAGATAGTGTCAACCGAAAAGGAATCCGAGCATCACCAGGACGAACAGAAATCGGCCACAAAAGCACTGGATCAACTCATCGAAGCCATCAATCATACAGAAACCGTACAACCAACAGTCGCCAAGGCAAACACCTCCGATACCGTTCTCCCTACACCACCTCCTGTCAACCCCTTCCCCCCACCGGAACCACCCCGCCAACCCATCACTGAACCCGCAGCATCCTCCTCTTCCTCCCCTAACTACTCTCCGCCAAACTCCCAGCAACTACTCACCGACACACCCTCTCAACCTCGTCATCCTCCACCACCACCGCCACACAACGCATTTTCGGAACTAGCCGTCATGGGGCAGTTCCTCATGCAATTATCACATCAGCTGCCAGCACATTTTAAGCAAGTCACGGACCACCTGAAGCTAGAATACCAGCACAAGGTCGACACCCTGGAAGCCGACATCACCCCCCTCCAGGAAGAAATTGATGCCATAAAGGCCGAGAATCATCAGCTACAGACACAACTAGCAGAACTCCAAGCAAGATTTTCGACAGAACAGACGCTAGTACAACAACGAGATGCAGCCCTGGAGCAGATAGCTGCCAAAGACCAACTCATACACGACGCACATGAGGAAATTCGAGCCGTGAAGGCCGCCCTTCAAGAACAAGAAGATATCAACGCATCTCTCGAAGAATTGATCGCAGACACGAAGACTCAATTACGAGAAACCACCCAGAAGATCCAGGACCAACAGAAAGAAGCCGACCAAGTCCAAGAGCAGTTACGGCGAGCCGAAGAATGCGCAGATGAGGTCAACCGTATTCTCAAACGCCAATTGCTACGGGAAGCCCAATATCAAAAGGATATCGCCAACGCTCGCCGAGACCGAGATGCGTACCAGAAAACCCTCGCGTTTCAAACCCAGCAATTTGAACGCCTAGACAACCAAGTACACAACCAGAAGGAATATATCACAGATCTGCAGACCAAACTGACCGAAATGAAGACATCCCGAGATGCGGCACTCGCCAACGAATTTTACTTACAAGAGGCTTTCCTTCAAACCCAAGCCGAAATTTTGCTAAATCAAGCCATAGCCCTCAGTGCCGTCAGAACCGACGCCCAATTATTAGAACCTACCACCTTAGTGCAAATGTTAGAAACCCTCAAAAAGAAAATTACCCGAACATTTAGGCTCGTCCGAAGTATGTACTTAGAAGGTCTAGTCTCCGAACCATAGGTACTTGCGAGTTCGAGTCCACCGTGCGTGCCAGTGTTAGACGGCCGCCGAATAAGGACAATTGTACTTAGACAGAGGCTTTTAATGTAGAAAGAACTCTTCGGAAAGTACGCGGTAAAGAAAGATTCACGCAAGCCTTGTAACAAAATTCTATTTAAAGCAATGAAAAGAGAACGGCGGAGACCCCCGGTTTTGGGAGTTGCGAGTGTACTGTGAGAGCCCTGATTTGGGGTTAGCTCTTCTACTGTGTGTAGGTAGGTGTTAACGAGTAGAGTGTCTTGGCTCTATCCTGTTCTGCGTGCCTTATCTGTGTAACTGTCCGTCTGCGCATGTGCGATACACTGCGGTGTTACGAATCGGTACTGTGATTTTGAGATTCTGTTCGATAACGAGTTAAGATATCTTTGATTATGCGTAAGGTGTTAGTGTGTTCTCTATCTGCTAATTCTTCGGTGGAATAGGTAAGCGTGAAGAATAGATATGAGTTGCTATGATTCTCTGTAAGTGACTGAGTCGGTATTATAGTCTGTGTTCAAGGTTAATGCCGGTAATGTCTAAGAATGGTAATAATGTTGCGACACGTCTTGCTGTCAGTAGATATTACGGGTTGAAGGTAGATATACGGTAAGCCTGTGAACTGACAAGAAGGATTGTGTGTTATGGTCTTGTTAAGTTACTAAAAGTGTTGGACTGTCATCTCGGACTACTGTTCAACTACTATGGCAGGAACAGTCTGGGAGCTCTGAGTTCCAGTACGTTGGTCTAGTCGAAGTTGTTCAGGAGCAAAAACTGAGCTAAGACGTGAAAACCATAACTACGGTTGAGTGAGAAGTTGGGAAACTAGTACAGGGCCTCTGTTTAACAGACCGCTACCACTCCCAAGGACCCACGTGGCTAGAGTCAATTTATTTTGCGGTAAGATTGAGTACAGAAAAAGAGAGACTCGGAAATATCTGGTACACAGGTGTGGAACCAGAATCTGGGTCTCAGAAGGATTGTTAGTTTGGACTAGTAATTAATATCTACGACAGTCAGTTAACAGTTGAGTCAATAGTTGAGCGATTTCACCTTTAACACAATAATGATATCAGATGAGCATACTCAATGTAAAGTCAATATAATAAAGTGGATTGATCAGCAGTAGATGTTATTGTATTTATGGTTTCTTCATCATTTGTAGTGTCTTGATGCAAGACAATCTCGGACAAGCGAACTGATGAAACTTAATATAATACCAGTAGTGGATAGTGATCAACAAGCATTAAGATGTTATTGGAAGGAAAATAAAAGAAAATATAGAGACGCAATAACATCAAGGTCGGGCACTAATGTGGAAGGTAATGCTAATTGTAGTTCAAGCAACTTGGATGGCATTGTGGATAAGATCATCAAGTATTTTAAAAATCAAACTAGACATTTAAGTTGTGAAGATAAAATCGAGGCACTAAATAGGATGTTGTAGAGTCCATGTATTGGGCAACTTTTTGATGCAATGGGAAGTAAGAAAGATCATGTAACATGTGCCCTTTTCACCAATCTTTGGAATACATTGCAAAGTATGAGAAACAATTATGATGACCTTGTGTTGAAGAGATCAACATTGATGATGGATCTAAATATTGATGCATATTCATCAACAAATCAGGTGAATATTCCAAGACTTTCTAGGGTATTGGGAGTAAGCAGGAAAGTCGTCTATGATAGGATTGGACAGTTAAGTACAATTGAGTCTGATCATAGTTTTTTGAAGGCAATTGGTAGGGCAGCACATACCACATCTATCACACCAGAGGTCAAGCATCTGATTATCATGTTTTGAACAACAGAGAGCAGGGTGTCACCAAATAAGAAGGATATAAGTAGGACCCAACTTGGCAGAAATCAATATTTGGAGCATCCTGTTCACCTTCATTATTTCTTAGGTAATCCTATTTTCAATCATCAGTTCATGATTTTAGATAATTATACAAGAACCATCAACAAGTAACTTATAGTAACAATCTAATCGTAATAGCTAACTAGTAACAAGCTAATTGTAATAGCTAACTAGTAACAAGCTATTTAGAAATAGCTTATTACAAACAATTAACCAAGAAACTAGCTCTTAAGTAATAGCCAATTAGTAACAAGCTAATTACTAATAGCTAATTACTAATAACCATCTAAGAACCAACTACTTAGTAATAGCTAATTGGTAACAAGATAATAGTAGTATCTAATTGTTAACAAGCTAAATGGTAGTAGCTAATTATTGAGAACTAACTAAGAACAAGCTACTTAGTAATAGACTAGTAACAAAGGAATTAGTAATAGCTAATTACAAACAAATAACTAAGAACTAGCTACTTTGTAAGAGAAAATTAGTAACAAGCTAATTAGTAATAGCTAATTTCAAACACCTTACCAAGAACTAGCTACTTAGTAATAGTTAATTACTATCAAGATAATTAGTAATAGCTAATGACTAAGAACTAACTAAGAACCAGCTACTTCGTAATAGGCTACGCGTAGAAGGCTAATTAGTAATAGCTAATTACAAACAACTATCAAAGAACCAACAACTTAGTAATAGCTAATTAGTAACAAGCTACTTAGTAATAACTAATTAGTAACAAGCTAATTAGCAACAGCTAATTACAAATAGCTAACCAAGAACGAGCTACTTAGTAATAGCTAATTAGTAACAAGCTAATTAGTAATAGCTAATTACAAACAACTAACCAATAACCAACTTCTTAGTAATAGCTAATTACTAACAAGCTACTTAGTAATAGCTAATTAGTAGAAGCTAATTAGTAATAGCTAATTACAAATAGCTAACCAAGAACCAACTACTTAGTAATAGCTAATTAGTAGCAAGCTAATTAGTAACAAGCTGATGAGTAACAAGTTAATTAGTAACAAGCTAATTAGTAATAGCTAGTTACAAACAACTAACCAAGAACCACCTACTTAGTAATAGCCAAATACTAAGAACCTAATTAGTAATAGCTAATTAGTAACAAGCTAATGAGTAACAAGCTAATCAGTAACAATCTAGTAACAAGCTAATTAGTAATAGCTAATTAGTAACAAGCTAATGAGTAACAAGCTAATGAGTAACAAGCTAGTTAGTAACAAGCTAGTTAGTAAAAAGCTAATTAGTAATAGCTAATTAGTAATAAGCTTATTAGTTATAGCTAATTACAAACAACTAACCAAGAACAAGCTACTTAGTAATAGCTAATTACTAACAAGCTAATTAGTAATAGCTAATTAGTAACAAGCTAATGAGTAACAAGTTAATTAATAACAAGCTAATTAGTAGTAGCTAATTAGTAACAGGCTAATTAGTAATAGGTAATTAGTAATAGCTAATTAGTAATAGCTAATTATTAATAGCGAATTAGTAATCGATAATTAGTGATAAGCTAATTAATAATAAGCTAATTAGTAACAAGCTAATTAGTAATAAGCTAATTAATAATAGCTAATTAGTAATAGCTAAATAGTAATAGTTAATTAGCAAATAAGCTAATTAGTAGTAAGCTAATTAGTAATAGCTAATTATTAACAAGTTAATGAGTAACAAGATAATTAGTAACAAGCTAATTAGTAACAAGCTAATTAGTAATAGCTAATTAGTAACAAGCTAATTAGTAACAAGCTAATTAGTAATAGTTAATTAGTAACAAGCTAATTAGTAATAGCTAATTAGTAATAGCTAATTAGTAATAGCTAATTAGTAAAAAGCTAATTAGGAATAGCTAATTAGCAATAGCTAATTAGTAATAGCTAGTTAGTAATAAGCTAATTACAAACAACTAATCAAGAACCAACTTCTTAGTGATATCTGAATAATAACAAGCTAATTGGTAATAGCTAATTACAAACAACTAACCAAGAACCAGCTACTTAGTAATAGCTAATTGCTAACAAGCTAATTGTTCTCAGTAATAGCTAATTACTAAGAACTATTTAAGAACCAGCTACTTAGTAATAGCTAATTACGAACAACTAACCAAGGACCAACTACTTAATAATAGCTAATTACTAACAAACTAATCAGTAGTAGCTAATTACTGACAACTAACTAGTAACAATCTAACACCTTGTAACAACTAACCACCAACTACTTAGTAATAGCAAACTAATAACTAGATAATTAATGACTACTAATAACCACTTGTTTGTGCAATGTAGATGGAGCTTTCTATATGCTTCAAAAAATTGCACCCAATGATAAATATCTAGCTTCGAAAGTTCAAATCATTGAAGTCATATTTTGTTAAGAGATTGAAAGACAGATTCACATGTTGCTGCATTTATCACGTTCAAATGTCATACCTTAAGGATGCAATCAATCTCCTATGTCAATCCAGCTCGGTCGTGCATAGCTATCTTTGTAAATGTGATTGTTTTATTTATCAAGTAGGGAAGACATCAAGGTGCAATGCTTCAACAACTACATTTCGATTGATTAGCAGCATTATAGAGAGTATTCTTTCTCCACATCAAAATGATACCACATTCCACTAGTACAAATGTGTGATGGGTGAGTGCTCTGATTGCGGAGTAGGACGCTTTAAGTGGTGTCTGAGAGAGACTAGCATTGAGGAATATCATATTCTTGTAAAGATCTTTGAAGATGTCGAGTCAATGTATGAAGGACAAGTTCATAAAAGGGAAAAAATAATAAAGAGGGAGATGAGTCCTAAAGTTGTAACAGGATTATTGAGAAAACTCTAAAGAAATTTATTAAGCACAATTTCATTTATTTATGGCAAGGGAACTCATCTAAGATGTGTGTCTCTGAATTCCCAAGCCATTGTGGTTTCCGTGATTGATTTTGCAGAAAACTATACATTTCACGTGCAAAATGAAGTAATCTATGCATTGGTGTTCTGTACAGGTAACTATTTTTGTGCATATCACATATTTTCATTTGGAGGGTATTCCTAAAAAGGTAATCCACTTGTTCATATCCGATGACAAGGAACATGACACCTTTTTGTGCACCATTGTTTCCAATTACATTGGCAATGGTTGAGAGAGATAAACCTTGAATTAAGCCAACATTGGGTATGGTCAAATGATGCAACTTCTCAATTTAAAGCTAAACGTCCATTTTATTTCTCTTTATCATCAAGTTGTGGTATGTCTTATATATGCATGCACCACAAGGTCGAATATATAGTACAGAGTTTTTAAGTTGAGTTAGTTCATGCATAGCCATGACACTAAGCATTGGCAAGTGTTGAAAGATGTGTGTAAATAGCTCAAAGGCTTTTTGAGTTTAGGTCTCTTTTATGGTAGATATTCAACCATGCTTGCATGCCTTTACAAAAAATGATTAGGCTGGTTGTTATGATACTCACATGTCCACTAATGGGAATTGCTTTTTCTTTGGAGACTCATACATATCTTGGTTGAGTAATAATCAACCTAAAGTAGTGACATCGAGTTGTGAAGTTGAGTACAAGCTTGTTTTCATAACCACAAGAGTGTATATCATTGAGATGCTTATGATGTTTGCATGGAGATTGATGTGGCTACACGTATTCTCACTAATATTGAGAATGCATTGATTGTTGCACAAAATCTAGTGTTTCATGCATAGACCAAACATATTGAGGTGCATTATCGCTATGTGAGAGAGCACCTTCGTACAGGAGATAGTGATTTGGTATATGTTCCCACACAAGATAATGTGGCATAGATACTCACCAATGCTCTTCCAAGGGAAAAGTTTGAAGCTTTTTGCAAAGCTTTAGGCTTATTGCCTAATGGGGGATGATCTCTCACTCCCTCTATGTGTTCCTATGTTAGAGGGATGATCTCTGACTCCCTCTATGTGTTTTCTCTAGGGGGGGTTTGTTATACTTATGTGTTCCTCAAGTAACTTTGATCTAAACATTTTTCCTATATATGGGTACTTTTTACTCTAGTGTTGGTTAGAAATTTTTTCCTCATGTTATCACACATACATGATACACTCATATGTGGTGGTACTTTGTACTTAGGGATATTATTCATCTCGTACTTTAGTAGTAATCATCAATAGACATAGAGTTATCCTAGCATCTGTCTTCTCTATGTGTCTTGCTATGTTTGTGCTTCTTATTTGTGTTGATTGAGTGTTTGTCACACTTCTACATACACCCAACATATCTGGCACATGTATTAGTGCTTGAACAACAATGCAAAAAAGTGGATGATAGAGTAGTAAAATGTATTTTTGTTGGGTATAGGTATGAGAGAAGATGTTATCGACCATATAATCCACAGACTAAACACATTTTGGTTAGCCATGATGTTGTTTCTTGTGGAAGATGCAATTCATCCCTTAGTTTCCTGTACCAAGGAGACAAAAATTAGCTCTAAAGATATGTATGACACTTTGCTGCCTCTTTTTAGGTGGATAGTCAAGTGTTGTTCCAAATGAGGTAATCTCTTAGCATATATAGGTTTCAAATAATGATGTAGATCATTCCATTTTTTATTCAAATTTAAATGATGCACTTGTTGATGAGAGGTCTGACATAGAAGAGGGAAAAAATATGAATAAATGGTTGGTGCATACCTTGAGAGGTAAAAATTAGATGCACCTTTGAGGTATTGTACTCATTTGGGTTCTCATAGTGCTTCCTTTTCATTAGATTTTTATGCAATGGATGTGTGATGAGAATGAACTTGCTTCTTTTGATGAAGCACATAATTTAGAAAATTGGATGGTTGTTATGCAATTAGAATTAGGTGCTATTATAAATAATGTTACTTGATCTTTATGTGATTAGCCTCCAGGCCAAAAGGCCATTGGCAGTAGACTAGTATACAAGCTGCAAAAGATTATGCTCAAGAGAAAGGCATGGATTTTGATGAGACCTTTTCTCCCACATGCCGAATGACCATGGTTCATAGCAATTGTGCACTTGCAGCTCATCGTGGTTGGAATGTACATCAGTTGCACCTTAAAACTACATTTAGGAATGGTGATTTAAATGAAAAAGTGTGTATTTCAACTTTGAGATTTTGTTCAAAAAGGGCATGAAGAAAAAGTGTCCATGTGCAAAAGGCAATATATGGTTTGAAGCAAACACCACTTTTATTTGTATGTGAAGATGCATGCCTATTCGCTAGCACATGGTTTTGAGAAAAGTCCAACTGAGAGCACCTTATATGTTAAGCATGTAGATTATGTACTTGTTATCATTGTTGTATATGTTCATAATATGTTGCTCACTAGTCCTAATGATAAGGTTGCTTTGCATGCCTTTTTTGAGAGGTAAGATTTGGGGTTTTTACATCATTATTTCTGCACTCATTTTATGTGAGTTGATGGATGAATAGATTTTTGTTAAACAAAATACATTGACATATTATTGCAACACTTTTTCCTTCAAGATTGAAAATCTATTGCCATGCCCATGGAAATAGGTTTACGATTGAGCTTCCATGATGCTAGAGATGCATTTGATTTACTTATGCATAACTTGAATTGATATTTAGTTTGTTATCTCTTAGATGAGCAGGTTCATGCATTACCTAGGTGTTAAGCATTGGTAAGCAACTAAGCACATCTTTTGTTACTTGAATGGTACATGACTATTTGGATTTCTCTATCCCAAGGGGGGATCATTACCACTAGATTTACATGCTTTTTCTCACTCATGCTAGGTTGGTTGCAATGAAACTCGTGTGTCCACTAGTGGTTTTTGCTTCATGCTTGATACCTCATGCATATCTTGGTTGAGCAACAATTTACTATGGCCACTTCTACTTGTGACGTCCTGTATAAGGCACCTTTCATAATGATTCTTGAGTGTGTGGCTGGAACACCTTTTGGTTAATTTTGGTGTTGTTCAATCTTTTGTCACCACCACTTTAACTAAAAGTTAGAGCACATTGGTACTTGTGAGAAGCCCTATGTTCCATGCCTATAAAAAGCACGTTGAGGTACGCTATCCTTATGTTTGGGAGAGGTTCTCGATGAGACAGATCAATTTAGCTTATGCACCCACACAATAGAATGTTACTAACCTTTTTACAAAGGCTTTTCCTAGGAAAAGCTCGCATTTGGTGCTATAAAATTTATAATTTCAAGTATTTTATAAAAATTTAGGGTGTTTCTAGTACAATACTTTATATAGAGACATTAGGCATCATTTTATTATTGAGCAAGTTTAGATAGGTTTATTTTCATGACACCTATTGTTGGATGTAAAATAAAACTTCAAATAATTTGTAAATTCAACGTTCAATCTTGTATAGAATTTGGGATTGAGCATGGTTTTCTTTTGTTGATTTTAAGATGGAAATAGGTTTTAGAAGACATTCTTAGAATTCATTAGTTCGTTTTGTTATCCTTAGAGTAGGATAGTAATTCATCAATTTGTTAGGTACATGACCTATAATTTCACCAAAAACTCATCAATTATTTTTTTAGATTTTTATCAGTTATGAATCCTAAAGAAAATTGATTTTCGATTGTTGAGGTTGAGCTTGAGTGGCCACAAACAGAGAAAATATCAGCTCTCAATTTAGCATGGATGATACTCGTACGATGATTTTCAATGTCATTAGAAAGGGCCTTCAATACGGATGGAACCTCGATCTGTTGAACCATCAAGTACTTAGATTATAGTGATGGACATCAAAGCATCATCGAAACAGGATATCAAATGGCACATTAAAGACTTGAATCGATTGAAATACCATGGAAAGGTGAGTGAAAAGATGATAGATGCAATGGAGAAGTGGATCAACAAGTGGGAGTAGTGCTTCTACTTGTGCAATACTGTGGAACACTTGACATGTTTTTTTTGGGAAATGGACCCCCTCACAAAAAATTAGTTTTTTGATAATCATTTTGACTACAACTTCCCTTCCCAAAAAACCTCTCACAACATCCACAATCCTACTATGACTAGCAAGATCCATCCTCTTAACTAAATCATGTCCTTCCCAGTACCCATGATCTTATTCTCACTGACTATGCCTTCTTGGAATGATGCACCAATCTCGAAGGTTGTTCCCTCACCATCTCACCCATGCATACCTTCAGTTCCCTATAGCAACACTTTGAATCATGGTAGTACAACATGGGGTATTGTTAGCAAAATCCATGAAGATACTCGGTAGACCGATCCCTCCTCCTATATATAAGATGGCCGAAGAGCAAGAATGAGAGAATATTAATAATAATTGCAAGGGACAAATATATTTAGCAACATAGAGACATTCCTAATTGTTAGAATGTTAGAACCGTGAGGTAGACTAAGCATAGAGAAGCGAGATTGCTCGATTTTGTGATCGAGACATAGTAACAATGAGGCATTTCCTCGAGAAGTTTTTGAGAGATTGGAAATCGATAGAGAAAGGTAAAGCTATAGAAGGATTGACAAAGTAGTTGTTCAGATTAGTTGTAGATGGAGAGAGCCATGAGAATATTGTGTTGTGTGTTCAATCATCTTCCTCTTCAACGTCTCTTTCTCCCTAAAGAGCTCATCATTCTATTGTATTCCCTATAGGATCATCTATGTGTGTGTGTTCATTCTACTTCTTTTGAAGAGATCTTATTCCAACTCTTTCTCCTCAAAGAACCTATTGACTTGTTGAGTTCGCAAGAGGATCAATTGTGTAAGATCAACTTATAAGGTCCACTTGAGAGCCTCTATTGAAGTAGAAGAATTCGGTGCACTAGGGGTTGGTGATTGTAGCTATTTCAATGTGAGGCTTGTTGTACACCTATTCTAGGTTGTAATTATAGTTCCTAGCTATAATTCATAACTCCTTCATTCATATTCTTTTCAAACATCACTCTTTTTAAGTGGTCTTTGGTTCTCTATTCTAAGTTCTTTAATTAAGTTATGCAATATCTGAGTTAGTGTGCAAGTAACATCATTTAAATGTGTACTATTGCAAGTTCTCCAACCTCCTAGAATAGTCCTACTATCCCTATAAGCCATTTATGATAAAAAAACCATATAATTTTTGCACACATGGTGGGACCTAGGGGCTCAGTGTTTTTTTTTCATCATTTGTACTTCCTAGGTTCCATGTCTAGGACCCAGTTAGGTTATACTTCTCATAGTCCTATCCAGACTCCTCACAAACTTACCAATCATAATAGGAAACTAGCCCAATACAATAAGAGCAAGCATCTGCAAATTTCTCCACCTGAACCCTCTCATCCCCTTGATATTGGAAGGGCATAAGAAAATCTTGTGTCTCTCTTATCACACATCAACATCAACTACCCAAATTTTTGAGGAGCATCCACTAAAGATCGTGATGATTGCATCCAATTCTTCATGCCATTATGCAAGATCCCAAGCTTGGAAGGAAGTAAAATGCATTCATGAACCTTTTCCTAGTGACTCTAGATGGACTAGTGAATAAGTAGTTTAGCCAATTCGAAGAGGGTCTTTTCATAACCCACAAGACTCTCAAGGAGGGTTTTTCAATGGCATTTCAATCAGAGAATTTCATGGGATGACATTTAAATCGGGGATTTCATCAATGGTTCTTGATGCTTGAGAACCTTCACCTCAAAAAAGGAGAATCCTTCCCCAAGTTGTTGACCAGGACGAAAGTTTTGGTGACTAAACTACCTCAAGCACCTCATGAATTCCTCATTAGAAAATGGTTAGAAAAGGCACTCCCCTTCAGCGCTAGGCACAAACTTTGCGATCTTTTGGAACCTAGCACTTTGCAGGACAAATATGTGGCCACAAAAACCTACATCCAATAGGTCCAAGTTTATTTCAAGGAGGTTCCATCCATAGTAGGAAGGTGGCATGACCCAACAATACAGCTCAAAAGATGTCTAAAAGGCCTCCAATTGCATCAAAAGAAGTTTGTGGGTGTGGAAGAGGATACAGTCACCAAGTTCGGGCAAGAGATTAAAGAGCTATGAGAAAGAGAAGCAAGGTTTATCCTATGGTGCACAATAGGCCAACTACAAGGAAATTCACATTTGGAGTGTCGAAGTAAGATCATTTTCCAACTGTGTGGAAAAATTAGGCACAAAGACAAAGGATGTAATTATCTCAAGGGGATGGCTAACCACAATGTATCGCATACTTGGAGCAACCAACCTTGGCCTCCCACAACTCCACACTTGGAATGACTCCTATGGCACCATTGTTTTATTCCTCTCCTTCCACCCTTGGCATGTAGAGGGATCTCGATGACTCAGTAAGAGGAATACAAAACTCACCAAGGTTCTCGATCATGTGTTATTGATGCGATGGATTCAAACACTTTCAAAGTAAGTGTCCTCTACTGAAAATGCACCACCATGTGTAAATTGCCTTGACTTGCATGATCACTACACCAAAGACTATTTGAAGTAAGCCTCCTCAGGTCAAGCAAATAATTTGTTCCATGTTCTTGTTGACCAAGTTTCCACATTATGTGAATTTTTTCAATTTCCCACTACCCATGTCATATAACTACAGGTAATACAATAGGTAAGAGTGCACATTCAGGCACAAAGAGCACTAGAAGAGGGAGGAAAAGTGGTAGAAAATATTTTGTGAGAGGAGCAAGAAAGAAAAGTTGGGGAATCCAACCTACAAGGGAACAAGGAAGGAACGTGGTGGCATCCAGCTTAGAAGAGGAAGCACCAAAAGAAGGAACATGTGAGGGAAATACTAGAGAGCATTGTCAATAGTCTACTAACCTACACAAGGAAAAGAGCAAAGATCAAACCCCAAATAGAAGTATAGAAGATGTTTTTTGGATGTCCCAACAAGAGATGGAAACTAAAGTTCATAAGCCAGTAATTAGCATCCTAAAGACTCCCCTTTTGTTCAGTGACATATTGAGGAACACTTATCAACAAGTCAACCTTTATGATCTACTGAGCATGGATGCCTGATTTAGAATCAAAATTTTGAACCTAGTCAACTCCCTAGGTGTGAAAATTTTGGTAAGTAGTATGTAGGTAGGCGCTTATGAGAGGGTGAGACTCTTTTAAGGACCAACTGAATCACCCTCAAGAGCATGCATATGATGTTAATATTGAAGAAATGCTGAACGAAAGTCATAAAAAGGTCAGCTTATGCCAACTCATTGTTGGTACATTTGGCAAGCCTTGATGCTTGACCAAATATCAAAGGCTTACTTCAGATCTTGAGCATGACTCACACATGAACACCTCTTATAAAATCTCTTGAGTTGAGCTCAAGATAAATGAAAAAAGGTAAAGCTTGAGAGAATCTCTTACTATTATGAGTTGTAAGTCACAACAACTAAGTGGTTTGAATCAAATCAATTAGAACCCAAAAAGGTAGGATCACTTTTAGGTGGTAGATTCAAAATTCAAATTGAGATCACATCTATAAAAGACATTGATTTTTAGTCGCATGTACTAGAGCCAGAAGAAGGACACATTGATCTTCAAGATTGTGGTTACACTAAGCTCACACATGTATGAGTAAGCCTACATCATCTCCTTTGTATCATACATTCATAATATTACACAATTGATTCAGTTTATGCAAGCTATCTCATGTCTACTATTGTGTGCTACTAAGATCTTATTTTAGTAAATTTTTTTTGAGGATTTCTCTCCGTATAGTTATCCAATCAATGTGCTTCAAATTGGTATATGTAGATTAAATCTTCTAGTTGTATGGTATCAAGTTTGATTTCTTTTGGTTTAGTACTCTGTGAGATAAATTCTCTGCAATCTACCTATGTGTGCTCACTGTCATCCTCCTAAAAAGTTGAGATTACACCCCTAACTTCTTAATGTGATTTCTCAGCATATACTCATCCTAAATTAGTGAAATAACTCCCTATAGCAAGCTTCGGATTCCAATTAGATACGCCTAAAAGATCTTGGATCAATTAAAGTCAGTGAGCCCTGAGTTAAATACTGAGTAGGTCCAAGTCCAAATTTAGCAATTTTTTACACACTCTTCAATCTTGGAAGTAGTATGTTTTGACATAACTATTTGAAGGTGATGCCCCAAAGTACATTATGGTTCCAAATGCACATTTCGGAAGCTAAGGGTGTCTACCAAGGTACTCTAAAGCTACATTGGCAGGTGTAGAGCAGGATTTGTGCAGCACCACCTTATTTCTTGAGTGTATCCAATCATCTCCTCATAGTGGTATCAGAGCTATCATCAACTCAACATGGGAGATGGATTCCCATCATCAATTGAAAAATTGGATGAAGGTAATTACTCTACTTGATCTATTAGAATGGAAGCATATTTACAAGGTAGAAATCAGTTACATATCTGGAGATGATTGAATGCCAATAATCAGAAGCAAGGGGCAACCCACTCAAGAAGAACACGAAAGGTTATCAACATGGTGCTCAAAGGATGCCTTGGCCAGGTCATATCTTCTCAACTTAGTTTTTGATTTCTTACTTCCACACATTAGGAATTGTAAGACATCAGAAGAAACTTGGAATGCACTTGAAGCATTCTTCTCTTCAAGCACTAGAGCAAGAAAGAATCAACTATGGATGGAATTCACAACACTCAAAAAGATGCCCAAACAGAATGTGACTAATTATGTCACTAAAATGAAGGACTTAGCTGATCAACTTGGAACCACTAGAGAAGTCATTGATGAGGAGAAAATTGTGAGACAAGTGATAAATGGAATCATTGCAGATGACAAATGGGAACCATTCACCACTGCAATGGATCTATACATGGACATGCATGTACCTGACTTCAATACTCTAATGGGACAAGTATTCACTCATGAAGCCAAGCTTTTGAAGAACAATGAAAACTCAAAAGGTAAACAATCATCTACCCTATAAATTGATAAGAACAAGAGTAAGGATAGTAGAGTTAAAGGCAAGAAATATGATGATGAAGCTAGTACCTCCCAAGCTAACTTTCTAGAAAGGGGTAGAGGTGCAAGAGGAAGAGGCAGAGGAGGTAGACAAGATAGGAGGAGATTCCAAAGCACCTCTTCATGTGCCATATGTGGATTGACTAACCACACAACTGAGAATTGTTTTAGGAACCCTAGAAATCAGAGAGGAAGAGGCTTCAATAGAGGAAGCTATGGAATAGGAAGATCAAACAATTTCAACAACTACAACAACAACTACAATAACCAAGGAGGCTATATAGGAAGAAGAGACTACAACAATTACACGGAAGAGTAGGCATAAGAAGACTCACTTTTGTTGATGAACATGACCATGATGCAAGGTAAAGCAGATGAGCATGTGTTCTATATAGACTCAAGCTGTTCAAATCATGTAGGAGGAAATGTGGCATTGCTATCTGACTTGTAGGATCCAAGGAACAAGCATGAGGTACAAACAGGAGATGACACAAGGTACTCAGTTGAAAATATTGGGAATGAGAAGACCTCATATGGAAATATGAATCTACTTATTAAGGTATTGCATCTACTTACCATAACCAATAAATTGATAAGTGTTGGATAAATTGTAGAAAAAGGGTTGCAGGTAAGGTTTACAAGAAATGGAGCATTTGTTGAAGATCCTCAATAAGGGTTCAAGAGGATAGCCAAATGAGAAAAGACATATAGACTCTTTTTGAGCTACAAGATACTAGAAATATAGCACTTTTCAATTATGGAGGACAAACGTTATCAGAATCAGAAATGTGGCATAAAAGATTAGCTCATATAGGAGAAAGAAGTTTAAAGCAAATATGCAGGGACTAGAGATCCAAACATATCCAAGAAACATATGATGTATAAATGTAGTTCATGTCAATTTGGGAAGTCTCATAGACAACCATTTATGAAGAAAAGTTACATTCGTGGTGATCTATTGGAGCTAGTCCACACAGATGTTTGGGGACCTAGCAAAGACCCTTCAATTTTAGGATCCAGGTACTATGTGTCATTCATTGATGATACATGTTGGAACTCAAGGTCAAGCACAAAGCATGGAAGCACATCAAAGAAGTGGACATACAAGAAGAAGGAGCAAGTAGGGAGCTCCAAGAAGTACATGTCAAATTTTCATAAGAATCCCCTACAAAAATAGTGATTTTCATCACTAAAAACCATTGTAAATACCATTTTCTATTTTTGTAGCTCCATTTTGTGCAAGCAGAGGAGTCCTCGAGATTGAGGAGCATTAGAAGTACCATCGTACCAATTTTCATAATTTTTAGACTTCGTTTGAGCCCTCAAATAAGCCCTGGAACCTAATTTTTAACTAGGCTGGACACTAGGTCTGGACAGGGCCAAAACTAGTCAAAAAACTATAAAAAGAGCTAGAGAGCTCATTTTTGGAGGTTATCTTGTTAGAGAATAGAGCTTTGTAAGAGAATGCTTTGGCAATCTAAGCTTTCCATTGTTCCTCTCTTTGATCTTACTTTGTGCGTGTGTGTGTGTATGTGTGTGCATGTTTGTGTGCTTTCACTCACGCACTTGTGCCTTCACTTGCTCGTGGTCTTCATACCGGTCCTCACGTCTCTGCGGATTGACAAGTAAAGGAGGTGGTGCTTACGCTTGAGCTACACCAAATTTTGGCGCCGTTGCCGGGGAGAGAGCTTCGAGGACGAGCGTTGTGATGGTAAGATCGTAGATTTGCGACGTTGGAAGGTAAAAAAACTGTCATTTCAGTTCATTTTCTGTTTTTCCCTCTTCATCTTCATCATCATCTCCATCTCCACCTTCTTCCATCTTCTTCTTCATAGAAATTTCTTGTTTTTTAGTGCATTTTCACCATTTTCATACCATTTTTCATGCATATTTGTGTGGGAAGGAGTTAGGAAGTGCAAGGGAGAGCAAGCGCCTGTGTTTTTTCATGATTTTCTGCACATATGGAGCTCGCCATTGCCGGCACTCAGAAATTTGAATTTCCCGCCAAAAAACGCGATTCTGTGATGAAAATCGAGATTTTGTGAAAATTCAAATTTTTTTGAAAAATCACGATTTTCAATTTCCCGCCTAAAAGTTTGCAAGAATCACGATTCTGTGGTCATTCTCAGAATCGCGATTTTGTGGTTGTGCTCAAAATCGCGATTCTCACAAATCACGATTTTCAGCAAAAACACGATTTGTGGAAAGACGATTCTCTGAGACAAAATCGCGATTCTGTAAAACACAATTCTGTGCTCAAAATCGCGATTTTCTAAATTTTTGAACACCACGATTCTCTGCCCAGAATCGCGATTTTCAAAAAACACGATTCTCTACTGAAAATCGCGATTCTCACAAATCACGATTTTCAGTCAAAAACACGATTTTGTAAAAAACACGATTCTCTGGGACAAAATAGCGATTCTCTAAAACATGATGCTCTAAAAACACGATTTTCATCCAAGGTATAAAATCGCGATTTTCAAAACACGATTCTGTAAACCACGATTTTGTGAAATCACGATTCGCTGCTCAACATCGCGATTTTCAAAACACGATTCTCTGCTCAACATCGCGATTTTCAGAAACACGATTTTGTGATCAACATCGCGATTTTCAGAAATACGATTTTGTGATCAACATCGCGGTTTTCAGAAATACGATTTCGTGATCAATATCGCGATTTTCAGAAATACGATTTTGTGATCAACATCGCGATTTTCAGAAACACGATTTTGTGATCAACATCACGATTTTCAGAAACACGATTTTGTGCACAAAATCACGATTTTCTGATTTCCCAAAATCGCGATTCTCTTGAACTTGACAAAATCACGACTCTCTGATCTACAAAATCGCGATTTTCTCAGGAAGTTCACAAAATCGCGATTTTCTCCAAAAAGTCCTGTTTGCCTGTTTTGACCCCCAGGAGCCTGATTTGACATAACTTTTTCATCCAAAGTCCATTTTTTGAGCTCTATAGCTCGTTGGAAAGCTCGTTTCAAATAGGATAATTTGAAGTTGACCCTCAAGTGGGACTAGGAAACCAAGGGGGCTCCAAAGGGTTTTGAAGCATACCAAGGGAAAATTTTGGACTCTTGACCAAAGCTTATGAACCTGAGATCTGGTAGACACCTAGGCAAAGATAAACAAAGCATCAGATCTTCTAAGGCTAGTGTCAACCATACAGCTAAGTCTTGGGCACAACAACTAAGTGGTCATCCTAACAGACTAAGTTCAGACACAAGTGACTCAGAAATGTCTTTTAGCATGGGGAAACCTGCAGGTAACTCAGGAACTGCCCATCTACAAACACCAGAAGGTCCCTATAAGACACAATTGGAATATATTCGGACCAACCGATTAGGTGCTCGCATCTATGAAGACGGTCTAAGGCGATCAGTGGTCCAACTCAAAAATCTAGATCAACCCTTTGGGCTTGAACACCCGGTGGTCAAGTTTGAAGAGGGTTCATACATTGATAAGGAAGGAACCATGTATGTGGTCACCAATCAACCAGATAAGACCGATGAGTTTGGAAATATCATTCATGAAAATGAGATAGGCGACCTAGAACAAGGAAATGTAGGACAAGGACCCCAGACTCCTAGAGGTAAGTCAGTTTTGACCAGAGTGATCACTCCAGATTGGATACCTCAAGACAACAAAAGCATAGAACTATTCTTGAATACAGAAACAGAGGAAGCCTTTTGGAGATTCAAGCCAGATCAACCTAGCCAACTGGGCATAGTCATCATCTATGAGTTCAAAGATCCAGAGATACCAGGCAAAGTTGTCTACTTAGATAACACATCAGAGAAAATATTCTTGGTAACAGAACATGATAGACATGCATATACTTGGAAGAGTGAATTGATTTTCCCTCCATCAAGATCCAATGTTTTCCATGGCCTCCAAGGAGTAGGATCATCCCAAGCTCATGAAGCCCAGAGAGAAAGAACTAGAGAGAGACCGGAGGTAAGTTTTGCACATACTATGGGGAGAAATAGATCAGGATTTGAAAATGAAAGACCTGAAAGAGAGAGACATCAAGCTCATAGGCAACAAAGAGATGAACAAGAGTTTCCACAGCCTAGAACCAGAGAGCACCCAAGAACCCTTAGACCCACTCAACTGATCAAGACAATGAAGAATTATTTTGACGGGACAGGAGATCCTTATGATCATGTGGCCGAGTTCAAGCAAGTGTTAAGAGCTGAACAAGTGGAGGATTTGTTCACCCAATACGAGGCATTTGGTTTGACTCTTAAGGGCACTACCTTGGCTTGGTTTCATCCCCTCAATAGTCGCAACTATCGTGATATAGGTCAGATGCTAGATGAATTCATTGTAGAATTTTCCAAGAGTGGTATCAGGCATAACACATCATCTTTGATCCACAGCTTCAAGTAGACACCCCAAGAAACAGTGCGACTAGCAGGTAGAAGGTTCAGACAATACCTAGAAAGATGCCCTGCTCCAGAGTTACCCACACCAGCCAAACAAGTGGCTTTGTTCTTAGATGGCTTACTCAGCACAAAGTTAAGATCATATGTGTACTTGAAAGAGCCTAGATCCATAGAAGAGTGTGTGCGGACGTGCATTGACATAGAAGATAACTTGGGTGAGGAGTTAGGATTGTCCAAACTCTATAAGGATTCGGATAGTTCTACTAGTCATACTTCAAAAATCTCCACGAAAATAGAGGAGATAGCTGAGCAAGTTGCCAAGAAGTTGGGAGTCCAAAATAGACAAACACAGAGAGTCACCCCATCGAATCGGTGTTATACATGCGGAGGCGACCACATGGCTAATGTATGCCCAATGCACAATTAGAACATGAGAGAAAGGAATACCCCATACTGCACTATTGAAAGGAAGTACACAAACCATACGGCTCAAGATTGTCCCTACAATAGGCAGGCTGTTAGACAGAATTATCAGCAACCTTACCCACAAGGTAGGTATCAGAACCAATACCAACAGCCATATTATAGACCACAACAGCAATATCAGGCACCATATAGGCCACAACCAGTCTTGGGAAACCAACCACCAGCTCCTACCAATACAATTCCGGTTAAGTATGCAGTGGCAGAAGAGAACCTTAATAGAGCATTGGTGCTAGTGACCCCACTGATCTCAGAGAATGACTCTCATGCTCATAGTTCAGACTACTCCCATGAAGGTAGTCCACATGCTTATTACACAGAGTCACCTGAACCTAGTGAGATCTACTCGTATCAATATGAGGCACCACCTATGGAACAAAATTGGGAGCCTGAATACTCCAATGTCATGTACACAAATGCTAACCCTAGGCCCCAATTGAGACAAGTAAGACCACAAGCCCCCAGAGGACCATGTTTCAGATGTCAGGGTGACCATTTCCTTCGTGATTGTCCCCACCCACCATCTCCTAGTCAAGGACAGGCTATCACAATACAAGCTTTTTGTCTTGATTGTGGCAAAGACCATCTCCCCAAAGATCGTCCAAGAAACCCCTCTAGTGCACCCAAGATTACACCCATTAATGCGGTAGGCTTGGTGGCAGATTCAAGCTCAAGTAGCAGTAATGTGGCTCCTGTACAGGCAGTTACTAGGGCACAAGCATTAAAACATGATAAACCAGTAGAACAATCGGAGTCAAGTGAATCAGGAGAACACAGTAGGAGGAAAACAAGAACATGGAAAGATACCCGAGAGAAGGCTAATCGCAAGTGGAATAGGAAGTTATCAGAATTGGAAGAAAGCCTGAAAGAAGCAAAAACAAAAATAGATGACATTGCAATTCACAGCCCTTCGCATGCTGAAACTCCATCCACTCCACCTCATCTCACCCCACCACCCATTGTAAATAGACCGCAACGAGGGTCTGTTCTTGCAGATCCAACCCCAAAAGGCTTGGACATGATGTTCAAGGCCTACCAGGCTCGACTTCAAGAAGGGCCAACAGCTGCAAACCTAGACAAGAGTTACCCTAGAGCAGATTTAGAGATTGAACGGATGAAAATGTGCATGAAAATGGTAGAACAAGCTCAAGCTATACTTGAGACTAGTCAAAAGTTCAATCAGACAAACTCTGTCAAATCGGATTTGCATTTTCAGGGCTTACTAGAAAGATTAGAGCAGTTGGTAAACAAACCACAAGTTTCTTTACCTCCACAGGCTCAACCAATTATTGAAAGAGGAAGCTCACCACCAATGGGAGCTTATGTTCCTAATTCCACGGATGCTGGAATACCTCCTTCAATTCAACAGTACTCTCAAGAGTTCTTGTGGGAAATACAAGAGGAGAAATGGGCCAAGGAGAAGGGTAATTCCCCTCCTATTCCTGAGATTGATGATCTTCATGATCAATTTCCCCAAGACATTCCATCTATTTATGAAGATGAAGCAGAACAAGAAGACGAAAGATTAGATTTTGAATCTAATACCTTAGAAGAACTACCTCAATTTCCAGGCCCATGGGAATCTGAATCTCTTCAGATCAGAGCTCCCACAATATTGGTAAGAAATGAAGACTAAGTGGTCCCAAGGAACACTGATGTCTTGAAGAACACTAAGGTTCAGTGTCACCTCACTGTAGAAGAGTTGCTCAAAGCAAAACCTGAGCTATGGAATCATGTGAAGGATCAGGTCCCAGAACTTGAGTCCAATATGCCAAAAACAGGATCTAAGCAAAAAGTACCAGAGATACCTCTAGACAAAATAGGGGACATGTGTGAGGGTGAAGAAGGTAATACTTATCTGCCAATCACCTATCAAGGTTACACCACCAAAGCAATCATAGATTCAGGTGCTGATGTTGCTATTGGGACCACTTCCTTGTGGAAGCAATGGGGCAAACCCACATTAAGACCAACTAGAATGAAGCTCCAAATGGCCGACGGTCATTTTGAAAGACCTCTAGGATTGCTAGAAGGGATAACTCTAACCACTTGTGGTGTAGAGTTTGAGCACACATTTGCTATATGTGACTTCGAGAAAAATAATGTCTATGAGATGATCCTAGGAAGACCCTTCCTACGACAATTGCAAATAGTACAAGATTGGGGAACCAACTCCTTGTACTTAAAACACTTAGGGGTCACCACCAAGGTCAATTTGAAGGATTACTCCTTCAGAGATGTACCACCCCTACAGTGGAATCCTATCCACAAGGCGAAAGAAGATTCCATCTCTATGCAGTCTGAAAGTTCACCTGATCCATCATGGCTGCATGAAGATACTCATTTGTGGATGTGCAAGGTCGCAGAGGAAGAGGAAAAACGCTTGAAGGCAAGAGAAGAAGGAACTTCGCCAGGAGATAGACCAATTAAAGACCCAACCTATATGCCAATGATCTTTCCAGATGAGGAGTTTGAGCCTCATGGCTGGCCAGAAATCTTAGCTACCATGGACATTGCAGTCAATGAAGAACAATGGACACCTCATTGTGATGAGGAGGGTTATGATATTTCCGTGTTCATGTGTCAGCCCTTGCTAGAAGAATGTGACCCTAGCGATGTCATAGAAGAAGAAGAGAATGACAATGATCTAGAGTCCATTGTGATGGATAGTTTCTTTGACTCGGAAAAGCACTATTTAGAAGATGTAGGAGTGTTTAACCAAAAAGAAGAAGAACCTCTCACAAGCATTAAAGCGGTAAATTCAAAGGATGGAAGTGAGAGCAGTCAAAAGAAAAAGAAAAGAAAAGCTGTGAAACAAGAAGAGGAGGAATCATTGTTTGAAGTACCAGAAAACTTCAAGAAATATGAAGGTGACGACCACAAAATCTTGGTACGAATGCCTAAGAGAGAGGCTATCATAGGAGAATCATATGATAATAAAGAAAAGACCAAGAAAATTGTAGTGACCATTGAGGAGAACGAAGAGAGATGCACATATATAGCAGATGACCTAAGTGCAAGAGAAGAGATGGAGCTCGTAGCTCTATTAAGGGAATATAGGGATGTGTTTGCGTGGCACTATAGAGACTTGAAAGGGGTAGATCCAAGAATTTGCTCTCATACAATCCCCATGATTGCCGATGCCAAGCCCACCAAACAGAAGCCCTACACATATAATGATACATATGCAACCAAAATAAAAGAAGAAATTGATAGGTTGATTGAAGCTGGATTCATCTATGAGATTGAGCATACTGAATGGGTGTCCCCCATTGTAGTGGTGCCCAAGAAGAATGGAAAGTTACGAGTGTGTATTAACCTTAAAAAAGTTAATGCCGCTACAATCAGAGATAGCTACCCACTTCCAATCACCGAACATTTATTGGAGCGTGTTGCAGGCAAGGAAGCTTATAGCTTCCTTGATGGATTTTCAGGTTACAATCAAGTAGCCATTGCCCCAGAAGATCAACACAAAACAGCGTTTGCTACAGAGTGGGGAATCTTTGCATTTCGTGTGATGCCATTTGGGCTCACCAATGCACCGGCAACATTCCAAAGGCTTATGTGTCATGTCTTCAAAGAGTTCTTGCAAAAGCGCTTAGAAGTGTATGTGGATGATTTATGTGCTCATTCCCAAGAAAGAAGATTTCATATCCCTGAGCTCAGACAAATCTTTAACAAGTGTAGAGAATATCGAGTGTGTCTGAATCCGGAAAAGTGTGTGTTCATGGTGCGTCAAGGTAAAATCTTAGGTCATATTGTTTCTAAGAATGGAATCTCAACAGATGAAGATAAGGTACGAGCCATAGCGGAGCTGCCAAGGCCAAGGAATGTTAAAGAGGTACAAGCCTTTATGGGCCATTGTGGGTATTACCGTAGGTTTATTCACATGTATGCAATCATAGCTAGACCCCTTTATGCCTTGTTGTCTAATTTTGAGTGGAACGACGAATGCGAGAATTCTTTCAATGAGCTGAAGAAACGTTTGTGCACAGCACCAATACTGACCACTCCTGATTGGAATAAACCATTCCATGTCCATGTGGATGCATCCAATCACGCCATAGGATGTGTGCTAGCACAACCCACAGGTGAAGGGAATTTAGATTTGCCCATAGCATATGCTAGTAGACAACTAAACCCAGCTGAAAGAAATTATACCACAACCGAGCGAGAAGGGTTAGGCATGGTATATGCTGTGAAGAAGTTTAGACATTATTTATTGGCCAACAAGTTCAAGTTTTTCACTGATCATCAAGCTTTGTTATATTTGGTCAATAAACCTTGTAATACAGGACGCTTAGTAAGATGGTTCCTCTTACTAATGGAATATGACTTTGAAGTTGTTGTCAGGAAAGGTAAAACCCACCTCCAGGTAGATCACCTTTCTCGCATTAGTTCTGGAGAGTCACCTCAAGGAGTGTCAGACGACCTACCTGACGCTTACTTGTTCAATTTAGAAGTTGTTCCTAAATGGGCAAATAAGTTAGTACCCGTCCTAACTTTCGGACCCGTAAACAAGAATGTGAAAACATCACAAGAAGAAATTGTAAAATCACAAAAATATCACATATTGGCCGGAAGCATGTACAAACAAGATACTGAGGGTGTATTAGCTTGTTGTGTCGAGGATGATGAACATAGTAGTTGGTTGCAGCAAGCTCATGAAGGATTGCTAGGAAATCACTATTCTAAACAATGAACATTGCAGAATCTGAAGCGTTTAGGAGTGTATTGGCCTAGCATGGACAAAGAAATACATGAGTGGATTAAGAATTGTCCAAGGTGCAGAGAGAGACCCCTAGTGGAGCATGCAACTCTTTATCAAGTATCATTAATTCCAGATTGGAGTGCTCCATTGGTAGAATTTATGCAATCGGGAAGATTACCCAAAGAGGCTAGTCTAGCAAGAAGACGAAACATGGAACAAGAGGCTCAAGGCTATGCCTTAGTAGGAGACAACCTATACAGAAGAGGCAAAGATGGTTACTTAAGACTGTGCGTTCATGAATCAGACTATTTAAAGGTCTTAGAGACTGCACACAGTGGTGTTGTAGGGGGACATTTTGGTCCTGACCGAGTGATCAAGACCATCCTATTCTCAGGACTTTGGTGGCCCACTCTTCATATGGATGCTCATACTTATGTGAAGAAATGTGACACATGCCAACGTGCACAATATCCAGTTAGAAAAGACGAGATGCCTTTGAGGCCAATGATGGGAGGGCGTGCATTTTCAAAGTGGGGCATAGACTTCATAGGTCCTATTAACCCCCCAGCTAGAAACTCCCATGCAGAGTATATTATTGTAGCCACAGATTACCTTACAAAGTGGGTGGAAGTAAAAGCCACAACAAAGAATGATGCTCAAACAACCGCTAAGTTCTTATTTGAGAATGTGTTCACGAGATATGGGCTACCAATAGAGCTAGTTAGCGATAGAGGCACACACTACTTAAATGAGGTCATTGAAAATCTTCTCCAAGAATTCTTGGTGATACATAAGAAGTCTGCCCCCTATCACCCACAAGCTAACGGACAAGCCGAGAGCACCAATAAGATCCTCTGTAATGTATTGACAAAACTAGTAAATAATAAACGCTCTGATTGGGACAAACAACTTCACCATGCTGTTTGGGCTTATCGAGTTGCCTACAAAACGGTACTCAACACCACCCCATTTCAGATGGCCTTCGGACAGAACACTGTGCAACCATTGGATTTCCTAATCCCAGCTTTAAAGGTAGCACAAGAGCATGAGTGGAATGGACATGAGTTGTCCTCTAGGATCTTTGATCTAGAACGCTTAGGTGAGACGAGGCTACGAGCGGCAGCAGGCATCTATGCTGCCAAGAAAAGGCAAAAGGCATACTTTGATGCACACATCAAGGATAAGGGACTGAAAGAGGGAGATCTAGTATTGGTTTATACACTAAAGCAACATGCCTGTAAGTTGGAAAAGCGAGGATATGGACCAATGATCATTAATAGAATTTCCACTAGCGGTGCGGTTCAATTGGCTACTTTAGAAGGTGACATCTTACCAAACTATATCAGTGGGTGTCGAGTCAAGTTATACCAAGAACCTCTTACAGAGGATATTCTTACGAGACTCAACACCGCTAAGAAGCGAAAAGAAGAGGAGTTAAGGGTGAGAGAAGAAGCACAAGCAGAGGCTAGAGAGCGTATTAGGCGAAATAAGTTAAGGCGATTAGGCCTAGATGTCAACACAAAAGCCCCAAAATATCACATGGATATGTGCAAAAAATCGGGCATAACTACTTCTCACGTCATTGACCGACGACCCTTTGTGACCATAGAGATAGGACAAGGGAAGGGTGCAAGGATTGTGAAAGCATTGATTGACTCAGGTGCAGCAAGTAGTGCAGTTAGACTTTCCTACTGCCAAGACTTGCAGTTGAACATCAACCCCATAGAAGCTTATCTCATAGGATTGGGAGGTGTAGAAACCCCTTGTTTGGGCGAGGTGGAACTTCCCATCTACCTTCAAGATGTTCCAATGAAAGTCAAAGTGCTAGTGTGTCAAAATGAGAACATTACAGAACCACTTGTCTTAGGACAAGATTGGATTTATGACAATGCAGTCAACTTGAACCTAAGAAGTCAACTTCTTCAAGTTTGGGTCGAAGGACAATGTTTTACATTAGAACTAGAAACTGGCATGCTCACATCTGGTAGTTCTCCTAGGACTAATCTAAGAAAAAGAGATGTTGTATGCGTCAAAAGCTCTATGATGCAGAAGGAGTCAATCGTGGAAGAATAGGTTCGAAGGAGGGTGGATCTTTCTCCTTCTCCAAATTATCGAGTAGCCACACTAGTGAGTCCACCACAGAGGCAAACACAACCGCTCAAGACAACTTTTACATCAAATAGAAAGACACCATTCGATAAGAAAGCAGTTCCGAGCATGAAGCAGATCTGGGTACGCAAAGGAGAGCAACCACCAGCCTTGCGTCCACAAAACCCATCCAGGCAAGCCAACCAGGCCAGAAGACGAAGGAAGCAGCTCGGACAAGCTCAATCACAAGGTATCCAACAAGTTTGGGTGCCCAAGAAATTGGCTGCAGCTCAACAAGGGCGATTACAGATGTGGGTACCTAAGAAGCTCTTACATCTACAAAAACCTATGCTCTCCCACATGCGAAAGGTCTCAACAAAGAAGCCAAAAAGAGAAAAGGGTAAGAACCACGTACAGAGACCGAAAGAAGATCAAATCAACTGTTCAACAATAGTCGAAAGACGTGCAAAAAGGATATGGGTTTGGAAGCCAAAAGTACAAGTAGCCCCCACCGAACCAAAGCGCCAACCACATTGGATACCACAGTTCAGAAAGCATCCAAAGATGAAGACACCTAAAGTAATCTCTACAGTGCCAAATGTTGTTCTAAAATGGATCCCAATAAGGCGGATTACATCATTTCGAGATCCAATGGATACCTCCACCAAATCTAGTATCAATATCTACAAGCAACATTGAAAGCCTCGACACGCGGAAACCATGTGCTCCATGCACAACCCTATCTTTTGCACCATTCAGGTCATGCATTTCCAAAGTATGCATTAATATAGGGCCACATTACACGGCCGTGCATAGACACACTTGAGAGTTCCATGCACGAGAGCACATTGACATATGTCAACTAGTTTTACTGATACTAACATCTATCTTCTTGTTTTGTGACATTGTTCCTTCAAAAAAAAAAAAAAAGAGAGAGAGAAAAAAAGGAAAAAAAGAGAGAGAGAGAAAAAAGGGAGAAAGCGCTTGTTCCCAGGTTTCGCTCATGAAACATGAATGAGTCATGCTTAGTTGAAGATTGAACCTTCGATTACTGGGCATTTATCAGATTGGATAGAAGTGTGTAATGGCTTGCAGATGATATTATTGCCGCGGTATCTCGTAGATGTCAAGAGCTTGGCCTGAACAAGGCATCCACAACTATGGTTTCCTCTAACTATGGTAGGAGTGAAGAGCTTGAAGGTGAGAAGACTCCTGCTTAGGGTGAGCCAAAGAGAATATGTGAAACTAAGCTTGGTGTAGTTACCCAATGTTGTTTACCAAGGAATAGAAAGAAATTCAATTCTCAGTAATTGGCAAATGTTGCCTTGAAAAGAGGAGACAGGACCAGGCACTCATAAAATTTTCATCAATGGACCATCAACATGGACATTCATCGACAATGTTCCATCACAAATGCCGGGTGTACAACACGAAGAGATAAACATCGATCGACCTTCTCCATGGTAAGTATCGTTACTCTAGAAACATCATAACCATGATAGCTTAGGAAACCTCTTCGTCGGCATACCCTTGAGCACTTAGCTCAAGACCCCCAATTTTTGCACCATACTTCTTCCAATGCATTTCCCACGTAAGCATGCATAGGGCTACATTACAAGGCCGTGCACAAGGCACATACCTTTTTCAACCCATGCACTAACACACTTACCCATCATTCAATATGGGTTACGCGTACTTGGCATGAGCTACATATGAATATTATCTTTGGAAGATCTAGAAGGACATCAATGCAGACTCACAACGACACAGTCATGCTGAAATCCAACGAAGAAGCACATACCAAGGGACTACAACTTGCAAAGGCTCGCAGTGACAACTGAAGAATCCGACAACCAACCTTGCCACATTTGGAAGAGAGAAGGCTCTGGTTCATCCGAAGGGACACTCCATCTCAAAGCAACCTGGAACAACCATTACAACAAGGGTCTGTCAGGGACGACAGACTCGAGAGGGGGGGGGAGTGTTGGAACTCAAGGTCAAGCACATAGCATGGAAGCACATCAAAGAAGTGGACATACAAGAAGAAGGAGCAAGTAGGGAGCTCCAAGAAGTACATGTCAAATTTTCATAAGAATCCCCTACAAAAATAGTGATTTTCATCACTAAAAACCATTGTAAATACCATTTTCTATTTTTGTAGCTCCATTTTGTGCAAGCCGAGGAGTCCTCGAGCTTGAGGAGCATTAGAAGTACCATCGTACCAATTTTCATAATTTTTAGACTTCGTTTGAGCCCTCAAATAAGCCTTGGAACCTAATTTTTAACTAGGCCGGACACTAGGTCTGGACAGGGCCAAAACTAGTCAAAAAACTATAAAAAGAGCTAGAGAGCTCATTTTTGGAGGTTAGCTTGTTAGAGAATAGAGCTTTGTAAGAGAACTCTTTGGCAATCTAAGCTTTCCATTGTTCCTCTCTTTGATCTTACTTTGTGCACGTGTGTGTGTATGTGTGTGCATGTTTGTGTGCTTTCACTCACGCACTTGTGCCTTCACTTGCTCGTGGTCTTCATACCGGTCCTCACGTCTCTACGGATTGACAAGTAAAGGAGGTGGTGCTTACGCTTGAGCTACAATACATAATCCAAGTACTAAAGGCTTATTGTTAGTAGAGATGTTGTCTTGATGAAAAAGACTTGTGGTTTGAAGATGATTGCAAAAAATTCAAACTACCTTATGACCTAGAAGAAGAGTTTCCTACAATTCAAAAGGCAAATGATCAACAGCATGAAGATTCAAGTGACTTTGATGATAATCAGAGGACATGAAGAAGGAACTTCAAGGTACGAAGCAACAAAGGTAAAGAGAAGATGCAGGACTTGAGGGATATTGCAGAATCCTCTCAACAAACAATAAGGAGATCAACAAGGGAAAAGAAGAAGCCAGGAAGTTATGGATATGACACCTCTCTAGTCACTAAACACTCAATCTATATTTCTTAGGATATCAACTTAGAAGAGCCATCAACCTTTGAAGAAGCAAACAAGAAATCAGAATGGAAGGAAGCAATGGAGGAAGAGATACAAGCACTTCAAGAGAATCAGACTTGGGACCTAGTTCTCAAGAACCAATCCACGAAGATCATTGGATCTAGATGGATTTATAAGGTAAAAAAGAATTATGATGGATCAATAAATAGCTACAAAGCAAAGAATTGTGGCTAAAGGGTTTGCTCAAACCCAAGGGATTGATTATGGGGAGACCCTCTTTCTTGTGGCAAAGATGCCAACAATTTGAGTTCTCATAATTATAGTTGCTTCAAGGAATTGGAATATTTATCAATTGGATGTAAAAAGCGCATTCTTAAATGGTTGGATTTCAGAGGAGGTGTATATGGCACAACCACCTGGATTTGTTGATAATGTACATCTTGAGTATGTGTGCAAACTCAAGAAATCTTTCTATGGTCTCAAGCAAGCTCCTAGAGCTTGGAACCATAAATTGGTTACATTCTTGCAGGACAAAGGATTCAAGATGAGCAAGGCTGATTCTTCACTCTTCATTAAGAAGAATAACTCTGAAGTTATATATCTATGTGTGCATGTAGATGATACTATTCTTATAGGTAATGATGCAGATGGAATCAAGAAGATCAAAGCCTAAATGAAGGAAGAATTCAAGATAAATGATCTTGGATTGCTCACTTACTTTCTTGCACTAGAAGTTGTCTATACAGATAAAGGGATCTTGCTTACTCAAAGGAAGTATGTTAAAGATATGACTCCAAAGTCCAAAATGCAGCATGCTAAGGCTGTAGGTACTCCTATGGAGGTCAATCCCAAGTTAAGTGCTCATGAAGGGGAACCTATTGAAGACATTACAAGCTATCAAAGTCTAGTTGGTAGCTTGAATTATGCAACCCTAACTAGGGTTGATATCTGCTATGGAGTAAGTGTGCTTAGCCAATTTATGAACACTCCTAGGAAACGTCACATGGATGCAACCAAAAAGGATATTGAAGTATCTAAAGGGAACAATTAATGAAGGCTTGTATTATTCTTACACATCTGATTTAAGTTTAAAGATATTCACTGATGCAGATTGGGAAGGATCAAAAGATGATAGAAGAAGTACATTTGGATATCTATCCTTTGCACGCACAAAGCTTATTTCTTGGTTGTGGCTCAAGAGTAAGCACCACCTCCTTTACTTGTCAATCCGCGGAGACGTGAGGACCGGTATGAAGACCATGACCAAGTGAAGGCACAAGTGCGTGAGTGAAAGCACACAACCATGCACACACATACACACACACGCGCAAAAGGTAAGATCAAAGAGAGGAACAATGGAAATCTTCTATTGCCAACAAGTTCTCTCACAAAAGCTCTATTCTCTAACAAGCTAACCTCAAAAATGATCTCTCTAGCTCTTTTTGTAGTTTCTTGACTAGTTTTGGCCCTGTCCAGACCTAGTGTCCGGCCTAGTTAAAAATTAGGTTCCAGGGCTTATTTGAGGGCTCAAACGGACTCTACAAATTATGAAAATTGGTAGGTAGATGCTTCTACTACTTCTCAAGCTCAAGGACTCCTTGGCTTGAACAAAATGGAGCTACAAAAATAGAAAATGGTATTTACAATGGTTTTTAGTGATGAAAATCACTATCTTTGTAGGGAATTCTTGTGAAAATTTGACATACACTTCTTGGAGCTCCCTGCTTGCTCCCTTTCCTTGTGTGTGCACCTTTTTGATGTGCTTCCATGCTTTGTTCTTGACCTTGAGCTTCAACACTCCCCCCCTCTCGAGTCTGTCGTCCATGACAGACCCTTGTTGTAGTGGTTGTTCCAAGTAGTTCCTTGAGAGGGAGTGGCCCTTCTGTAACAAAAGTCGTATGACTTCCAGATGTGGCAGGGTTGGTTGTCTAGTTCTTCATTTGTCACGACGAGTCTTTGCAAGTTATAGTCTCTTGGTATGTGCTTCTTCCGTGGATTCCAGCATGACTGTGTCGTTGTGAGTCTCCGTTGATGTTTTCTAGATCTTCCAAAGTCGATGTTCATAGTAGTCATGCCAAGTACTCATAACCCATATTTGAGTGATGGTTAAGTATGTTCGTGCATGGGTTGAGGAAAATATGTGCCTTATGCACGGCCTTGTAATGTAGCCCTATGAATGCTTACTTGGGAAATGCATTGGAAGAAGTATGGTGCAAAGATTGGGGGTCTTGAGCTAAGTGCTCAAGGGTATGCCGACGAAGAGGTTTCCTAACCTATCATGGTTATGGTGTTGCCAAAGTAAAGATACGTACCATGGTGAAGGTTCGATCGATGTTTATCTCTTCGTGTTGTACACCGGACATTTGTGATGGAACATTGTCGATGAATGTCTGTGTTGACGGTCCACTGATTAAAATTTTATGAGTGCCTGGTCTTGTCTTCCTCTTTTCAAAGCAACATTTGCCAAATACTGAGAATTGAATTTCTTTATATTCCTTGGCAAACAAAATTGGGTAACTACACCAAGCTTAGGTTCACATATTCTCTTTAGCTCACCATACGCAGGAGTCTTCTTATCCAGTAGACATACAAAGATTTGCAAGGTACCAGAACTACGCCTTGCAGATATCTCCCTGGATGCTCTCGTACATGAAGTAGTTAAGCATCACTCAAGTTGCGGACCTTCAAGCTCTTCACTCCTACCAAGGTAAGAGAAAATCGTAGTTGTAGATGCCATGTTCATGCCAAGTTCTTGACATCTACCAGATAAGACAGCTATTATATCATCTGCTAGCCGAGACGCACTTCTATCCAAATTGATAAATGCCTAGTAATCAACAATTCCACCTTCAACCAAGCATGACTCATGCATGTTTCATAATCCAAACCTGGGAACAAGCTCTCTCTCGCTTTTCTTCTCTCTCTCTTTTTTTTTTGAGGAGCAATGTCATAAAACAAGAAGATAGACGTTAGTATCAGTAAAACTATTTGACATGTGTTAATGTGCTCTTGTGCCTGGGATTCTCAAATGTGGCTATGCATGGCCATGTAATAGGGCCCTATATGAATGCATACTTTGGAAGTGCATGACCAGAATGGTGCAAAAGATAGGGTTGTGCAAGGAGCACATGGTTGTCGCTCGTCGAGGCTTTTGATGTTACCTGCAGTTGTTGATACCGGCTTTGGTGGAGGTCTCCATTGGATCTCGAAATGATGTAATCCTCCTTATTGGGGTCCATTTTAGAGAAACATTTGGCACTGTAGGGATCACTTCAAGCGTCTTCATCTTTGGATGCTTTCTGAACTGTGGTATCCAGTGTGGTTGGCGCTTTGGTTCGGTGTAGCCTACTTGTACTTTTGGCTTCCAAACCCATACCCTTTTTGCATGTCTTCCTTCTATGGTTGAAGAGGTGATTTGATCTTCTTTCGATCTCTGTATACAGTTCTTACCCTTTTCTGATTTTGGCTTCTTTGTTGAGACCTTTCGCATGTGGGAGAACATAGGTTGTTGTGGATGTAAGAGCTTCTTAGGTACCCACATCTGTAATAGCCCTTGTTGAGCTGCAGCTAATTTCTTAGGCACCCAAACTTGTCGGATACCTTGTGGTTGAGCTTGTCCGAGCTTCTTCCTTCCTCTTCTGGCTCATCTGGCTTGCCTGGATGGGATTTGTGGGGGCAAGGCTGGTGGTTTCTCTCCTTTGCGTACCAAAATCTGCTTCATGCCCGACACTACTTTCCTCTGGAAATCCCGTTGTCTATTTGATATAGTAGTTGTCCTAGCGGCATTAGTCCTTGCACCAGAGGAGGAGTCCGTGTGTCTTTGAACCTGTTCTTCCATGATTGAGTTCTCTTGCAACATAGAGCTTTTGATGCATACAACATCTTTTTTGCTAAGATTAGTCCTAGGAGAACTACAAGATGTGACATCTGGATTTGTGAGCATGCCATTCTCTAGTTCTAATGTAAAGCATTGGCCCTGGACCCAAACTTGAAGAAGTTGACTTCTTAGGTTCAAGTTGCCTGCATTGTCATAAATCCAATCTTGTCCTAAGACAAGTGGTTCTGTAAGGTTCTCATCTTGACACACGAGCATTTTGACTTTCATTGGAACATCTTGAAGGTAGATGGGAAGTTCCAGCTCGCCCAAACAAGGGGTTTCCACACCCCCCAATCCTATGAGATAAGCTTCTAGAACACTGCAAGTCTTGGTAGTAGGAAAGTCTAACTGCACTACTTACTGCACCTGAGTCAATCAATGCTTTCACAGTCCTTGCACCCTTTCCTTGTCCTATCTCTATGGTCACAAATGGACATCGGTCAATGACTTGAGAAGTCGCTATGCCTAATTTTTGGCACATATCCATGTGATATTTTGGGGCTTTTGAGTTGACATCTAGTCCTAGTCGCCTTAACTTATTTCGCCTTATGCGCTCTCTAGCCTCTGCTTGTGCTTCTTCTCTGACTCTCATCTCTTCTTCTTTTTGTTTCTTAGTAGTGTTGAGTCTCATTAGCATGTCCTCTATAAGAGGTTCTTGATATAACTTGACTCTACATCCATTAATATAGTTGGGCAAGGTATCACCTTCTAAAGTGGCCAATTGAACTACACCACTAGTGGAAATTCTATTAATGATCATGGGTCCATATCCTCTTTTTTCCAACTTACGGGCATGTTGCTTTAGCGTATAAAGTAGAACTAGGTCTCCCTCTTTCAATACTATATTTTGGATGTGTGCATCAAAGTATGCATTTTGTCTTTTCTTTGCAGCATAAATGCCTGCTGCCATGCGTAGCCTCGTCTCACCTAAATGTTCTAGATCAAAGATCCTAGAGGACAATTCATGTCCATTCCACTCATATTCTTGTGCTACTTTTAAAGCAGGGATTAAGAAATCCAATGGTAGCACAACATTCTTTCCAAAGACCATCTGAAATGGGGTGGCATTCAGTACCGATTTGTAGGTAACTCGGTAAGCCCAAACAGCATGATGAAGTTGTTTGTCCCAATCAGAGCGTTTATTAGTTACAAGTTTTGTCAACATGTTACATAGGATCTTATTCGTGCTTTTGGCTTGTCCGTTAGCTTGTGGGTGATAGGGGGTAGACTTCTTATGTATCACCAAGAATTCTTGGAGAAGATTTTCAATGACTTCATTCAGGAAGTATGTGCCCCTATCGCTCACTAACTCTATTGGTAATCCATATCGCGTGAACACATTCTCGAATAAGAACTTAGCCATAGTCTGAGCATCATTCTTTGTTGTGGCTTTCACTTCTACCCACTTTGTAAGGTAATCTGTGGCTACTATAATATACTCTGCATGGGAGTTTCTAGCTGGGGGGTTAATAGGACCTACAAAGTCTATACCCCATTTCGAGAATGCATGGCCTCCCATCATTGGCCTCAAAGGCATCTCATCTTTTCTAACTGGATATTGTGCACGTTGGCATGTGTCACATTTCTTCACATAGGTATGAGCATCCATATGACGAGTGGGCCACCAAAGTCCTGAGAATAGAATGGTCTTGATCACTCGGTCAAGACCAAGATGTCCACCTGCAATACCACTGTGTGCAGTCTCTAAGACCTTTAAATAGTCTGATTCATCAACGCACAGTCTTAAGTAACCATCTTTGCCTCTTTGGTATAGGTTGTCTCCTACTAAGGCATAGCCTTGAGCCTCTTGCTCCATGCTTCGTCTTCTTGCTAAACTAACCTCTTTGGGTAATCTTCCCGATCTCATAAACTCTACCAATGGAGCACTCCAATCACGAATTAATGACACTTGATAAAGGGTGGCATGCTCCACTGGGGGTTTTTCCTCGCACACTGGACAATTCTTAATCCACTCATGAATTTCTTTGTCCATGATAGGCCAATACACTCCTAAACGTTTTAGATTCTGCAATGTGCACTGTTTAGAATAATGATTTCCTAGCAATCCTTCATGAGCTTGTTTCAAAATAGTGCCTAAACTTCTTCACAGCATATACCATGCCTAAGCCTTCTCGCTCAGTGGTGGTATAGTTTCGTTCAGCTACGGTCAACTGTCTGCTAGCATATGCTATGGGTAAATCTAAGTTTCCTTCACTTGTGGGTTGTGCTAGAACGCATCCTATGGCATGATTGGAGGCATCCACATGGACATGGAATGGCTTATTCCAATCAGGAGCGGTCAATATTGGTGTTGTGCACAAACGTTTCTTCAGTTCATTGAAAGAATTCTCACATTCGTCGTTCCACTCAAAATTAGACAACAAGGCATAAAGGGGTCTGGTACCTCTTTAGCATTCCTTGGCCTTGGCAGCTCTGCTATGGCTCGTACTTTATCCTCATTTGTTGAGATTCCATTCTTAGAAACAATATGACCTAAGATTTTACCTTGACACACCATGAACACACACTTTTCTGGGTTCAAACACACTCGATATTCTCTACACTTGTTGAAGCTTTGTCTGAGCTCAGGGATGTGAAATCTTCTTTCTTGGGAATGAGCACATAAATCATCCACATACACTTCTAAGCTCTTTCGCAAGAACTCTTTGAAGTCATGACACATGAGCCTTTGGAATGTTGCAAGTGCATTGGTGAGCCCAAATGGCATCACACGAAATGCAAAGATTCCCCACTCTATGGCAAAAGCTGTTTTGTGTTGATCCTCTGGGGCAATCGCTACTTGATTGTAACCTGAAAATCCATCAAGGAAGCTATAAATGTCCTTGCTTGCAACATGCTCCAATATGGGCACCACTACAATGGGGGACACCCATTCACTATGCTCAATCTCATAGATAAATCCAGCTTCAATGAGCCTATCAATTTCTTCTTTTATTTTGGCTGCATAAGTATCATTATATGTGTAGGGCTTCTGTTTGGTGGGCTCGGCATCAGCAGTCATGGGGATAGTATGAGAGCAAATTTTTGGATCTACCCCCTTCAAGTCTCTATAATAGCATGCAAACACATCCCTATATTCCCTTAATAGAGCTACTAGCTCCATTTCTTCTCTTGCACTTAAGTCATCTCCTATATATGTGCATCTCTCTTCGTTCTCTTCAATGGTCACTACAATTTTCTTCGTCTTTTCTTTATTATCATATGATTCTCCTATGATGGCCTCTCTCTTATGCATTCGTACCAAAATTTTGCGGTCGTCAACTTCATATTTCTTGAAGTTTTCAGGTACTTCAAACAATGATTCCTCCTCTTCTTGTTTCACGGCTTTTCTTTTCTTTTTCTTTTGACTGCTTTCACTTCCCTCCTTTGAATTTACCGTTTTAACTTGTGAGAGGTTCTTCTTCTTTCTGGGTGAACACTCTTATATCTTCTAGATAATGCTGCTCTAAGTTAAAGCAACTATCCATCACAATGCACTCTATATCATCATCATTCTCTTCTTCTTCTTCTATGACATCATTAGGGTCACATTCTTCTAGCAAGGGCTGACACATAAACACTGAAATATCATAACCCTCTTCATCGCAATGAGGTGTCCATTGTTCTTCATTGGCAGCAATGTCCATGGTGGCTAAGATTTCTGGCCAGCCATGAGGCTCAAATTACTCATCTGGAAAGATCATCGGTGTGTAGGCTGGGTCTCTAACTGGTCTATCTTCTGGCAAAGTTCTTGCTTATCTTGCCTTTAAACATTTTTCCTCTTCCTCTGCGACCTTTCACATCCACAAATGAGTATCTTCATGCAGCCATGATGGATCAGGTGAGCTTTCAGAATGCACAGAGATGGAATCTTCTTTCGCTTTATGGATGGAATTCCACTGTAGGGGTGGTACATCTCTAAAGGAGTAATCCTTCAAATTGACCTTGGTGGTGACCCCTAAGTGCTGCAAGTACAAGGAGTTGGTTCCCCAATCTTGTACTATTTGCAACTGTTGTAGGAAGGGTCTTCCTAGGATTATCTCATAGACATTATTTTTCTCAAAGTCACATATAGCAAATGTATGTTCAAACTCTACACCATAGGTGGTTAGAGTTATCCCTTCTAGCAATCCTAGAGGTCTTTCAAAATGACCGTCTGCCATTTGAAGCTTCATTCTGATTGGTCTTAATGTGGGTTTTCCCCATTGCTTCCACAAGGAGGTGGTTGCAATAGCAACACCAGCACCGGAGTCTATGATTGCTTTGGTTGTGTAACCTTGATAGGTGATTGGAAGATAAGTATTACCCTCTTCACCATCACACATGTCTCCTATTTTATCGAGAGGTATCTCTGGAACTTTTTGTTTAGAGCCTGTTTTTGGCATATTGGAATCAAGTTTTGGGACCTGATCCTTCACATGGTTCCATAGCTCGGGTTTTGCTTTGAGCAGCTCTTCTACAGTGAGGTGACATTGAACCTTAGTATTCTTCACGACATCAGTATTCCTTGGAACCACTGAGTCTTCATTTCTTACCAATATTGTGGGAGCTCTGATCTGAAGAGACTCAGATTCCCATGGGCCTAGAAATTGAGGCAATTCTTCTAAGGTATTAGATTCAAAATCTAACCTTTCATCCTCTTGTTGTTCTACTTCATCTCCGTAAATAGATGGAATGTCTTGGGGAAATTGATCATGAAGATCATCAATCTCAAGAATAGGAGGGGAATTACCCTTCTCCTTGGCCCATTTCTCTTCTTGTATTTCCAGTAAGAACTCTTGAGAGTACTGTTGAATTGAAGGAGGTATTCCAGCATCCATGGAATTAGGAACATAAGCTCCCCTTGATAGTGAGCTTCCTCTTTCAATAACTGGTTGAGCCTATGGAGGTAAAGAAACTTGTGGTTTGTTTACCAACTGCTCTAATCTTTCTAGTAAGCCTTGGAAATGCAAATCCGATTTGACAGAGTTTGTCTGATTCAACTTTTGACTAGTCTCAAGTATAGCTTGAGCTTGTTCTACCATTTTCATGCATATTTTCATCCGTTCAATCTCTAAGTCTGCTCTAGGGTAACTCTTGTCTAGGTTTGCAGTTGTAGGCCCTTCTTGAAGTCGAGCCTGGTAGGCCTTGAACATCATGTCCAAGCCTTCTGGGGTTGGATATGCAAGAACAGACTCTCGTTGCGGCCTATTTACAATGGGTGGTGGGGTGGGATGAGGTGTTGTGGATGGAGTTTTGGCATGCGAGGGATTTTGAGATGAAATGTCTTCTATTTTTGTTTTTGCGTCTTTCAAGCTTTCTTCTCGTTCCGATAACGTTTTATTCCACTTGCGATTGGACTTCTCTCTGGTATCTTTCCATGTTCTTGTTTTCCTCTTACTAGGCTCTCCTGATTCACTCGACTCCGATTGTTCTGTTGGTTTATCTTGTTTTAATGCTTGTGCCCTAGTAACTGCGTGTACAGGAGCCACATTACTGCTACTAGCACTTGAATCCGCCACTAAGCCTACCACATTAATGGGTGTAATCTTGGGTGCACTGGAGGGGTTTCTTGGACAATCTCTGGGGAGATGGTCTTTGCTACACTCAAGACAAAAAGCTTGTATTGTGATAGCATGGCCTTGACTCGGAGATGGTGGGTGGGGACAATCACAAAGGAAATGGTCGCCCTGACATCTGAAACATGGTCCTCTAGGGGCTTGTGGTCTCACTTGTCTCAATTGGGGCCTAGGGTTAGCATTTGTGTACATGGCATTGGAGTATTCAGGCTCCCAGTTTTGTTCCATAGGTGGTGCCTCATATTGATACGGATAAATCTCACTATGTTCAGGTGACTCTATGTATAAGCATGTGGACTACCCTCATGGGAGTAGTCTGAACTATGAGCATGAGAGTCATTATCTGGTATCAATGGGGTTAGTGGCACCAAGGCTCTATGTGGATTTTCCTCTCCCACAGCATACTTGACCGAAATCACATTGGCAGGAGCTAGTGGTTGGTTTCCCAAGACTGGTTGTGGCCTATATGGTGCCTGATATTGCTGTTGTGGTCTATAATATGGCTGTTTGTATTGGTTTTGATACCTACCTTGTGGGTAATGTTGTTGATATTTTTTTCTAACAGCCTGCCTATTGTAGGGACAATCTTGAGCCGTGTGGTTTGTGTATTTTCTCTCAATAGTGCAATATGGAGCATTCCTTTCTCTAATGTTTTGATTTTGCATTGGGCATACGTTAGCCATGTGGTCCCCTCTGCATGTATAACATCAGTTCAATGAGGCCACTCTTTGTCTTTGTCTATTTTGGACCCCTAGCTTCTTGGCAACTTGCTCAGCTATCTCATCTATTTTCATGGAGATTTTTGAGGTATGACTAGTAGAACTATCTGAATCCTTATAGAGTTTAGACAATCCTAACTCCTCACCTAAGTTATCTTCTATGTCAATGCACGTCCGCACACACTCTTCTATGCTTCTAGGCTCTGTCAAGTACACATATGATCTTAACTTTGTGCTCAGTAAGCCATCTAAGAACAAAGCCACTTGTTTGGCTGGTGTGGGTAGCTCTGGAGCAGGGCATCTTTCTAGATACTATCTAAACCTTCTACCTGCTAGTCGTACTGTTTCTTGGGGTGTCTGCTTGAAACTATGGATCAAGGATGATGTGTTATGCCTGATACCACTCTTGGAAAATTCCACAATGAATTTGTCTAGCAGCTAACCTATATGGCGATAGTTACGACTACTCAATGTTTGAAACCAAGCTAAGGCAGTGCCCTTAAGAGTCAAACCAAATGCCTCGTACTGGGTGAACAAATCCTCAACCTGTTCAGCTCTTAACACTTGTTTGAACTCGGCCACATGATTATAAGGATCTCTTGTCCCGTCAAAATAATTCTTCATTGCCTTGATCACTTGAGTGGGTCTAAGGGTTCTTGAGTGCTCTCAGGGTATAGGCAATGGAAAATCATGTTCATCTCTTGGTTGCCTATGTGCTTGATGTCCTCTCTTTCAGGTCTTTCATTTTCAAATCCTGATCTATTTCTACCCACAATATGTGCAAAACTTACCTTAGGTCTCTCTCTAGTTCTTTCTCTTTGGGCTTCATGAGCTTGGGATGATCCTACTCCTTGGAGGCTGTGGGAAACATTGGATCTTGGTGGAGGGAAAATCAATTCACTCTTCCAAGTATATGCATGTCTATCGTGTTCTGTTACCAAGAATATTTTCTCTGATGTGTTATCCAAGTAGACAACTTTTCCTGGTATCTCTGGGTCCTTGAACTCGTAGATGATAACTATGACCAGTTGGCTAGGTTGATCTGGCTTGAATCTCCAAAAGGCTTCCTCTATTTCTCTATTTAAGAATAGTTCTATGCTTTTGTTGTCTTGAGGGATCCAATCCGGAGTGATCACTCTGGTCAAAACTGACTTGCCTCTGGGAGTCTGGGGTCCTTGTCCTACATTTCCTTGTTCTAGGTCTCCCATTTCATTCTCATGAATAATATTTCCAAACTCATCAGTCCTATCCGGTAGATTGGTGACCACATACATGGTTCCTTCCTTATCAATGTATGAACCCTCTTCAAACTTGACCACCGGGTGTTCAAGTCCAAAGGGTTGAACTAGATTTTTGAGTTGGACCATTGATCGCCTCAAGCCATCCTCGTAGATGTGAGCACCTAATTGGTTGGTCCGAATATATTCTAGTTGTGTCTTATATGGACCCTCTAGTGTTTGTAAATAGGCAGTTCCTGAGCCCCCTGTAGGTTTCCCCATTTTAAAAGACATTTTTGAGTCACTTGTGTCTGAACTTAGTCTGTAAGGATGACCACTTAGTTGTTGTGCCCAAGACTTAGCTCTATGGTTGACACTAGCCTCAGAAGATCTAATGCTTTGTTTATCCTTGCCTAGGTATCTAACAGATCTCACGTTCATAAGCTTTGTCTTCTAGTCCCAAAATTCCCCTTTGTACTGCTCAAAATCCCTTGGGGCCCCCTTGGTTTCCTAGTCCTGCTTGAGGGTCAACTTCAAATTAGTATATCTGAAAATCAATGCATTATTCTTACAAAAAATAGCTGATTTGTAGGATTCAAAAGGAGCTTTCCAATGAGCTATAGAGCTAAAAAAATGTACTTTGGATGAAAAAGTTATGTCAAATCAGGCTCTTGAGGGTCAAAACGGGCAAACAGGACCTTTTGGAAAAAATCGCGATTTTGTGAACTTCAAGAGAATCACGATTTTGTGAACTTCAAGAGAATCGTGATTTTGTGAAATCAAAGAATCGCAATTGTGTGAAATCAGAGAATCGCGATTGTGTGAAATCAGAGAATCGCAATTGTGTGAAATCAGAGAATCGCGATTTTGTACCTTGAGAATCATGTTTTCACAAAATTGTGTTTTGGCTGAAAATCGTGATTTGTGAGAATCGCGATTTTGAGCACAGAACTGTGTTTTTGAGAATCGTGATTTTGAGCAGAGAATCGTGTTTTTGAAAATCGTGATTGCCAACAGAGAATCGTGTTTTCAAAGAATCGTGTTTTCACAAAATCGTGTTTCACAGGATCGTGTTTTAGAGAATCGTGTTCTAGAGAATCACGATTTTGTCTTAGAGAATCGTGGTTTTCACAAAATCGTGTTTTCATAGAATCGTGGCTTATAGAATCGTGTTTCACAGGATCGTGTTCTAGAGAATCGCGATTTTGTCTCAGAGAATCGTGGTTTTCAAAAATTTAGAGAATCGCGATTTTGAGCACAACCACAGAATCGTGTTTTCTCAGAATCGTGTTTTTTTGGGTGAAAATCGTCATTTGTGAGAATCGCAATTTTGGCACAACCATAGAATTGTGATTCTCAGAATGACCACAGAATCGTGATTCTTTCAACAAGCTTTTAGGCGGGAAAAGAGAGAATCGTGATTTTCAAAAAAATTTGAATTTTTCACAGAATCGCGATTTTCATCACAGGATCGTGTTTTATGGTGGGAAATTCAAATTTCTGAGCATCGAGCAATGGCGAGCTCCGTATGTGCAGAAAATCATGAAAAAACACAGCGCTTGCTCTCCCTTGCACCTCCTAACTCCTTCTCACACAATAATGCATGAAAAATGGTGAAAATGCACTAAAAAACAAGAAATTTCTATGAAGAAGAAGATGAAAGAAGATGGAGATGGTGATGATGATGAAGATGAAGAAGAAAAAACAAAAAATGAACAAAAATGACAATTTTTTTTACCTTCCAATGTCGCAAATCTACGATCTTACCATCACAATGCTCGTTCTCGAAGCTCTCTCCCGGCAACGGCGCCAAATTTTGGTGTAGCTCAAGCGTAAGCACCACCTCCTTTACTTGTCAATCCGCGGAGACGTGAGGACCGATATGAAGACCACGAGCAAGTGAAGGCACAAGTGCGTGAGTGAAAGCACACAACCATGCACCCACATACACACACACGCACACAAGGTAAGATCAAAGAGAGGAACAATGGAAAGCTTCTATTGCCAACAAGTTCTCTCACAAAAGCTCTATTCTCTAACAAGCTAACCTCAAAAATGAGCTCTCTAGCTCTTTTTATAGTTTTTTGACTAGTTTTGGCCCTGTCCACAACTAGTGTCTGACCTAGTTAAAAATTAGGTTCGAGGGCTTATTTGAGGGCTCAAACGGACTCTCAAAATTATGCAAATTGGTAGGTAGATTCTTCTACTACTCCTCAAGCTCAAGGACTCCTTGGCTTGAACAAAATGGAGCTACAAAAATAGAAAATGGTATTTACAATGGTTTTCAGTGATGAAAATCACTATCTTTGTAGGGAATTCTTGTGAAAATTTGACATACACTTCTTGGAGCTCCTTGCTTGCTCCCTTTCCTTGTGTATCTACCTTTTTGATGTGCTTCCATGCTTTGTCCTTGACCTTGAGCTTCAACATTGGTCTTCCAAGAAACAACCTACAGTAGCACTCTTTTCAACTAAAGCTTAACATAGAGGATTGGCAAATGCAACTCAAGAGGCAATGTGGATCAAGACCGTATATATAGATTTAGCGTTAGACTTTGGCACTCCATATATATTTGGATACAACATGAGTTCTTTGCACTTAGCCGCTTGTTGAGAGCAGTATGGGCACCCAAGGACCGACTAGACAAGGAAGCCAGCGGAGAGAGTCAGAACAAAGTGAAGGAGTAAGTAGACAAAGCAGTCGACGCAAATCTGGCAGATAGGCCCTTCAAAATTCTTCCAAATCAACATCTTTTAACAGTGATTCTTATCACTAACAATCATTGTAAATACCATTTCATATTTTTGTAGCTCCATTTTGTGCAAGACAAGGAGTCCTTGAGCTTGAGGAGCCTTAGAAGTACCTACATATCAATTTTCGTATTTTTTAGACTCCGTTTAAGCCCTCAAATTGGCCCTGGAACCTAATTTTTAACTTGGCCGGACACTAGGTCTGGACAGGGCCAAAACCTAGTCAAAAACTATAAAAAGAGCTAGAGAGCTCATTTTTGAGGTTAGATTGTAATTGAAACGAACTTGTAAGAGCATTTTGAAAGTAATCTAAAAACTCCATTGATTCTCACTCTTTGTCTTGCCTTGTGTGCGCATGTGTGTGTATGTGTGTGCATGCTAGTGTGCTTCTCACTCACGCACTTGTGCAGCCACTTGCTCGAGGTCTTCATACCATCCTCACGTCTTCCCGGATTGACATTAAAGGAGGTGCTACTCATCACTGAGCTACACCAAATTTTGGCGCCGTTGCCGGGGATCGAGCTTTGAGGACGAGCGTGTGATGGTAAGACGTAGAGTTGACGCGTTGGAGTTGTAGGTATTTTCTTCACTCTCATCGATTTTCTTTTACTTTCTTCTCCATCTTCATTTCCATCATCATCATCACCATCTCCCACCTCCATTTTCATCATCACGAAAATTTCAGTTTTTTGACTATATCCCTATCTCCACCTCATTTCCCTCATTTCACTTGTGAGAGAGAGCGAGAGAGCGATATTGCATGTGTGCTTTCTTGCATGTTTCTTGAGCTTTTTGCAGGACCTTGCTGAATCACCATCTCCAGCTTCCTGCGCAGGTACGAAACTCGTCGAAACTGTCTCGCAGTCGCCGCCTTCGGTCCATCGCGATTGACAGAAATTTTCACTTGTTGGTAAATCTGAGTGCACCACAGTGGACTAGAGACCCTGCACACCACCTTTCCACCAAAATTTTTGAAAATCTGGCAAAATTTCAGTTCATCGCGATTGACAGCTCTGTCGATCGCGACTGACTGCCTGTCTATCGCGATTGACTGCCTGTCCATCGCGATTGACTAAACCCTCTGTCCATCGCGATTGACTGAGTGTCCATCGCGATTGACAGCCCTGTCCATCGCGATTGATTGAGTGTCCATCGCGGCTGACTGAACCCTCTGTCCATCGCGACCGATAGCCTGTCCATCGCGATTGATTGAGTGTCCATCGCGATTGACTGAACCCTCTGTCCATCGCGACCGATAGCCTGTCCATCGCGATTGATTGAGTGTCCATCGCGATTGACTGAACCCTCTGTCCATCGCGATTGACTGAACCCTCTGTCCATCGCGATTGACTGGACCCTCTGTCAATCGCGATTGACTGGGTGTCCATCGCGATTGACAGCCCTATCCATCGCGATTGACAGCCAATTTTAGCCAAATTTTTTAGGGTTTGTTAATTGAAGAGTTGGGCTAATTTTGGGCATAAATATTTTACTCTAGAGCACATTAGGAGGCCTTAGGAAAACAACTTGGGGAAAACCTGTTGCACAGTGATCCTGTTTGAACCCTGTCTTAACCCTAGAACCCTGAACGGTCATAACTTTTTCATACGAAATCCATTTTTTGAGCTCTAGGGCTTGTTGGAAAGCTTGTGGCATATACTACACGCCCTCAACTGTTTTTTATGGAGATAATGCATTGATTTTCAGATATGGTATTTTGAAGTTGACCATACCCAGGGGGATCAAAATCAGGGGTCTTTAGAATTGTTCTCTTAAAAATCACTATGCAAGCTAGTGTGTGTGCTACAGGAATGAAAATCGTTGGTTCTGTCATTGGAATTTAAATCTTAAAGCTAACTGTGGAACTCTTACAGATCTATTGAGAGCATCGAAAGGCGTTCGAAGCAAGTGTAAGTGCAAGCTTGGGAACATACTTCCTGGGCACTCAAGGGCAACCAAGCAGGAAACAAAAGGTTGGAAACCTTTAACCCCTCTGTCAATTCATAGTTTAGGCTAAGAACGACGAGAGGTAGGAGTAAGTCAGGGTGACGATAGGCAGTTATCAAGTTGAAGACTACCTAAAAACTCAAGTTCAAGCTAAAAATCTAACCTCTGTACTGTCGATAACATAAAGGAAAAGAACCTAACGTGGAACGATCAACCTGAAAGCACGAAGAACATTCAAGTATTCCTAACGACGTAATATCAGACAAGACTCTAAACACGAGGAATAACTAAAAAGAACCAAGCGACTAATATAAGGTAACCAGCAACGAGGTTGTACTCTGGGCAAAGAATTGGGCTACTTAGATAGGCATATGAACCTTAGATCAGGACGACATCTAGCAAGGGAGAGACAAAGCCTTAGGTCTTCAGAGGCTAGTGTTAACCACACTGCTAGGTCTTGGGCCCAGCAGTTGAGCCACCACTCGTACTACCCTAGCTCTGAGACCAGTGAGTCAGAGATGTCTCAAGGCATGGACAGACCTACGGGAAGTTCAGGAGTGCCTTACTTGTACAGGGTAGAAGGCCCTTACAAAACACAGCTGGAGTACCTTAGGACCAACCGATTAGGTGCTAGCATCTATGAGGACGGCTTAGGAAGATCTGTGATACAGATTAAGAATCCTGATCAATCCATTGGACTAGAGCACCCAGCAGTCAAGTTTGAAAACGGTGCATACCTGGACAAAGAAGGAACCATATACGTAGTCACTAGTCACCCAAACAGGACAGATGAATTTGGGAATGTAATCTCAGAGGCGGACTTAGGTGACTTGGAACAAGGAAACATGGGTGTGGAACCTAGAACCCCCCGAGGCAAATCTGTTCTCACTAGGATTATCACGCCTGAGTGGGTTCCCCAAGACAACAAGAGCATAGAGTTGCTCCTCAACCGAGAAACTGACGAAGCCTTTTGGAGGTATAAATCTAATCAGCCAACTGATATAGGAACTATCATGATCTATGAGTTTAAGGATCCGGATAGCCCAGGTAGAGTGACCTACTTAGATCACACTTCGGAAAGGATCTTTGTGGTGACAGAAAATGATAGGCATGCTTACACTTGGAAGGGTGAATTCATTTTCCCCCAACCAAGATTGAGTGTATCCTATGGTCACCCTGGTGCTGGAACATCCCAAGCTCATGGAACTCAAAGAGACAGAAGTAGAGATAGACCAGAAGTAAGCTTTGCCAACCTAGTGGGCAGAGAAAGAATGAGGACGGAGATGAATCGAGTAGAACCTGAGATACTGAGAGCTCACAGGAACCAAAGAAATGTGGATGGATTTCCTCTGCCGAGACCTAGAGAGCACACAAGAACTTTGAGACCAACCCAGCTAGTTAAGTCCATGAAGAATTACTTTGATGGCACAGGAGATCCCTATGACCATGTGGCAGAGTTCAAGCAAGTCTTGAGAGCTGAACAAGTGGAGGATCTATTCACGCAGTACAATGCCTTCGGTCTAACCCTTAGGAACACAGCACTTACATGGTTTCAGCCATTGGATGAGCGACAGTTCAGGAGCATAGACCAACTCCTAGAGGCATTTATTATTGAATTCTCTAAGAGTGGCATAAGACACAATACCTCCTCGCTGATTCATAGCTTCAAGCAAACCCCTCAAGAGACTGTGAGACTTGCAGGAAGAAGATTTAGGCAATACCTTGAAAGATGTCCTGTTTCGGAGCTACCCACACCTGCCAAACAAGTGGCCTTATTCCTTGATGGATTGCTGAGTACGAAACTGAGATCCTATGTGTATCTGAAAGACCCTAGGACTATAGAGGAGTGTGTACGCATGTGCATTGACATTGAAGATAACCTAGGGGAAGAACTAGAGCTTTCCAAAATCTATAAAGATTCAGATAGTGCATCTAGTCACTCTTCCGCGCAATCCACATCAATTGAGGAACTCGCAGAGAAAGTGGCCCAAAAACTAGGCGTCTCTAGCAAACAAATTCCGAGGTTTACCCCAACGAAGAGGTGCTATACATGCGGTGGTGACCATATGGCAAACGTGTGTCCCATTATGGCTCAGCCCCAAGTAAATCCTAGTAGCCAGTACTGCACCATAGAACGGAGGTACACCAATCACACCGCACAAGATTGCCCCTACAATAAGCAAACTTACCCTCAACCCTATCCACCGTAGGGAAGATACCAGAACCAGTACCCTCCACAGCCATATGGCAGGCCACAGCAACCCTATCAGCAACCATACCAAAACCAACAAAGACCTCAGCCTGTGTTAGCACAACAACCCCCAGCTCCAGCCAATGTGATTCCGGTAAAATATGCTGTTGCAAAAGAAAACCTGAATAGAGCTATAGTCCCTGTAACCCCACTGCTTTCTGAAAGTGATCCCAGTGACCATAGCTTTGATTCTACACATGTCGATAGTCCCCAGGCTTACTACATGCAGTCTCCAGAACATGGTGAGTCCTATTACAGCGAAGAGCCAAATGAACCTAGTTGGGAGTCAGATTATACAAACGTCATATATACAAACCCCAACCCTAGACCCCAACCTAGGCAGGTACGACCACCATTTCCTAGAGGACCATGCTACCGATGTCAGGGAGATCACTTCATTCGTGATTGTCCCTTACCTCCACCTACACAAACTCAGTCCGTGACGATCCAAGGCTTTTGCCAAGACTATGGAAAAGAGCATCTCTTACGAGATTGCCCTAAGAATCCTAATAATATGCCAAAAATCATGCCTATCAACGTTATTGGGTTAGTGGTAGATTCCACAGGAAGTGTCACTTCCACTGCACCAGTGCAGGTAGTCACTAGAGCTCAGGCATTGCAGCAAAACCAAGAGGCAAGCCAGGAAAAGAGCCCAACAGCTAGTGAAACTGAGAGCATAACCAAGAAAAGGACTAGAGTTTGGAGAGATAGCCGTGAACGTATGAAAAGGCAATGGGCAAAGAAGATGAGTGAACTTGAGGAAAGTTTACGCGAAACCAAGGCTAAAATCATAGAGATCACATCCCAACCGCACTCTCACACAATCCCACCGCTACCATCCCCATCACCCTCCATCCCTCCACCCTCTAATACACCCCACATAACCCACCCACCACCCCAAGCAGGATCAGTATTAGCTGATCCCACTCCCGAGGACCTAAACATGATGCTTAAAGCATATCAGGCCAGAATCCAAGAAGGGCCAACCATAACCGATCATGAAAAATGCTACCCTAGAGCCGAGCTAGAGCTTGAACGAACTAAAATTTGTGCCAAAATGGTGGAATTGGCTCAGACCATGTTTGAGGCCAGCCGCCTATTTAACATTTCTAGTTCAGCTAAGACGCAGTTACACTTTGATGGACTGCTAGAAAGAATAGAGAGGCTAATTGCACAATCAGAAAAGGAACCTGTCCCTCAAAGAAAGGACAGGGCAAGAGAACGGATAAGCCAGCCTCTTCAGGAAGCCCATGTGCCTCCTCAAGAAGCTTACCTTCCCCCCCAAAAGGCAGATAAGCCTCCCTTGAAAGCTTGCGTACCTCCACAGGTTGCCTACATTCCTTCTCAGGGAGCGTATGAGCCTGTTCGGAAGAGTAATAGAATAAGTAATCCTCCACAGGAAGCTTGTGCTCCAGCCATCTATGAGAACAAGGAGAGAGTCAACGATAGAATGAGCCCTCCTTCCCAGGTTGCTTATGTGCCTAATTCTATGGAGCCAGACACTTCTTCTTCTATGAATCGGTTTGCACCAGACTTCCTACGAGAGATTCAAGAAGACAAATGGGATAACGAAAGTGAAGTCGCCCCTCCCTTTGAACTTGTGGATGATGCACACGACCAATTCCCACAAGACATCCCATCTATTTACGGGGAACATGAGAGTACTCAGTCTCACGAGAGATTGGACTTTGAGTCTAATTCCATACAAGAGCTACCCCACTTCACAGGCCCATGGGAAGCAAAGTCCACGTGTATGAGAGCACCCACAGTCATGGTAAGGAACAACAACTCAGTCATATCAAGGAACACTGAGGTAGTAAAGAACACCAAGGCGCAGCGCGATCTCACTTCAAAAGAACTGCCTAAGAATAGACCAAAAGCGCGGAAATGTGTAGCCAGTCAAGTGACTGAAGTTGCAGAACCACGTTCCCGAGTAGGATCCCATAGGACAGTGCCAGAAATTCCCTTGGACAAGATAGGAGATATGTGTGAAGGTGAAGAAGGGAACACCTATCTTCCCATCACCTACCAGGAGTACAGCACCAAGGCAATTTTGGACTCAGGTGCAGGAGTTGCTATCGCTACCACCTCCCTATGGAAGCGTTGGGGCAAGCCAACACTCAGGCCAACGAGAATGAAATTGCAGATGGTCGATGGTCATATAGAGAGGCCCTTGGGATTGCTAGAAGGCATAACTCTCACCACTTGTGGTGTTGAGTTTGAGCATAGCTTTGCTATATGTGACTTTAGCAAAAATCATGCCTATGAGATGATTTTGGGAAGACCATTTATGCGACAGTTGCAAGTGGTACAGGATTGGGGGACCAATTCCTTGTACCTGCAACACTTAGGTGTTACGACCAAAGTCAATCTCAAAGATTACTCTCATAGAGATGTACCTCCTATCCAGTGGAATCCCATCCATAGAGCCAAAGATGATACGGAATCTGTGCATTCGATAGGGTCAGGATCCTCTTGGATGCATGAAGACACCCACTTATGGATGTGCAAAGTAGCAGTAGAGGAAGAGAAGAGAGAAAAGGCCAGAGAAATAGGTGCAAAAGAAACACATAGAGCAATTCAAGACCCAGCCTATGCACCTGTAGTTTTTCCTGATGAGGAATTCGAACCCCATGGCTGGGCAGAAATTTTAGCAACAATGGATGTAGCCATCAATGAAGAACAATGGACACCTCACTGTGATGAGGATGGCTATGACATTTCAGTCTTCTCCATAGAGCCAATCATGGGAGAGGCAGTTCTAGAAGAATGCGAACCTAGCCCTGATGCAATTGAGGATGCAAGTGACTCCGATCTCGAGTCTATCATTATGGACCCACCATTTGCATCAGATGAAGAATACTTCCATGAAGTAGAATTTCAACCCTAGAGGCATGGAGAGCTTACAAATGAGGTAAGATTAGCAACACATGTGAGCCCAAAGGAAGAAGGAAAGAAACGAAAGAAGAGAGAAGTCTCACCAGAAGAGGAAGAATCCTTGTTTGAGGTCCCAGAAAATTTTAAGAAGTATGAGATAGATGACAGGAGAGTCATGATTAGAATGCCTAAACGAGAGGCACAATCAGGAGAGGCCTATGATAACAAAGAAACCACCAAGAAAATAGTAGTGACCATAGAAGAAGGAGAGGAGAGATGCACGTATATAGGCCATGACCTGACAGAAGAAGAAGAGCACGAATTGATTGCCTTGCTAAGAGAATACAGAGATGTATTCGCTTGGAGTTACAAGGATTTGAAAGGTGTTGACCCTGACATATGCTCACACACTATACCCATGATTTCAGACGCTAAACCCTCTAAGCAAAAGCCTTATACATATAACAATAATTAAACTGCTAAGATCAAAGAAGAGATAGATAGACTGGTCGAAGCTGGATTTATCTATGAAATTGAGCACACTGAGTGGGTATCACCCATCGTAGTGGTGCCCAAGAAGAATGGCAAACTGCGCGTGTGCATTAACTTGAAGAAGGTTAATGCAGCCACTATTCGAGATAACTATCTGCTTCCCATCACAGAACATCTCTTAGAAAGAGTGGCAGGCAAGGAAGTGTACAACTTCCTTGATGGATTTTCGGGTTACAATCAAGTAGCCATAGCTCCAGAGGATCAGCATAAGACAGCCTTTGCCACAGAATGGGGCATTTTTGCCTTTAGAGTAATGCCATTTGGGCTTACCAATGCACCAGCTACCTTCCAGAGGCTGATGTGCCATGTGTTTAAGGAGTTCCTGAGGAAGAGTTTAGAAGTCTATGTTGATGATCTTTGTGCTCATTCCAATATTAGACAAACCCATACTCCTGAACTCAGACAAATCTTTGACAAATGTAGAGAATATCAAGTCTGCCTGAACCCAGAAAAGTGCGTTTTTATGGTCAGGCAAGGCAAGATTCTAGGACACATAGTGTCAAAGAATGGCATATCTACCGACGAAGAAAAAGTGAGAGCCATAGCAGAGCTACCTAGGCCAAAGAATGTCAAGGAAGTACAAGCTTTCATGGGGCACTGTGGTTATTACCGACGATTTATATATGCTGTCATTGCAAAGCCCATATACGGACTTCTGACAAACTTTGAGTGGACGGATGAATGTGAGAATTCCTTCCAGGAGCTTAAACGAAGATTGTGTTCAGCACCAATCTTGACCACACCAGATTGGAATAAGCCATTCCATGTTCATGTTGATGCATCCAATTATGCTATTGGATGTGTGCTTGCACAACCTACTGGTGAAGGTAATATGGATCTTCCAATTGCCTATGCCAGTAGACAATTGAATGCGGCTGAACGGAATTACACCACTACAGAGCGAGAAGGATTAGGCATGGTATATGCAGTTAAGAAATTTAGACATTATTTGCTTGCAAATAAGTTTAAATTTTTTACTGATCATCAGGCATTGTTATATCTTGTAAACAAGCCATGCAATACAGGAAGATTAGTAAGATGGTTTCTCTTGCTAATGGAATATGATTTTGAGGTTGTGGTAAGAAAAGGGAGGACCCATTTGAGAGCTGATCATCTTTCTAGGCTCACATCGGGAGAAGCCCCACAAGGAGTATCAGATGACCTCCCTGATGCTTACTTGTTTAATTTGGAAGTTGTACCGCAGTGGGCTAAGCCATTGGTACCAGTATTGACATACGGGCCTAATCATCCAGTGGTAAACACACGGAATAGAGAGGTTGTAAAAACCCAAAAGTACCACATCATGGCAGGAAGTATGTACAAGCACACAGATCAAGGGATCTTGGCTTGTTGCGTAGAAGAGGATGAGTACTCTAAATGGTTGCAATTAGCACATGTAGATGCACTACAGCAACACCATTCAAAGCAACGAACTTTACAGACCCTAAAGAGAATCGGAGTACATTGGCCGACTATGGAAGCGGATGTCCAAAAGTTGTGCAAGGAATGCCCAATCTGTTGCTCTAAACCACCTGTGGAACACGCCACTCTTTATCAAGTATCCATTGTGCCAGATTGGAGTGAACCACTAGTATCCTTCCTGAAGACAAACACATTCCCTCCAGACATGACTCTAGCTAGGAAAAGGAGTTTAGAACAAGAAGCCCAGGATTATTCACTCATTGGTGATAATCTCTATAAGCGTGGTAAAGATGGTTACCTGAGGCTATGTGTCCATGAAAGTGAGTATCTTAAGATCTTAGAAACTGCTCACCAAGGTGTAGCAGGAGGACACTTTGGACCGGATCGGGTGATCAAGGCAATCCTATTTGCGGGCTTCTGGTGGCCTACCCTTCACATGGATGCACATATCTATGTGAAACGGTGCGATGTCTGTCAGAGGACTCAGTATCCTATACGCAAAGATGAGATGCCACTGAAACCTATGATGGGTGGACGTGCATTCTCTAAGTGGGGAATAGACTTCGTAGGTCCTATTAATCCCCCAGCTAAAGGTTCTCATGCGGAATACATCATTGTTGCAACAGATTATCTCACCAAGTGGGTAGAGGTAAAGGCTACGACAAAGAACGATGCTCAAACAACGGCCAAATTCTTGTTTGAGAATGTATTCACAAGATACGGGCTACCTATAGAGCTTGTAAGTGATAGAGGCACTCATTTCTTAAATGAAGTGATTGAAAATCTACTCCAAGAATTCTTGGTAATACACAAGAAGTCTGCCCCCTATCACCCTCAAGCTAATGGACAAGCTGAGAGTACTAATAAGATTTTATGCAATGTACTGACGAAATTAGTGAACACTAAACGCTCTGATTGGGACAAACAGCTACACCATGCTGTTTGGGCATACCGAGTTGCCTACAAAACGGTACTCCAAGCCACCCCCTTTCAGATGGTATTCGGCCAAAATGCTGTGTTACCCTTGGACTTCTTGATCCCTACATTGAGAGTAGCACAAGAGCACGAATGGACAGGTCATGAGCTCTCCTCTAGGATCTTTGGCCTTGAACGATTAGGGGAAACAAGACTAAGAGCCGCTGCAGGAATATATGCAGCCAAGAAGAGACAGAAGGCATATTTCGATGCCCATGTGAAGGATAAGGGTTTGAAAGCAAGAGATCTAGTTTTAGTCTATACACTGAAACAACACGCAAGGAAGCTAGAAAAGAGAGGCTACGGACCTATGATCATCAATAGGATCTCCACGAGCGGAGCAGTACAACTAGCCACGTTAGAGGGTGATGTTCTCCCAAACTACATTAGCGGTTGTAGAGTCAAGTTGTATCAAGAACCCCTCACGGAGGAAATGCTCAGCCGACTCAACACTGCTAAGAAACGCAAAGAGGAAGAAAAGCGAATTAGAGAAGAAGCTCAAGCAGAAGCTTTAGAACGCATCAGAAGGATGAAATTACGAAGGCAAGGTAGAGAGCAGCCTAGAACAAATGACTATGCAGATCAAGGATATCATATGGCAATGTGTGAAGTCGCAGGAACAAGCTCACATAGGATAACTGATCGACGTCCTTTCGTAACCTTAGATATAGGACAAGGAAAGAGTGCAAGGACCGTAAGAGCCTTGATTGACTCAGGTGCAGCCACTAGTGCTGTTAGAGTGTCTTACTGTCAAGAGTTGCAGTTAACTGTCAATCCTGTGGAAGCATATCTCATAGGATTGGGAGGCGTGGAAACCCCTTGCATGGGCGAGGTGGAACTTCCCCTCTACATTCATGATGAGACAATGACAGTTAAAGTACTAGTGTGTCAAGATGAGGACCTCACGGAACCCCTTGTCTTGGGTCAAGACTGGATCTATGACCAAGCAGTCAACTTGAACCTAAGAAGTGGACTTCTTCAGGTATGGGTCAATCATAGTCGAATTACAGTAGAGTTAGATAATGGAGCACTCAAGGAACTAGGAAAGGCACAGACTCCTGGTCCTTCAAGGAGTACACATGAAGATGACCATGCTGTTCTTGTCCAAAACTATGTGTTGCAGAGGAATGATGGTTGCAAAAAAGGAGTCAGGGATGCAACGGAACTCCCTTCTTGTCCAAAGGTCAGAAGGAGGCAGCAACCGAAGGTGGATCAAAGGCAGAAGAACCAGAGTACTACCTATGCCGGAAATCAAAAGTACCTGCGTAGCAAAACGTCTCAGCAAGTGAACCAAGTGTGGGTGCGGAAAGGCGAACACCCGGTTGCACTTAAGCCAACCACACGGGCAAAGCCTCTTATTAGTGACCAACAACCCGATAATAATAAGAAGTCTTTCAGAAGCTCATCTGCTAACGTGAAGTCTATTTGGGTGCCCAAGAAGTTGATGAAGGCCAGCCCACAATCAAGACAAATTTGGGTGCCTAAGGCTTGTTTGCGGGCTCAAATAGCTACACCAAGAACACACCCTACACAGCATGATCCATTCACTCGCACAGCCTACATCCACTCATATTCAACACCAAGGCCCATGAGCACGAACAGAATCACTTGTAAATGGGTCCCTAAAAGGCCTCACTTCCAAGCTAACACGCCTATAAAGCTCTCGAGAGTCTTTACGGAACCAGGACCAAAACCCATCCACTGCATTTGGCAGCCCAAGACTTGTAACAAACCCCCGGACCCCGATTGTAAATCCATGACCACCTACTAACCGCTTCACTCTCACATCACATCATTTCGCTTAGCTCTTAGGACTACCTAACTCCTAACTACACACACTAGCACTGAGCACTTATTAACCCCTAACCACTCCCGAACTTTAAGTTAATGTTGTAACAAGGGACACTATGTCATTTTTGTGTCCATTGCAATGTTAACGTTTATTCATATATTCTCACAGAATCAGCTACGACATTTTTAACATGGCGGAGGCAGCAGGAACTAGCTCGCATACAGAAACAAGCCCGCAAGTGGTGGACTTGGACAGTTTACCCGTTTTTCCTGAGACAATTGAAAGACCAGAAGAATTGCAGGCCGTCAAAATCATACCTATTGCGGACCCTCCGCGTGGCCACACCATGCCCGTGGGAAAGACTTCACATTGGTTTACCGAGGTGGCAGGACCCTTGGGTGAAGGAACGTACCTATGGGAATCAGAGTTGGACTTCAATGGGAAGCAAGGCAGATACCATTTCTTTACAAGAGAATTTGAGAAATTACAAAATGCAGAAGGTCTACGTCCGATATGGGAAAAAGCAGGATTGAGTGCCTATTTCAGTGCCCGACTCCCAAAACCTGACTTCATGCGATGCTACTATCTCATCAACACCTTGACTCCAAACCAGAACCCAAAAGGTGCAAGCTCATTTGTGATTCCATCTCTGACAAAGGGGAATGAGCTCAAGAGGTTCAGGTTATCAAACAATTTGGTGAGAGAGGCTCTAGATATGCGCGGAATGCATATTCCTACAGAAAAGGAAACCCTAGTACCGGATTACATGAAGAATCAAAGTCTCACCAAACTCAAGGACATGGTATCCATGACGCCTAATATTGCAATACACCTTCGCATGTGCATGCAACACTTTGCTTTCCCGGCGCAAGATAGATTCACCATGCCGCCCAAAAAGATTTGGTTTAGCTTGTATCTGGCAGAGACACAGAGTCTCACCATCAACCTACCCCATTGGATAATTGATCAGATACACCTAGCTCACAAACGCTGGCCGCGGAAACAGGTTTTATATGGTTGCTGTGCTCTGACAAGAATCATTTATAGGTGTTTGGCTTATGACATTCCGATCCAACGGGCCCTAATGTGGAATCGGGTTGAGCAGTTTAGAGGCAGGACATCCACGGGACCCCCTTCTAAGAAGATGAGAGGCACTGTCCAAGTCCCATGTGCTCAACCACGTGGTGCCACCCTAACACCAGACGTCACCCCTCCACCCCGAAGAGTCCGACCATTCACACTCCGACTTCCAAGACGCAGCACCGATGGTTCCACCTTGATATTCCCTCCCATTCCAACCGATCTTGAATTTCCTAGTGGTGCTCCTTTAGAAGAACTCACTAATGAAGATTTCGAACAATTATTACAAGATGTAGAGCTGGAGGCAGAAGAGGCACAACAAGCGGAAAATATGCAAACGCAGGCCACAACCTCCCAAGCACCTGTCACACCTGTTGAAGTGGATGCAGAGGATGACGGAGATGAAGAACAGGAGGATGATGAGGAGGATTATGATCAAGAGCACCAAGAGGAGCAACAAGAAGTGCCAGAACTTGTAGGTGCACCAGCATATACAGCTCAACTACGAAGGCTATATGACACTATCAAAGCAGTACAAGAAAGGCATCAACTCTCTCTGGTATCAGGTCAAGCTTTGATGCAAGAAATGCTATCCGATGAAGGGGTGGACCAACACTTCATTGACACCCTCAAATTAGTGTCAGACTCTTTAGGAGTTCCGGAGGCTGTCCACACCGCAGTCCGCCAGTCCGTAAGGTACGACAAACGCAGAGTGGACACGTTACCAGGAGCAGGTAAGACTATCAGGATACCCGTCACAGAACCAGAAGTACCCATTGAGACCACAGCCACCCCCACAACCACCACTGACCTCTCCGCCGAAACCTTCGTTCAGACATCACCCATCTCACCCCAGCATCCTCCATCACCACCTTCTCCACCCCCACCACCACCTCCCATCTTGGAAGAAACGACAGTCATCACCTCTACCTTCACTTATAACCCATCCTCATTCAAATCATTCTCATTTCGAGAACCCACCTCACAAGACACCCTCTTCTCCTTTGTCACAAATCCCTTGTACACTTCGTCCCGTCTATCCTCTGAACCCATGATTGGCCATCCCATAATTCCAAGTGTAGTTGGAAACCCAGCACCTACAGAAGGCACCCTGTGTTTCCCGACCTATCCCCCAATACGGGTACCTCCATTCCATGACCCTCACTTCCCATCTGGCCCCTGCACCTCTTTCAACCTGACCGCGCCACCCCAATACCCGTCCGTTGTGGAGCAGTTCACCCGCTCTCCAATGTTTCCGAGGCACATTTCTCCGATGTTCGCAACGACATCAATTTACACGAACACCACACTCACTTCACCTACCATACCCACCTACATGGTAGCCCCTGCACACACCACCTTGTCTGACCCAATGGACATTTCACCAACCACAGCACCTCTCCCCACGATTCCACCATCTTCCCCTCCCTTGCCCCCCACCTCACCACTCACATCATTGGCACACACAGCATTCACTACCCCCCTACCCAATCCCACCTCCCCTGCATTTCAAACTTTTCCCCTTGCATCTCATAATGTAAATAGCACGTTCAACACATTACTTCAGTGTGCACATCAGCTACAACAAGACTACCATCAATTGGAAGAACGCACTGCTGCCCTCCAGGCAGAATCTCAACGTCTGCAAGCTAGAGTCACCACTCTTGAAGCTGACTACCAGACGCTCCTAACCGAGCATACCACACTACAGCAGGCTCACTCCGAATTGGAATCAAAGACATCAATTGTAGATGACCAAGCAGTCAAGGAACTAGAAACAGTGCTTCAAGCGCAAATGATCTCTAACGCTACACTCAGATGCAACATTGGGCTATTAAGGAAGCATATGGCCGCAGCACTAGAAGAGAACAAACGACTTCAACAACAAAACCAAGACAACTTTGAAGCGGCTATGGAAGGAACCGTAGGAGCAACCATTAGCCCTACCAGATATAGAGCAGTTCCATCAGAAGACATTCGCCTCTTACTTGAGGAGCATGCAAATTTCTTGGAGTCATATGAAAAACTAGAGACTGAATGTGCAGATCTAAAGAAACAGATAGCCAGTGTCCCCACCGCTCAACAGGAGCCGGTAATCTTGCAACACTCTACAGAAGAAATGGAGACCCTCCGGAAACAGGTGGCAGAACTCCAAGCACGCCTCTTACCATATGAACGGCCACCCTCGCCCATTGAAGAACCAGAACCTGAAACAGTAGTGGAAATCCCCGTCGATGACAGCTATGAAGAGCCATACGAGCCTATGCCGATGCCTGGTGGTCGAACTACAGAAGAAGGACAAGACACGTTAGAAATTCAAGTTCCAGATTGGGTCAAAAGGGTCGAGAAAGTGGGTAAGACACATGATGATCGTGTGGCCGTGCAAATGCAATCTCTCATAAATCTGGAAGAAACTGTCCTTCGGTCTTCCTACTTTCAAAATTTATCCCATCAACGGTTAATCACAACATCAGAATCGCAATACATGCCTTATTTTGTCTTACTACATGATTATAATGCAGAAGTCAAAAGACATACAGGGAAGGAGCCCACGTTCGCCACTCAATTTGAGATAGGGGATTTACCGACAGATGCACGTGCTGGCTCGATCTTCCAACCTAATTGGCGTGCACGTCTACTCATCGATTACTCAGAGATGATGAGTACTTGGGCAACCATGCCACTATATATCAAGTATAATCCATGCTATTGTCTAGTGGTACGTCGCAGATCCTGGCAAGCATTTGCAATCAAGGTACGCAACAATAAAGAGTGCTCGGCTTGGGTTAACTACCCATATTTTGCTCCACCTCGAGGGACCCCAACCGTAGCCTACATGATATCAACAATTCGGCACTGGTCTACACGTCTAAATAATGTACCCGACATAGCAGCGAAAATGTGTATGAAGATATTCGAGCTCATGACCATTGTCTTCAAAACCTTTCGGAATGTCCAAGCTCCATACATCTCTGCCCCTGGATTCTCTCAAGGCAACAAGGATTTAGTCTACGACATGAGCCAAACCCCCTCGGTCACTATCATCTTTGCTTGGCATGCACGAATAAAGTACTTGCCCGCATGCTTCAAGCAGACATTTGAGGAAATGTTCTCTACGGGATTCTGGGAATACAATTCCAAAATTTTCATTCCCAGACCCACACATTTGCTACATCTATTCGCAGTAGAACAAGCGATCCATGCAGATCAGTTACGTCTGCCACATCCGGACATTCCAGGACCAATCGATTGGGATCGTATGATGACAGATTTGGCCAGAGGACTACGCATACAAGAACATCAGCTTGCCACTTAGGTTGTGGAATATTACATCCAACACTCCCAGCAACAAGGGTCTGTCAGGGACGACAGACGCGAGAGAGGGGGGGGGTGTTGAGAGCAGTATGGGCACCCAAGGACCGACTAGACAAGGAAGCCAGCGGAGAGAGTCAGAACAAAGTGAAGGAGTAAGTAGACAAAGCAGTCGACGCAAATCTGGCAGATAGGCCCTTCAAAATTCTTCCAAATCAACATCTTTTAACAGTGATTCTTATCACTAACAATCATTGTAAATACCATTTCATATTTTTGTAGCTCCATTTTGTGCAAGCCAAGGAGTCCTTGAGCTTGAGGAGCCTTAGAAGTACATACATATCAATTTTCGTATTTTTTAGACTCCGTTTAAGCCCTCAAATTGGCCCTGGAACCTAATTTTTAACTAGGCCGGACACTAGGTCTGGACAGGGCCAAAACCTAGTCAAAAACTATAAAAAGAGCTAGAGAGCTCATTTTTGAGGTTAGATTGTAATTGAAACGAACTTGTAAGAGCATTTTGAAAGTAATCTAAAAACTCCATTGATTCTCACTCTTTGTCTTGCCTTGTGTGCGCGTGTGTGTGTATGTGTGTGCATGCTAGTGTGCTTCTCACTCACGCACTTGTGCAGCCACTTGCTCGAGGTCTTCATACCATCCTCACGTCTTCCCGGATTGACATTAAAGGAGGTGCTACTCATCACTGAGCTACACCGCTAATCCTATCTTTCATGCTAATACTAATCATATAGAAGTACATTACCACTTTTTTAGAGAAAAGATTGTGAGCAAAGAGATAAAATTGTCTTATGTATCTACAAAGATGCAATGTGCAAACATGATGACCAAGGCACTTGATGGAAGCTAACTCAATAGGTTCAAATCAATGATTGGAATGCAGGAGATATCTATGGAATGAAGACTCAAGCATCTTAGGCTTGAGGGGGAGTTGTTGGTACATTTGGCAAGCCTTGATGCATGACCAAATATCAAAGGCTTACTTCACATCTTAAGTATGACTCACATATGAACAGCTCTTATAGAATCTCTTGAGTTTAACTCAAGATAAATGTAAAAAGGCAAAGCTTGAAAGAATCTCATACCATTATGAGTTGTAAATCACAAAAACTAAGTGGTTTGAATCAAATCAATAAGAATCCTAAAAGGTAGGATCACTTTTAGGTGGCAGGTTCAAAATCCAAATTGAGATCACATCTATAAAAGACACTGATTTTTAGTCACGGTTAGTAGAGCTAGAAGAAGGACACATTGGGCTTCAAGATTGTGGGTACACTAATCCCACACATGTATGAGTAAGCCTACATCATCTCCTTTGTACCATACATTCATAACATTACACAATTGATTCATTTTATGCAAGTTATCTCATGTCCACCATTGTCTACTGCTAAGCTCTTATTTCAGTGAGCTTGTTTCGAGGAGTTCTCCACGTATACTTATCCAATCAATGTGATTCAACTAGTTATATGTATCTTAGACCTTCTAGTTGTGTACTATCAAGTTTCATTTCGTTTGGTTTAGTGCTTTGTAAGATAACATCTCTACAATCTACATATGTGTGCTCACTGTCATCCTCCTAAAAGTCGGGATAACACCCCTAACTTCTTAATGTGACTTCTCAGCATATACGCATCCTAAATTAGTGAAATAAATCCCTATAGAAAGCTTAGGACTCTAGTTAGATAATTCTTAAAGCTCTTGGGTAACTTGTGATGGAGAGTGTTAATCTCCAAAAGAACAACCTACTCTTGAAGTTAAAGCACCTTTATATCAAGAGTAAGTCAAAACCTTCACCAATTTAGAGGATCAATGATCAATTATCAAGATTTTGATTAAACTGTGAAGAAGATGTCTACACAAAAAGTCTGCTGCACATAACTCTCTCATTGACTTATCAAATGTGTAAAGTTTTTTATAAAACTTTGCACAAGGTGTTGCCTATAGTTTGCGCACCCGCTCCAAGTTAAATCATTTCAAAAGACTCAGTAGATTTTGAGAAATGATCTCAACAAGCCACCTATGTCTAAAACTATTCTCTTGAGAAGTGGATTCACACACCTGTAACCTCTAACACTTGATTCTCTCAATCTAGAACCCGTTTATGCAAATGCTTTTAGCCATAGGTAGCTTACCTTCCAGCTTAAAGAATGAGTGCTTGGTTGCTCAAAACTTTACACTGTGTAAGGAGAACTGACCAAAATATTAGCATTGAATTTTGCACCTGTTTCAAGAAACAGTGAACACTTCTTCACATATGAATGTTCCTACACATAATTCCTCGAGCCTATTTACAATTAGGCTTTCAAACTTTAACCATAGACTCGTTAACTATGGAATTAGACATCTACAAAAGGATTCTTGAAATAATCAAGCATAGAAGGAGAATACACAGAAAGATCGGGCGCAACATTTTTCATTTCTGAGAAATTCTTACATCTGAGTAATGAGAGAGATTCTATTCACTTCTAAAAGATCTATTGACATCTAATTCTCCTCAAAACCTATTCTAACATATTCTATTCTATTTTCCCAAACATTTTCTTTGTATATATAGGCAAATATTTACAACCTCGTGACCATTCAAAAGTATATGATGAACTAACTCTAAAATAATGCACATATGTATACACATCTTTATCTCCTGGATATGCACTTCCTTCATGCTTCATGACTTGTCTTTTCTTCAGTCCTTGACTTTAATTCTTCACCCAAAACTTCAATTGTTGATTGGCCTGCACCAACAACTCCCCCTCAATCATCAATTGAGGTTTTCTCTATCTTCTTTATGCCTACCATGTCTTTGAATCTCTGTAGCTTTGGTCCATCCAAGCTTTTGGTTAGCATATCAGCTATCTGATCTTTTGTTGAAGTATGTGTGACTTCAATCTCTTTATCCATCACCTTCTCTCTTAGAAAGTGATACTGAATCTCAATGTGTTTAGTCCTGGCACGAAAAACACAATTAGCAGCTAAATACAATGAACTCCTGTTATCTCCATGAACAGTGGGTGTACTCTAAGTAATGTCAAAACTCTTCATAAGATTCTTAAGCCATATCACTTCCTTTGCAGCTCCAACCATCCCTTTGTACTCAGCTTCTGTGGATGATAAAGCAACTATGTGTTGCTTCTTTGAACACCAAGAAATTAACTTATCTCCTACATAACATAAGTATCCATAAGTTGATCTCCTATCATCAAGATTACGTGCCCAATCTGTATCATTATAGATCTTGATGTTTGTATCTGACGTAAAGCCATAATACAAACCTTCTTTGAGTGAACCCTTAATGTACCTCAACACTCTTTGTCCTGCAATCCAATGTTCTTTCCTAGGACAATGCATGAATTGAGACAATATTCCAACTGCATATGACAAGTCAGGCCTAGTTAAAGTAGCATAAATCAGACTACCAACTAAACTTTGATATAGCTTCATGTCCTTGAACTCTTCTCCTCCATATCTGCTCAATTTGTGATTTACCTCCATTGGAGTAGGTGCTACCCTGCAATCATTCATCTTAAACTTGATCAACAAGTTTCTCAAATACCTTTCTTGAGTTACATACACCCCATGTTGAGTGTATGAGATCTCCATGCCCAAGAAATATGACAAGCCTCCCAAGTCACTTATCTTGAACTCTTTCTCCATTTGCTTCTTTAGGATTTGAATGCCTTTCTCATCTATACCTCTAAGAATTATATCATCAACATATATGCATATGTAAATGAACCCATCATCACTTGCTTTGACAAGCAAGCTACTATCTGCTTCAGATACTTGGAACCCAAGTTCTTTCAAGAACTTCACAAGTCTATAATTCCATGCCCTTGGGGCCTGCTTCAAACCATACAAAGATCTCTTGAGCTTACATACATAATTTGGATATCTTTCATCTTTGAATCCTTGTGGTTGCTCCATGAAAACATCATCTAAAATATAACCATTTAAAAAAGCATTTTTCACATCTAATTGACATAATTTCCAACCTCTACATGTAGCAATGGCTATGAGTGTTCTGATAGTTGTCATCTTTGCCACAAGACTATAGGTCTCATCATAATCTATACCATATGTCTGAGCAAACCATTTCACAACAAGTCTAGCTTTATACCTAGAGACACTTCCATCTGCAAACCTCTTTGTCTTGTAAACCCATTTGCATCCAATGATCTTCTGACTATTTGTTTTAGGAACCAAATCCCATGTTTGATTCTCCATCAATGCATCATACTCTTCCTGCATAGCTTTCTCCCAATTTTCCTTACCTTTTGCCTCTTCATATGTAGAAGGGTCTTCATCTGCCTTTATCCTATAAGCATAATCTTTAGTAGCCAGAAAAGAAGTGTCATAGCTATACCTTGTAGGTTTCCTTTTGTGTCTTGATGACCTTCTGAGTTCTCCACTCCTTGAGGTTTCTGGTTCATCACACTCTGGATCAAATCTTGGCACTTCTTCAACTTCAACCTACACTTCATTGTTCTCTTCTTCATCAAATATATGAACCTTTGATTTACCTTTCTTTTGATTCACAATTTCTTCATCACCTACATAAATATTGATTGTACCTGCATACCAAGTACCTTGCTCATCAAATGTAACATCCTTTGATACTAGGAATTGTTTTGGATGGACTCCACAACCTATATTCCATCTGCTTATCATCATATCCAATGATTACATACTTCTCAGCTTTAGGTTCCAATTTATGCCTCAATTGAGATGGTACATATGCATATGCCAAACATCCAAATACTTTGCAATGATCTAGAGTAGGTCTTTTACCCCACCATGCCTCATATGGTGTCATACCCTGCAAATCTTTACATGGTAATCTATTGATCAAATAATTAGCTGTGTTTACAGCCTCAGCCCACAAGTAATTTGGGCAATTTTTCTCCTTCATCATGGATCTTGCAAACTCAACAAGAGTTCTATTTCTCCATTTTGCTACACCATTTTGTTGAGGAGAGTACCTACAAGTAATTTCTCTTTTTATACCTACATTCCACAAGTAATCACTGAACTCATTAGAGAAATACTCTCCCCCTCCATCTGACCTTAGTCTCTTCAACTAATGACCTGTAATTCTCTCTGCATACACATGATGATGTTTGAATGTATTAAATACCTCTGACTTATCTTTGATCACATAGATAGTGATCCATCTGGTAGCATCATCAACATAAATCACATAATACCTTGATCCATTTATAGTGAAATCCTTTGATGGTCCCCACACATCTGTGTGTACCAATTCAAGCTTCTCTGAATACATAAAACCATGCTTGGAATAAGATTTCTTATGAGACTTACCTAATTGACATATCTCACATCTGTATGTCATATGTTGACCTGCAACATTAGGCAATCCAAGCACTGAACCATTGTTAACTATATCTTTGATACCTCTTTCACTGAAATGTCGAAGCCTCTTGTGCCAAAGATCTAACTCAGAGATCTTATGTCCACCATAAGTGAACAAGGCATGACCAACATTGCCTTGGATCTTTAATGTGAACAATCTTCCTTCTTTCTTCCCTGAAACAATTTGTTTATACCCATTGCTAGGGTCTTCCACAAACACTCCTTCATTAGTGAATCTAGCTTCATACCCTTTTTCAACAAATTGTCCTACACTTATCAAATTCTTATGAATTGTAGGAACACACAAGACCTTACTCAAGCGAGTACTACCATCCTTGGCCTTCACTGATCCAATTGACTTCACATTGTGCTTTGTATTTTCACCTGTTTGAACTACATGATTAGTTACCTTATTCTCCAAATCAGTCATCAAAGCTATGTTGCCACTCAGATGATTGCTACACCCTGAGTCAATGTATAAGACTCTTTGGTCTTCACTTTGCCTTTCACAAGTTGCACTCATTATCAATGTTGAATCCTCCTTGTGATCTGAAGCATAATTATAGTAGGTATTGTTCTATTGTTGACTTTGGTATCCTCTACCTGCATTTCTTCCAAAGTAACCTCTACTACCTCTTCCTTTGAAATTACCTCTTTGATTTCTGCCACCTCTTCCTCTTGAATTAAAATTTTGATTATATCCACCATTGCTCTGAGTATTATGCTAGCAATCATTAGCTAAATGATTTGTCTCACCACAAATCCAGCAAGCTTTGACTCCATCTTTATTATTCCTACCTCTTCCTCTACCTTTGCCACCTCCTCTTCCTCTTAGGAAGTTTTCTTGGCTAGTTGTACCTTCTTCTTCACTTGCTTGTTGCTTCCCTTTGATATTCTTCTTCTTATCCTTTGAATACATTGCATGACCTCCACTTTTATCACTTTCACCTTTGACATCCTACTCAAAGGTTAACATGTGTCCTAACAATTGATTTAAGTCACGAGTAAAATGATCAAGTGATAATTCAGTAGACAAAATGAATGGCTTCCACTTTTCATCACCTCTCAAACCTATAAGGATTTGCCTTACCAATTTATCCCCCTCAATGTCTTCATCAACTGCTCCTAATGCATCTGCAATGTCCTTCATTCTTGTTACATAATCTGAGATGGATTGAGAGGCCTTCTTCTTAAATGTGGCAAACTCTGCCCACAAGGATGCCTTCCTTGACTTTGTGGTGTTTTGGAAATGCTCATCCAAAGCATTCCATATATCATTTGCACTTTTAAGACCTCTAATGTGAGGTAGCAAGTAGTCATTGACTGCCATATAGATAATGCTTCTAGCTCGAGCATCTTTCTTCATCCAAGTCTTTAAATCTGATAATTCTTCCCTAGTTGGAACACTAGGATCTTTGAACTGAGGCTTTTCTTCTTCACTTGTGATATAACTTATCAAATCTTTGCTCATAAGATGAGCTTCCATCCTCATTGACCATGTTGGGTTGTTCTCTCTATCCAATTTCTCTATCTGAAGAGAATCTCCCATCCTTTCTTCATCTCTGTATTGAATTCTTCAAACTTTATGAGTAATAGATGTACCTTTACTTTGAATGATATTCCTTTTGTCTTCCTTGATGTCGTATGGCCTCCTTCTAAAGCTTTGCTCTCAAGCTTTCACCTTTGAATCTTCAGATGTTGAATTCTTTATGACTGCAGCAGTTGGGATCCTCCTTTCTTTAATTTTGATGATTCCTGCTCTGATACCACTGATGGAGAGTGTTAATCTCTAAAAGAACAACCTACTCTTGAATTTAAAGCACATTTATATCAAGAGTAAGTCAAAACCTTCACCAATTTAGAGGATCAATGATCAATTATCAAGATTTTGATTAAACTGTGAAGACGATGTCTACACAGAAAGTCTGCTGCACATAACTCTCTCATTGACTTATCAAATGTGTAAAGTTTTTTATAAAACTTTGCAAAAGGTGTCTATAGTTTGCACACCCTCTCCAAGTTAAATCATTTCAAAAGATTCAGTTGATCTTGAGAAATGATCTCAACAAGTGACCTATGTCTAAAACTCTTCTCTTGAGAAGTCGATTCAAACACCTATAACTTCTAACACTTGGTTCTCTCAATCTAGAACCCGTTTATGCAAATTCTTTTAGCCATAGATAGCTTACCTTCCAAATTAAAGAATGAGTGCTTGCTTGCTCAAAACTTTACAATGTGAAAGGAGAACTCACCAAAACATTAGCATCGAATTTTGCACCTGTTTCAAGAAATAGTGAACACTTCTTCACATGAGAATGTTCCTACACATAATTCTCATAGCCTGTTTACAATCAGGCTTTCAAAATTTAACCATAGACTCATTAACTATGGACTTAGACATCTACAAAAGGATTCTTGAAATAATCAAGCACAAAAGGAGAATACACAGAAATATCGGGTGCAACATTTTTCATTTTTGAGAAATTCTTACATCTGAGTAATGAGAGAGATTCTATTCACTTTTAAATGATCTATTGACATCTAATTCTCCTCAAAACGTATTCTAACATATTCTCTTCTATTTGCTCCGACATTTTCTTTGTATATATAGGCAAATATTCTCTTCTATTTGCTCCATTCAAAAGTATATGATGAACTGACTCTAAAATAATGTACATATGTATACACATCTTTATCTCCTGGATATGCACTTCCTTCATACTTCATGACTTGGTCTTTTCTTCAGTCTGTGACTTTAATTCTTCACCCAAAACTTCAATTTTTGATTGCCATGCACCAACAACTTTAATCAGTGAGTGAGCACTGAGTGAAATACTAAGCAAGTCCAAGTCTAAAAATAGCAAGTTTTGGCAAACTCTTCAATCTTGGAAGTAGTCTGTTTTGACACAACAATTTGAAGGTGATGTTCCAAAGTTAATTATGGTTACAAATGCATATTTGGGAAGCTAAAGGTGTCTACTAAGGTACTCTGAAGCTACATTGGTATTTGTAGAGCAGGATTTGTGCAACACCACCTCATTTCTGGAGTGTATCCAATCATATCCTCACACTCATTAGGATAGATACAAAGATAAGAAGTGATTTACTTGAAGTTATATAGTCTTTCTACCTGAGAACACCACCAAGTGTAGATGGGTACATGATGGACTTTCCCCTTCTCCATTGGTGGACTTCCAGAGTTCAAGGTTGAATTTTACAAAGAGTGAAATTTTGACAAGATTCATTGTGGATGGTGGATCCGGTATCAAATTTTCCTAAAGTTAAAGATATATACTATAATTGAATTCCAATATATAAGAGTCTCAAGAGATTGGAAAAGTGATTCCTTTAGTAATCTAGATAGTTGAGGTATCAGTACTTTTTTAGTAAATTAAAACATCGTGAAACAATTATAAAGCTCAATGGCTTGAGACACTGATGTTTCATACCACTAGAGTTTGGTAGATGGATGATGGTTTGAGTTTAAAACCCCAAAAAATTTAACGATGTTGGTTTAATCGCATAATAATAGTGCTTCAAACCCTTGGCTAGAATAAATCTTTCAAGTTTTGAGTGCTTTGACTCAATTCACTTTAGCGTCTTAGAAGTCAAATTCATTATACAAAATTTTAGTTCTTCCTTCTCGCTTTTTCGAACTGTGGAGTTGACTTTGAAAGAATATTCTAAGTCATTTCTAAATGAGGTTTGGCTGGATGGAATAGTCAATTGAAGTAAACATCATAGGTGGATGTTTTTCCAATTGACATCTTCAATTTAAGAGAATTCATTCATCCACTGAGAATTACTTCAAGATGGATGGATGAAGAAAGAGTCTAAAATTCTCTCAAAGAATTTGAGTGAAACTATTGAATAGAAAAGAGTAAGGAATTGTTTCTTGTTCTAAAATCTCCAAAAAATTCAATTCTTGAGGAAGTACCCTATTTTAAATCATTTTGAAGCTCGCTCGCCCAAAAAAGCAAATGAAACACTTCTTTCTTGCATTCTATCTTGGAATCTAAATCCTAATATGATATGGTAGACCTATAATTGTAAAAAGGGATCAATAGATATTGGTTGAGAAGTGGGACATACTCAAAAACATCTAAGTCAGATGTTTTGGTCAACCTCAACTTAAGGAAACTTCTAAAAAGTCTTGAACTAGTCAGAGATCCATCTATTTTTTTCTATGTCCATGCACAAGTAGTGCATGGAAATGGAACACATAGAAAATTAGTTGGAGATTCTTAGAACTACCTCATGTGTTTGTGTAAGGATGCCCTGTTTGCACAAAGCAAAACATTGAATTAGGTAGGGATGTTTTAGATCCAACCTTTCCATTTTTCCCATACTTTGCATCTAATTCAGCCACTCACATGCAAAGCTAGATGGTCTTTCAAATGATTTGGGTAGGTATCAGCCCACACAAAAATCCCCCTCTTTTTAGATCTAGTTTGAGATAGAATCCCTTTCTCATAAAGAGGTGAATCAAGGACCATTGATTGAATACTTTAGTCCATTGGTAATTGTAAGGATTTTCGGGTAGAAGATATCTAGAGTTATCATTGATTATTTCTGAAGTATCAACCTCATGCCAAAAGAACTATGTAGCAATTAGGACTCTAGCCCTCCAAGATGCATAGTTCATGATGACCATGGTTGACTAGAGTAAGGTAAAACTCATTGGAATAGTTGAATGTGTCATCCTAACTATGAAGGGGTCACAATTTACACTCAATTTCATGGTCTTCAGGCTTTCTCGCTCACCAAGAAGCTTTCCTCTACTCATAGGATGGCCTTGGCTTTTTTATGCTAAAGCGATTCATGATTGGGGGTCTAACTTCATATGGGTGAATGATCAAGACATGCTCCAATAGATCCACATGGAAATAAAGCCCGAACATGCAAGGATGGGCATTACCATCTCATTTTTAGTGCCAAAAGAAACACAACCATATTTCTTGTGTCTAAACAACATCTACCAAGAAGATGATTTTCTCAATAGGCTAGGAGTCAAGTCTCCTCCATGTTACACTACCATTTGTAGTGTAGCTTCATCGGACAAAGTAGAAGAAGAATCTAGAGTAGAATTCCTAGGGCAAGATTATCCCATAAGTTATAGAAGGGGAAAAGAAGAATTTGTCATAGGGGAGCATGAGGAAAATACAAAATGGTGAAAGCTACTAAAGGATAAGGATTTGGACTCTTTGGGTCAACTACCCATCAAAGAGATGCCTCTAGGTTGATTGCAAAATAGAATGGGGAATACCAAAATTGAAGAAACTTGTGCCTATTCTAAGGATTTATTTGAAGATAAGAGCATTAACGACAAAGAAATGGATGATAGTAAGTCAACATGATATGTGCAGGAGGTCAATATGGGAGATATGTGAAACAACATGAGTCTTGCTAGCAACATGGCTACGATGGGAACCTATCATTTTACATAAGACCTTTTCCTTCTATCGAAATTCAGTCACAAATGGTGCTACTTTACAACCCAACCAAGCAAATATAGATATGTGGCAAATTTACTCCATTCTATGAAGGACCTAACAAACTTTGTTAATGCACGATGTAGTCAGGACTACTACACTTTAGGATGAGGTCCTTTCACTTGTTAGTGTTACCATCTTAAACGTTATAGAATCTTGATTTGTCACAATTTTTTTTTATTACCTTCTTATCTAAGTTTTTTTTTGTAAAATTACATGAATTTTTCGGGCATTGCTTATGTAGCATAGTCTTTTGCAGTTCCATGTGCATACACAACTTTGCATTCCTTGCCCATTGCATTGGTTCCATCTCATTTCAACCTTCATCAACATTGGTTGTCCACTCAATTTTGTTGACCAATAAGTCTCCAATGCCCCACCTTCTTTTGACCACTAGGTGAAGATTCGAATCCTCTTCCTCCAAGTCACATTTCAGACCTCATTTTTTGGTTCATCTAGGAGGGAGCATCCACAATCCTCAGAGGACTGGCAAGATCCATCCTCTAAACTAAATCCCATCCTCTTTCCCACCAATGATCTTCTTCTCACTTGCTATGTCATCTTGGAATGATGCACCAATCTCAAATGATATTCCTTGACCATCTCACCCATGTGTAATTTCAATTCCCTATAATGGCACCTTGAAACATGATGGTACAACATGGGGCACTATCAGAAAGAGCCATTAAGATGCTTGGAAAATTGATCTTGCCTCCTCTATATAAGATGATCAAAGAGAAAGAACAAGAGAAGAATAATAATAATTAGAAGAGACAGATTTAGATAGCAACATAGAGACATTGATGGCTATCAAAAGGTTGGAACCATGAGATAGACTAAGCACAACATAGTGAGATGCTAGATTTCGTGATTGAGAGACAACACCAAGACACTACCTAGAGAAGTTGTTGAGATGTTGGCAATTGATAAAGCAAGATAGAGCTATAGAATGATTGATAGAGTAGAAATGAGTAGCAGTTATAGAAGGAGAGAGCCATTAAGAGCCGCAAGATTTCTATGGCGTGCATTCAACTGGCTTCCTCTTCACCAAACCTTTCTCCCGAAAGATCTCTTTGATCTTTTGTATTACCTGTAGGATTAGTTGTGTGTTTGTGTGTGTGTGTGTGTGTGTGTTCATTCTACTTATTTTCAAGAACCTTGACTCAAGCTCTTTCTCCCTCAAGAACCTCTTGACTTGTTGAGTTCCCAAGAGGATCAATTATGTAAGTTTAACATGTAAGGTCTGCTTGAGAGCCTCTATGGATGCTGAAGAAGTGGATGTAGCATGGGTTGGTGCTCATAGCCGCTTCAATGTAAGGCTCATTGTACACCTCTTCTAATTTTTAACAATAGTTTTTGTCTATAATTCACAAGTCATTCATTCATATTATTCTCCTACATCACTTTTTTAAAGTGCTATCCCATTCTTTTTTCTAAGTTATTTCATTAAGTGGTGTAGTATCTGAGCCTCTATGCAAGTAACATTGTTTAAGCATGTTGTTTTTGCAAGTTTTCCAACCTCTCATAACAATCCTCACTATCCCTATAAGCCATTTATAACAAAAAAAACCATACAAATATAGTGGATGAAAAGCCTCAAAGATTCAACATGCCACATAATTTGATGGACATCATTCACAAATGGTGGAGAAAGATTGAGCAAGATAAGATAGAACTAACCACATCAAAAAAATTTAAAGTTAACATTTACAAAAGTTTTATTCCACCTGATGAGCATAAGTAGGTGTTGGATGTCTGGTTCTTCTTCTACTATGATCAATTCAATGTGTACGAATGTGTAGATAATTTTATTAAAGATTCTTGATCAAGTACCAGAATTTCTTCAAGTTCATAAGTTTATGTTTGATCTTCATTACACATTGCATCCACTTGCTTGCAAGGAGTGTTGCCATACCTCAAACAAGGCTGTAGAATTGGCCTTCGTGCTAGAGGATGAGAAATGATCATGGTCGCAACCTACAAGATAAAAAATGACATGGAATAGATAAGCCACATAGCTTCTTGAGTTGCATTTTCCAAACCTCTATATTGTGCTTCTGTGGAAGATAAGGCCATATTTGATTGCTTCTTAGATTTCCATGATATAAACTTTGAACCTGCAAAGGATAGGTACCCTCAAGTTCTCCTCCTAGCATCATTGGAGCGAGCCCAATCCTTGGAGGGATAGAACAATCCTTCATTCACTATCCCCTTTAGATATCTAAGCACCCCTTTTGCAAATTCCATATGAGGCCTCCTTGGATCATTCATGAACTGACTCAATGTACTTACTCCATAGGCAGTGTCTACTCTTGTTAGAGTAGCATAATTTAGACTTCTCACAAGTTGTTGATGTCACATCGTGGATGCAAACAACCTCTTAAGTGAGGTGGCATTAATACCACATGGCATCATATGGATGCACTTCTATATTATGGGTAGATAGAAAGAGAGGAGGTATGAATGATTCATACTTGATGTTTTTAGTTTACATCAAGCTCCGCGGCTGGGAGACTGCATCTATGGACAAAAAGTCTTCGTCATTTAACATTGGTATCCAAGCTACAAGATCCGACTTGCTGCTGCGCTCCGTGGGATTTGAACCCACGCCTTCAGTATCGGAAGACCTACACTATCCAGCCCGCCATATATCCTTGATGACTTTGTTATCACAATAACTATAAACATTGATACTTACATTTCTACTTATGACATCAAGGAGTAGAGCATAAAAGACCCGTACTCTCACTCTTCTCTTGAAGAGGTTGTTTGCATCCATGATGTGACAGTTGATAACCTATAACATCATCAAGTAGTTCTCCTTCATGAGAACTCAAATTATGGTTGATTTCCATAGGAGTACCTCCAACTTTAGTGTTCTCCATCTTGAACTTTATCAACATATCATTTATATACTTCCTTTGAGTAATAAATATACCAAAATCTGTGTGCACAAGCTCTAAGCAAAGAAAGTAGGTTACTAAACCATAGTAACAAGCCTATGATTCCAAGCTCTAGGAGCTCGCTTTAGGCCATAGAGTGCCTTCCTTACCTTGCATACATAACTTGTTTTATCTTCATCTTCAAAACCTGGTGATTGTGCCATGTACACCTTCTGATATACATCCGTTTAAGAATGCATTTTGGACATCTAATTGATATAGATTCCAATTTTCAGAAGCAACAATACTTACCAAAAACCTAATTGTTGGCATCTTTGCCATAGGTAAAAAGGTTTCTTCATAGTCCACTCCATGAGTTTTGGCAAATCCTTTTACCACTAACCTTGCCTTGTACCTGTTTATAGAACCATTTGAGTTCCTTTTGATTTTGTATATCCACCTGGATCCAATTACCTTCATGTTTGTTTTCTTGGGAACTAGATCCCAAGTATGGTTTTCCTGAAGTGCTTCTACCTCTTCCTGCATGGCTTGTCTCCATTCTTTCTTCTTCCTAGCCTCTTCAATTGAAGAATGCTCTTCTATCATAGAGTCTTTAGTGATATACACAGAATGCTTGGTGACTAATGATGTCGCATAGCCATACCTTATGGGTTTCTTAGTCTCCCTTTGAGATCTTCTAAGTGCTTGATTTGAAGACTCTAGTATGTCTTCTAATTGCTTGAGTTTAATCTTGCCTCTTGACTTCCAGGCCTTGAAGTCAATCTACTCTTCATCTTCTGGTAATTGTTGATCTTTTTGAGTGAGGGTTGGAAAATCATTTTCCAAGTCATATGGTAGCTTGACCTTCTTGCAATGCTTTGTTAGTGGGATTGTATAGCATGTACCCCTTTTGGTTTTGATCATACCCAATGAATATGCATTTCTCAACTTCAGTCCAACCAAGCTTCCCTCTGATTTGTGAGGGGATTAGCACATGGGTACATGATATACATAGGAGATAATTTTGTGAGTTGGCATTCAGGGAAACAACATATAGTGACTTTATCAACAACTAAAGCAGAATACAAAGGACTTGTAGAAGTAGCTAAAGAATTAATATGTATGCAGACTCTACTCAAAAGCTTGAGCATAGATCAAGGTATGCCTACTATACATGGAGATAATATGAGCTCATTGTATCTTGCAGCAAATCCATTATTTCATGAAAGAACAAAGAACATAGAGGTTCAATATCATTCTTAAGAGAAAAGGTAATAGAGAAGGAGTTTGAAGTAGTATACTCTCCTACAAAAGATCATGTATACGTGTATACGTATGTGCATGTGTGTACACATATACACATACGTATACATGTATGTATAAGTGTACACATATACATGTATGTATACGTGTACATGTATATGTATGTGTATATGTGTACACATATATGTATGCGTATATATGTACACATATATGTCTTCTAGAAATAAATCAAATTCATGTGAAAAATACTTACCACCTCCATTAGATCTGATCCTCTTCAAGCTTTTTCCTGTTTGGTTTTCAAGTAGCATCAAATACTTTTTGAAACATGTAAATACCTCATCCTTATGCCCCATGAAATAAAGGATTGTCCATATACTGTAATCATCAATAAATGAAACATTGTACCTTGAACCTGAGATTGATGGATCTTTGCTAGGAGCTGGCACATCAGTGTGTAGAAGCTCCAAATAGTCTTCATGAATGTATCCCTTCATGTTGAATGGTTGTGTGTGAGCTTTGCCAAATTGGCATGCTCCACATTTGTATATCATATATTGCTTGGTCACATTGGGAATGCCAAGCATACTTTGATCCCTACACATTTTCTTCAGAGTTCTTTCTCCTATGTGTCCTATCCTTTTGTGCCATATTTCTAACTCAGATAGGGTTTGATCTCTATAATTGAATAGTGCTATGTTCCTTGTGTCTTAAATCTCAAATGTGAATAATCTACTAGACTTCTCACCTTTAGCAATTCCTTTGAAGCCTTTTTGAGGGTCTTCTACATATGCTCCATGCTTAGTGAATTTGACCTGTAAGCCTTTCTCAACAATTCGCCCAACACTAATAAGGTTTTTGGTTATAGTTGGTACATACAAAACTTTACTCAAAAGGTTTGTACTACCATCAGATGTTTTGAGATTTCCAATTTGCTTGACTGAGTGTCTAGTATCATCACCTGTCTATAATTCATGCTTCCATTTGGGTTCCTCAAGGTTGGATAAAAAAGCCACATTTCCAGCCACATGATTGGAACAACCTGAATCAATATAGAAAAGATGCTCATCATCTTTACCTTGCTTGGATGTCATATTCATGATGATTAGTGACTCTTCTTGATCTTCAGTATAGTTGTCCTAGTCCCTTATTCCTCTGAAACCTCCTTGATAATTGTTGTCGTTGTAGCCTTGATTATAGTTATGGCTCTAGTTGCCTTCTCCATTGTTGTACTTGCATCTGGATTGTCCATAGCTACCTCTATGGAAACCTCTTCTCCTTTGAATCCTTGTATTCTTCAAGCATTCTTCTGTGGTGTGGTTGGTAAGACCACAAATGTTGCAAGGTGAATTGTTGTAGGATCTCCCCTTGCCTTGCTTTCCTCCTCTGCCCCTTCCTCTAGCACCTCTTCCTCTTCCTACATAACTAGCTTGAGAGGTACTAGCCTCTTCTTCATTTTTCTTGCTTTTACCTTTATCTTTAGCTTTATTCTTATCTCTGTAAAGGGCAAAAGTTTGATTACCTCTAGAATTGTCACCATTATTGTTGTGCTTTGTCTCATGGGTGAAGATTTTCCCCATCAAGGTGTTAAGGTCAGGTATTTGCATATCCATTTAGAGGTCCATTGTTGTGGTGAATGACCCCCACTTATCACCAGCTTGATGCCATTAACGATTTGCCTTACTATGTGTTCTTCTTTTATCTCCTCTCCAATTCTTGCAAGCTGGTCAGCCACATGTTTCATCTTGGTTACATAATCAACCACTCCTTGCTTTGGTTGTTTCTTTAGATTTGTAAATTACATCCATAATTGATTCTTCCTAGCTCTTGTATTTGAGGAGAAATATGATGAGAGTACTTCCCAAGTCTCTTTGGAGGTCTTGCAACTCCTAATGTATGGTAACAAGAAATCATAGATTGAGTTTAGTAGATAAGACCTAGCAAGAGCATCCTTTGCACACCATGTGGTCAACCTTTCTTGCTCTTCTCTTGTAGGTTGATGCTTGCACCTAAAGATTGACATTTCTTCATCTCTTGAGATGTATCCATATAGACTTCTCCCTTGCCAGTAGGCCTACATGCTTAGTCACCATGTTGAGTTGTTGTTTCTGTCCAATTTGTCAATGAAGGATGGAAATCCATCTCCCATCTTACCTGTCCTTGCTCTGATACCACTGTTGGAGGAGATGGTGGATAGTGTTCAGAGATGAAGTGGTGTTGCTTGATCCTGCTTCAAACTTGCGAAGAATGATGCTTGGAGAGTAGTGGGCATCTTTAGGTAGCTAATGATCATAAATAATTATATATGTTACTTGGATGGCTCAAAATAGATAGATTGGAGTTGATCCAAGGTCAACAAACTTGTTATTTTTGTTCCTACACCTATTCAATGTTTTGACCACTTCTCTGAGCACATCAACAATTGGCTTAATTCCTTTTGGGAAACTCTAATTAGCTTAGTAAGCTATCAATCATGAGTGATTTCATAAAAAATGATGAACATCAAACTAGGAAAGATGTTTAACAAATCATAAGACCATGCCAACAATTTCGGGGCTCAACAGTCAACAGACCAATGACCAAGGATGTGTTAAATCTTGCAATCCTAAGAAGCAATGCTAATGAGACATTGTGTTCATATACTAGACAATATGTTGAATCTTCCATGCTTTAAATCATGACAAATGATCAATAATGTACTAAGAAACAAGCTCTGAGAAGAACACTATTCTGATGGAGTTATAATGGAGAAATGAAATGAGAATGTAATGACAATATGTGTATTAAATCATATACAAATACAATGTCATTGGCAATCATACATTGTTCAATGTGTGATAGATGAATGAGCTATGAGATAAGCTCTCTTTTCACAATAGATCCCTTTCAAAATGATCTCATAGGCTCAAGATAACACAAGTGTCATTTGATACTCCTTTTTATAGTTGTACTTCGAGCTAAAATTTGAATTTAAATTCAAGTTCTATCGAAAAGTGAATCCTAAAGTATAGGATAGATTCCTTCATTGAACATAGTAGCAATTCGCTTAATTCCTTTTGGGAAACTCTAATTAGCTTAGTAAGCTATCAATCATGAGTGATTTCATAAAAAATGATGAACTACACACTGAGAGAGGTTCAATAAATCATAAGAACATGCCAACAATTTTGGGGTTCAACAATCAACAGACCAATGAGAAAGGATGTGTTAATATCGCAGGATCCTTAGATGCAATGCTAATGATACTTTGTAGTCATATTCTAAACAATATGTTGAATCTACCATGCTTTAAATCATGACAAATGATTGAACAATCATGTACTGAGAACAAGCTCTGAGAAGATCACTATTCTAATGGAGTTATAACAAAGAAGTGAAATGAGAATGTAATGATTGTATGTGTATTAAATCATATACAAATACAATGTCATTGGCAATCATACATTGCTCAATGTGTGAGAGATGAATGAGCTATGAGATAAGCTCTCTCTTCACAATAGATCCCTTTCAAAATGATCTCATAGGCTCAAGATAACATGCGGTCATTTGATTCTCTTTTTATAGTTGTACTTTGAGGAAAAATTTGAATTTAAATTCAAGTTCTATCTAAAAGTGAATCCTAAAGTCTAGGATAGATTGCATCACTCAACAACCAAATGATTTGTGATTTTCAAGCTTCTTAACTCCATGTGGGTGTGAACCACTTTTACAAAGGTAAATGTGAAGAACATTTACAAGAGGTTGATCATATGAAGCCTTGTCAATAAATCAAGTATGAGCTAATTTGTTGGTGCAAGTTTCCAAGCCATCACACTTGGCTAAGCATGGAAATATATACAGTCACTTCAGTGTTTTGAACACTTCTCTGAGCACATCAACAATTGGCTGAATTTTGTTTGGGAAACTCTAATTAGCTTAGTAAGCTATCAATCATGAGTGATTTCATAAAAAAAGATGAACTACACACTGAGAGAGGTTCAATAAATCATAAGAACATGCCAACAATTTTGGGGTTCAACAATCAACAGACCAATGAGAAAGGATGTGTTAATATCGCAGGATCCTCAGATGCAATGCTAATGATACTTTGTAGTCATATTCTAAACAATATGTTGAATCTACCATGCTTTAAATCATGACAAATGATTGAACAATCATGTACTGAGAACAAGCTCTGAGAAGATCACTATTCTAATGGAGTTATAACAAAGAAGTGAAATGAGAATGTAATGATTGTATGTGTATTAAATCATATACAAATACAATGTCATTGGCAATCATACATTGCTCCATGTGTGAGAGATGAATGAGCTATGAGATAAGCTCTCTCTTCACAATAGATCCCTTTCAAAATGATCTCATAGGCTCAAGATAACATGCGGTCATTTGATTCTCTTTTTATAGTTGTACTTTGAGGAAAAATTTGAATTTAAATTCAAGTTCTATCTAAAAGTGAATCCTAAAGTCTAGGATAGATTCCATCACTCAACAACCAAATGATTTGTGATTTTTAAGCTTCTTAACTCCATGTGGGTGTGAACCACTTTTACAAAGGTAAATGTGAAGAACATTTACAAGAGGTTGATCATATGAAGCCTTGTCAATAAATCAAGTATGAGCTAATTTGTTGGTGCAAGTTTCCAAGCCATCACACTTGGCTAAGCATGGAAATATATACAGTCACTTCAGTGTTTTGAACACTTCTCTGAGCACATCAACAATTGGCTGAATTTTGCTTGGGAAACTCTAATTAGCTTAGTAAGCTATCAATCATGAGTGATTTCATAAAACATGATGAACTACACACTGAGAAAAGATGTTTAACAAATCATAAGACCATGCCAACAATTTCGGGGCTCAAAAGTCAACAGACCAATGAACAAAGATGTGTTAATATCTCGCAATCCTAAGAAGCAATACTAATGAGACTTTGTAGTCATATACTAGAAAATATGTTGAATCTACCATGCTTTAAATCATGACAAATGATCAATCATGTACTGAAAACAAGCTCTGTGAAGATCACTATTCTGATGGAGTTATAACAGAGAAGTGAAATGAGAATGTAATGACAATATGTGTATTAAAGCATATACAAATACAATGTCATTGGCAATCATACATTGCTCAATGTGTGATAGATGAATGAGCTATGCGATAAGCTCTCTTTTCACAATAGATCCCCTTCAAAATGATCTCATAGGCTCAAGATAACACGCATGTCATTTGATACTCTTTTTATAGTTGTACTTCGAGCCAAAATTTGAATTTAAATTCAAGTTCTACCGAAACGTGAATTCCAAAGTATAGGATAGATTCCTTCATTGAGCACAGTAGCAATTGGCTTAATTCCTTTTGGGAAACTCTAATTAGCTTAGTAAGCTATCAATCATGAGTGATTTCATAAAAAATGATGAGCTACACACTAAAAAAGAGGTTTAATAAATCATAAGACCATGCCAACAATTTCGGGGTTCAACAATCAACAACCAATGAGCAAGGATGTGTTAATATCTCACGATCTTAAGATGCAATGCTAATGAGACTTTGTAGTCATATACTAAACAATATTTTGAATCTACCATGCTTTAAAGCATGACAAATGATCAATCATGTACTGAGAACAAGCTCTGAGAAGATCACTATTATGATGGAGTTATAACGAACAAGTGAAATGAGAATGTAATGACAGTATGTGTATTAAATCATATACAAATATAATTTCATTGGCAATCATACATTGCTCAATGTGTGAGAGATGAATGAGCTATGAGATAAGCTCTCTCTTCACAATAGATCCCTTTCAAAATGATCTCATAGGCTCAAGATAACACGCGGGTCATTTGATTCTCTTTTTATAGTTGTACTAGGCAAAATTTGAATTTAAATTCAAGTTCTATCTAAATGTGAATCCTAAAGTGTAGGATAGATTTCATCACTCAACAACCAAATGAGTCGTGATTTTTAAGCTTCTTAACTCCATTGGGGTGTGAATCACTTTTACAAAGGTAAATATGAAGAACATTTACAAGAGGTTGATCATATGAAGCCTTGTTAATAAAACAAGTATGAGCTAATTTGTTGGTGCAAGTTTCCAAGCCATCACACTTGGCTAAGCATGGAAACAAATATATACAATCACTTCATGACACATGTGAACTTTGGCTTGTAATACTTGGCCATTTACCAATTTTAAAAGTTATTTTGAAGAGAATCTTGTAATTCCACACATCTCATGGAGGTAGGAAGCATATTAGCTACGAGTTTTCCAATGAGAGAGTATCTCCTAGCCTGGAGGAGAACTTTTAGGTAAAGCCAAGGTTGAATTCAAATTCAAACTTGGAGGTAAAAAATCTATAAAAGAGACATGTAATCTCACAGCCTTTGTCCCCCCATTTTCGATCTTATTGATGATCTTTTGTACAGTCTAAGTAGCTTACATCTTAGCTCACTTACGTCCCTATCATTGGGAATCATTTCTACGCCAATGATTATGTACAACAATGTTCTATAATACATTACATCATTGATAATCTATGTTCATCTCTTTGCTATGACTACTCAGAATAGTGTACTTTGAATGATCATATCTTAGTGATTGCTTATCCATTTTTGATGTTCTATAGCTTGTTGGAACTAGCTCAAAATCTTTCTCTAGGTATCAAAATTTGAAGGCATTTAAATCAACTAATTTGGAGAAATCTACATCGAAGTGTTCTCTGGTCATTCTCTATGTAGCTCCTAAAAAATCAAGGGTAAGCATCCAATTACTAAAGTGATTGCTCAATGTATGGTTTATCATTTTAAGTGATTCCACTTGGAATCGTTAGCTATCTATGCTAATTAGATTCAACCAAAATTAATTTTCCTAATTGCTATTGTACTGAGAGCATTGAGCAAAAATATCCAACAAGTGTGAATACCAAAATAGCAAGTTTTGAGTGACTAGCTATTTGCAAAGTTATCTGTAATGATCTAATTGTTTGAAACATCATCTCCAAAGTAGATAGGTACTTATTTGGTGCTATTTGCAAGCTAAGAGGGCCTACTACATAACCTTGAAGTGAAATAGGGCATGTACAAAGTAGGTTTGGCAGTACCACATCACTTCCTTGAGATATCCATCCATCTCTTCCAACACTTGTATCAGAGCTATTTGAGGTAAAATGGGAATTGGCTTGCCTTCTTTTATTGACAAATTGGACAAGAACAATTATCCAAAATGGTCCTTGAGGATGAAGACATATCTACAAGGAAGGAGTCTCTATGGATACATATCAAAAGATGAGGAGATGCCCATTTTCAAAAGCAGAAAACAACCTACAAGAGAGGAACTTGAAAGACAACTCATGGTGGGCCAAAGATGCTCTAGCAAGGTCATTCTTACTTAATTCTATCTCTGAATTCCTTCTTCCACATGTTAGGAATTGTAAAACTTCCCAAGAGACTTGGGTTACATTGCTTTCATACTTTTCTTCCAATACAAGAGCTAGAAAAAATCAATTGTGGATTGAGTTTACCACTCAAAGGAAGCAACCCAAGCAGAATGTTTCAGAGTTTGCAAACAAAGTCAAAGATGTGGCTGATCAATTGGCAAGCATAGGAGAGTAGATTGAAGAGGAGCAAATAGTGAGACAAATATCAATGGCATCAAGGCAGATGATAAGTGGGAAGCCTTCACTACTACTATGGACTTATACATGGACATGTAGATCTTACCGCACTCATGGGACAACTCTTTACCCATCAAGCCAAGCTCAATAAAAATGGAGAACCATCAAGAGGTAACAACTCTTCTGTCGTATACACAGATAAAGGAAAGTCCAAAGATAAAGGGAATGATAAAAAAGTAGAGGATGAAGGTACTACATCTCAAGCTAACTATGCACACAGAGGTAGGAATTCAAGAGGAAGGGGCAGAGGAGGTAAGCTAGGTAGGGGGAGAACTTTCAACTCTTGCCCATGCAATATATGTGGATTGTCTAATCATAATATAGATGACTGCTATAGGAACTTCAAGAATCAGAGAGGAAGAGGATATCAAAGAGGTGGCTACTCACAATCAAGAGGAAGATTAAACCATAATCAAGGCTACAACCATGGCTACAACAACAACTACAACAAAAATTATCAAGGAGCATACAAATAAAGAAAGGAATTCAACAATTACATAGAGGATCAAGAGGATTCTCTTCTTATTATGAATATGACTTCAAAACAAGGTATGAATGATAAGAACCTCTTCTATTTTGACTCGGGATGTTCAAACCATGTAGCAGGCAATGTAGCTCTTCTCTCTAACCTTGAGGAACCTAAGGGAAATCACCAAGTACAAACAAGTGATGACACTAAGCATTTAGTGGTCAAGGTAGGAAATGTCAAAACTTCTTATGGGAATAGAAATCTATTGAGCAGGGTTCTTTATGTACCAACTATCACCAAGAATCTAATGAGTGTTCGATAAATAGTGGAAAAGGGTTTGTTAGTTAGGTTCAAAAAATATGGAGCTTTTGTGGAGGACCCCAACATGGATTCAAGAGAATAGCCAAGGGAGAAAAAAAACACGTAGACTATTTACACTTGAGCTCAAGGACACTAGAAACATTGCACTTTATAATTACAAAGATCAAACATTATCTCAGCTTGAGATTTGGCATAAAAGATTAGGGCATATTGGTGAGAGAGCCTTGAGGCAAATATGTAGAGATAAATGTGTGTTTTGGATAACTAATGTATCCAAGCAACATATGATCTATAAATGTGGTGCTTGTCAGTTTGGTAAATCACACATGTTACCCTTTACAAAGAAAGGCTACATGCATGAGGATTATTTGGAATTCGTCCACAGAGATGTGTGGGGACCAAGCAAGGACCCTTCAATTTCAGTCTCAAGGTATTATGTGTCATTCATTGATGATTTCAGTAGGTGGACTATCTTGTCCTTTATGAAACATAAAGATGAAGTGTTCAGTTGCTTCAAGAAGTATCTTGCACTTGTGGACAATCAAATAGGAAGAAGTCTAAAGAGGATAAGTTTAGATGGAGGAGGTGAGTACTTCTCCAATGGATTTGATGCATTTTTGCAGGACAGAGGTATCAAAAGGGAGATTACTACAAGGTATACCCCTGAGAAAAATGGGGTAGTAGAGAGGAGAAAGAGTTTGATTGTGGAAACAGCTAGATCAATGCTTAATGAAAAAAGGTTACCTAATTATTTGTGGGCAGAGAGTGTTTCTACTTCCACTTATCTTATTAATAGGTTGCCATCCAAATCACTTGATGGGATGACCCCATATGAAGCATGGCATGGTAGAAGGCCATCACTTGATCATTGTAGAATATTTGGATGTGTTGCTTATGTGCATGTTCCATCTCAAATCAAAGGTAAGCTAGACCCTAAGGCAGAGAAGTGCATCTTCATAGAGTATGATCTAAATCACAAACGATACACGTTTTATAATCCATCCAACAAAGGATTTATGGTCAATAGAGATGTTGTGTTTGATGAGAATGATTCTTGGTTTGAAAGTGAATGCAGGAAGGTCGAATTGCCATATGACTTGGAAGAGGAATTTCCAAGCCTGACCAAGGAGGAGCCAAACCAAATTGAAGACCTCAAATGAGATGATGAAGACACCATCAATTTAGAAGAGCTCAAAGCATGGAAGTCAAAAGGAAAGGCCAAGATGAAGAGATTGGAAGACTTACCTGAATCATCCAACCAAGCTCTAAGGAGATCACAAAGGGAGAGCAAGAAGCTAATCAAATATGGGTATGAGACTTCATTAGTTACTAAGCATTCCATTTATCTTTCTAAAGATTTTTCACTTGAATAGCCTTCTTCATATGAAGAAGCAAAGACCAAGGCAGAATGGAAGCAAGCTATGGATGAAGAAATAGAAGCACTCCAAGAGAATGATACTTGGGAACTAGTACTTAAGAAGGTATTAATGAAGGTAAATGGTTCTAGATGGATTTACAAAATCAAGAGAAACCCAAATGGATCAATAAATAGGTATAAAGCTAGACTTGTGGCTAAGGATTTTGCACAAACCCAAGGAGTTGATTATGAAGATACTTTCTCACATGTGGCTAAAATGCCAACCTTCAAAGTATTGGTAAGTATGGCTGCATCTAGGAATTGGAATATGTATCAATTGGATGTAAAGTATGTTTTTCTCAATGGCTGGATTGTAGAGGAGGTTTACATGGCTCACTCATGTCTATGAAGACCTAACCAAGGTAAATTATGTGTGAAAATTGAACAAAGCTCTTTATGGTTTGAAGCAGACACCAAGGGCATGGAACCATAGGTTAACCACATACATTCAAGATCAAGGATTTATGATGAGCAAAGCTAATTCTTCCCTGTTTTTCAAGAGAAGTAATTCAAAGATGATATACTTATGTGTGTATGTTGATGACATCATACTTACACGTAATGATGCCAATGACATCAAACAAATCAAGACCCTAATGATGCAGGAGTTCAAAATCAGTCACCTAGGGTTTCGAAAGTATTTTCTTGGACTTGGATTGGTCTACAAAAATTCTGGAATCTACATTACTCAAAGGAAGTATGTGCAGGACATGTTGAAGAAGTTCCGCTTGGAGAATGCAAAGGTAGCCAGCACCCCTATGGAGGTAAATAAAAAATTAAGTGCCCATGAAGGTGATTTTCTTGAAGGCATTGCAAGATATCAACACATAATTGGAAGTCTAAACTATGTAACCTTGACAAGGATTGACATAGCTTATGGAGTAAGTGTTCTAAGTCAATTTCTGCATAAACCTAGAGCACCTCACTTGGAAGCTGCCAAACGGATTTTGAAGTATCTCAAGGGTACTCAAAATCAAAGTCTTTACTTCCCATACACATCAGAGTTGGGCATTAAGTTCTACTTAGATGCAGATTGGGAAGGATGTAAGGATGACAGGAGGAGAACTTCTGGTTCTCTTTCTTTTGCAGGTGATAAGCCTATTTCATGGTCTTCCAAGAAGTAACCTACTATTGCTTTATCTTCAACAAAGTTTGAATACAGGCGATTGGCCAATGTGACACAAGAAGCAATGTAGATTAGATTGCTATATTCAGATTTGGGACTTCGTACTCACTCACCTATGATTTTTGGTGAAAATACAAGTTCTTTGCATCTTGCAGCCAATCCCATCTATCATGCAAGAACCAAGCATATAGAAGTACATTATCACTACGTTAGAGAGAAGCTATTGAGCAAGGAGATTCAATTGGCATGTGTCCACAAATATGGAATGTGTAGATTTGTTGACCAAAGCACTTGATGGTACTAAACTTTGCAGTTTGAAATCCATGATTGGATTACAGGACATTCAAGAAGACTCATGAACAAGTACAAGCCAAGATGTTTGGCTTGAGGGGGAGCTATTGGTGCAAGTGTCGAAGCCATCACACTTCGCTAAGCATGGAAACAAATATATACAATCACTCCATGAAGCATGTGAACTTTGTCTTGTAAAACTTGGCCATTTACCAATTATAAAAGTTATTTTGAAGAGAATCTTGTAAGTCCACACATCTCGTGCAGGTAGGAATCATATTAGCTATGAGTTTTCCAATGAGAGAATATCTCCGAACTTGGAGGAGAATTTTTTTAGGTAAAGCCAAGCTTGCATTCAAATTCAAACTTGGAGGTAAAACATCTATAAAAGAGACTTGTAATCTTATGCCCTTTGACTCCCCATTTCTGATCTTATTGATGATCTTGTGTGGATTCTAAGTAGCTTACATCTTAGGTCACTTAGATCAATATCATTGGGCATCATTTCTATGCCAATGATTATGTACAACAATGTTCTATAATACATTACATCATTGATCATCTCTGTTCATCTCTCTACTATGACTACTGAGAAGAGTGTACTTTGAATCATCATATACTAGTGAGTTCTTATCCATTTTTCATGTTCTATAGCTTTTTGGAACCAATTCAAAGTCAACTTTAAATTATCAAAATTTGAAGGCATTTTGTTCAGCCTATTTGGACAAATCCACATTGAAGTGTTCTCTGGTCATTCTCTATGTTGCTCCTAAAAAATCAGGGGTATGCTTCCAATTACTAAAGTGATTGCTCGGTGTATGGTTTATCATTTTAAGTGATTCCACTTGGAATCATTAGCTATCTAAGCTAATTAGATACAATCAAATAGAATTTTCCTTAATGCTTCTGTACTGAGAGCACTAAGCAAAATATTCAATAGGTATCAAGACAAAAATAGCAAGTTTTGAGTGACTAGCTATTTGTAAATTTATCCGTTTTGATCTAATTGTTTGAAACATCATCTCCAAAGTACATAGGTACTTATTTTGTGTTATTTGCAAGCTAAGAGGACCTACTACAAAACCTTGAAGTGAAATAGGGTAGGTACAAAACAGGCTTTGGTAGTACCACCTCACTTCCTTGAGGTATCTGTTGGTGTAAGTTACAAGCCCACACATTTGGCTTGGAAGCTTTCATGAAGACTCAACATGTGAGAAGAACCATAGGAACATATGCTTGTAATTTGTTATCACTTTACCTCATGTAAAAGTCTAAATGACTTGGAATCTTTATGTTACACCTACTTGATTGATTCGTGGAAAAGTAGATCATATGATTGAGGGAATACCCCCATGATTTTAGAAGCTTGACTAAAGGGAGCCAAGAATTTGAATTCAAATTCAAATTCTTACTCATTTCCTATAAAACAAAGACTTGAAAAGTTGCGGGCAGTTAGATACTATTCCCGAGGCTAAATATACTGAGTTTTAGAGTGTGTGAGGACTACTCCATAGCCTACACCTCTATGTACCATTTGACAATGCTTGTCATGCAAATGGGATTGTATACCAATGTCAATTAATACATACATTTACATATATCATCTCTGTGTTCTCTGTTTGATCACTCCAAAGTCTGTCAACTTGTCAAGGGCATATCTCAGTGATTTCTCCACCAATTTTAGTGATTCAAATCTTGTTGGATTCAGCTCAAATTTCTCTACAAGCTCACAAAGTTTGAAGTGATTTCATTCAGCTATTTGTGAGAAATGGGCGTCGAGGTGCTCTTTGGTCTATCGCTGCAACACTCCTAAAAAGTCGGGGGTAAACCTTATTTTGCTAAATCAATTTCTCTGAGTATAGTTCATCATTTTATCTCATTCCACTTGCAAATGGTAGCTTGTTGAGCTAATTTAATACCCCTAGAAGGAATTTAATCAATTGAAACCATGCTGGTCACACTGAGCAAAACTGTGAGCAGGTGTCAATACCAAATTAGCAAGTTTTCTTGGATTTGTGAAGTGCAAAGTTGTCTGTTTTGATTTAATCATTACACACATCATTTGAAAAGTACATATATCATTTCTTGGTGTCATTTGGAAGCTAAGCAAGTGTACTAATCAACTCTGAAGCAAAAGAGGGCTGGTGCAAAGCAGGTTTAGCAGCACCTACTCAATCTCTGAGTGCATCCATCCATCTTTCCCAATAGTGGTATCAGAGCATATAAGGTCAAATGGGAGATGGTTTTCCTTCATTCATTGACAAATTGGACAGGAACAACTATCAAGCTTGGTCTCTAAGGATGAAGACCTACCTGCAAGGAAGGAGTCTCTTTGGATACATATCAGGAGATGAGGAATGGCCCTCATTCAAAGCAAGAGGATTGACAACCAAGGAAGAACAAGAGAAGCTCAACACATGGTGTGCAAAGGATGCTTTGGCAAGGTCTTAATTACTTAACTCTATATCTGACTTTCTCTTACCTCATATCAGAAATTGTAAGACTTCCCAAGAGACTTGGGAAACCTTGTCATCATACTTTTCTTCCAATACAAGGGCTAGAAAAAACTAGTTGTGGATTGAGTTCACAACACTTAGGAAGCAACCAAAGCAAGCTGTTTCTGAGTTTGTGACTAAGATCAAGGATGTTGTAGACCAGTTAGCAAGTATAGGAGAAGAGATTGAAGAAGAACAAATTGTGAGGTAGGTAATCAATGGTATCAAGGCTGATGACAAATGGGAGAGCTTCACCACATCAATAGATCTCTACATGGACATGCATACACCAGACCTTACAACTCTGATGGGTCAACTGTTTACACATGAGGCAAAGCTCACAAAGAATGGAGACACATCAAAAGGTAACAACTCCTCTGCTCTATACACTGATAGGAAATCTAAGGATAAAGGTAAGAGTAAGAAGGTGGATGAAGAAGGCTCTACCTCCCAAGCCAACTATGCAGGGAGAGGTAGATCTTCAAGAGGCAGAGGCAGAGGATGTAAGAAAGGTAGGGGGAGACCCTACAATTCATCACCATGTAACATATGTGGTTTGTCCAATCATACCACAGATGAGTGTTACAGGAACTACAAAAACCAGAGAGGAAGAGGCTACCAAAGAGGTGGATATTCTCAGTCTAGAGGAAGGTTCGACCAACACCAAGGCCACAACAAAAATTACAACAATAAATACAACAACAACTACAATGGCAACTACCAAGGAGGATACACAAATAGGAAGGACTACAACAACTACACAGAGGAGCAAGATGACTCCCTCTTGATCATGAACATGACTTCAAAGTCAGGTACAAATGATGATCATTTATTTTATATTGATTCAGGGTGTTCAAACCATGTGGCTGGTAATGTGGCACTACTCTCTGATTTGGAGGAACCTAAAGGTAAACACCAAGTTCAAACAGGTGATGATACAAAACATTCTGTGATTAAGATTGTTAATGCGAAGACTAGTGATGGTAATCAGAATTTATTGAGCAGGGTACTTTATGTACCAACCATTACAAAGAACCTAATGAGTGTAGGTCAGATTGTGGAGAAAGGATTGCAGGTCAGATTCAATCAACATGGAGGATTTGTGGAGAACCCAAGACATGGATTCAAAAGGATAGCCAAGGGAGAAAAATCAGGTAGATTATTCACTTTTGAGTTAGAGGACACAAAAAATATTGCTTTATACAGTTATAAGGATCAGACACTTTCAGAACTTGAAATGTTGCACAAGAGGCTAGGGCACATAGGAGAAAGGACCTTGAAACAAATGAGCAGGGACCAATGTGTGCTTGGGATACCTAATGTATCCAAGCAACATATGATTTACAAATGCAGTGCTTGTCAATTTGGTAAGTCTCACAAGTTACCTTATACAAGGAAAGGATTTATGCATGAAGACTACCTAGAGTTGGTGCACACAGATGTTTGGGGACCTAGCAAAGATCCTTCAATTTCAGGTTCAAGGTACTATGTGTCTTTCATTGATGACTATAGCAGATGGACTCTATTATACTTTATGAAGCATAAGGATGAGGTCTTTAATTGTTTTAAGAAATATCTTGCACTAGTTGAAAACCAAACATGAAGGAATTTGAAGAGGCTAAGGTCAGATGGAGGAGGTGAATACTTCTCCAATGAATTTGAGGACTTCGTGCAAGACAGAGGCATCAAAAGGGAAATCACCACAAGGTACTCTCCTGAACAGAATGGGGTAGCAGAAAGAAGGAATAGGCTAATTGTTGAGACAGCTAGATCAATGCTTAATGAGAAGAAGGTGCCTAATTATCTATGGGCAGAGAGTGTCTCTACTGCCACATATCTCATAAATAGGCTACCATCAAAGTCACTTGATGGTATAACACCTTATGAGGCTTGGCATGGCAAGAGACCATCATTAGATCACTGCAAAATCTTTGGATGTGTAGCATATGTGCACATCCCCTCACAGGTAAGAGGTAAGTTGGATCCAAAGGCTGAAAAGTGCATTTTCATTGGATATGACTTAAATAAAAAAGGCTACAGGTTTTATAACCCTACCAATAAAGGATTCATGATAAGCAGAGATGTGATCTTTGATGAGAATGATTCTTGGTATGAGAATAATTGCAGGAAAGTCAACCTACCCTATGATTTGGAAGAAGAGTTTCCAAAGCTCACAAAGGAGGAACCTGACTAGAAAGAAGACTCAAGTTCAGATGATGAAAATACAATCAACCTTGAAGAGTTCAAGGCTTGGAAGTCCAGAGGCAAGATGAAGATGAAGAAGCTTGAGGATATACCAGAATCTTCAACTCAAGCAATAAGGAGATCTCATAGAGAAAGCAAAAGGCCTATCAGATATGGGTATGATACATCTCTTGTTACTAAGCATTCAATTTATCTTGCAAAGGATTTGTCAAGTGAAGAAGCAGGTTCATATGAAGAGGCAATCACCAAAACAGAATGGAAAGAAGCCATGGATGAAGAAGTTGAAGCACTCAAGGAGAATGACACTTGGGAGTTGGTACCCAAGAAGGACTCAATGAAGGTAATAGGGTCCAGGTGGATTTATAAATTGAAAAGAAATTCTAATGGCACAATCAACAGGTACAAAGCTAGGTTGGTGGCCAAGGGTTTTGCACAAACCCAAGGCATTGATTATGAGGAGACATTTTCTCCTGTGGGCAAGATGCCAACAATTAGAGTGTTGGTTAGTGTGGCTACATCCAAGAATTGGAATATGTACCAATTAGATGTCAAGAATGCTTTCTTGAATGGATGGATTTAAGAAGAAGTCTATATGTCACAACCTCTTGGTTATGAAGACCCCAAGAAGGTAAACTATGTTTGTAAATTGAAGAAGGCTTTGTATGGATTAAAGCAGGCACCTAGGGCATGGAACTACAGACTGACAACATACCTCCAAGACCAAGGGCTTACTATGAGCAAGGCAGATACTTCATTGTTCATCAAAAGGAGCAATTCTGAGGTAATCTATCTCTATGTTTATGTTGATGACATCATTATTACGGGGAATGATGTCCAAGGAATCAGAAACATCAAAAGCCAGATGATGAAAGAGTTCAAGATCAATGATCTTGGATTATTGAAGTATTTTCTAGGGCTTGAATTAGTTTACACTAATTCAGGGATATACATTACTCAGAAGAAGTATGTGCAGGACATGTTAAAGAAGTTTAGCTTGCAGGATGCTAAGATAGCAAGCACTCCAATGGAGGTCAACCAAAAGCTAAGTGCCCATGAAGGTGATGAAGTCCAAGACATTATAGGTTATCAGAGTATGGTGGGTAGCTTGAACTATGCCACCTTTACCAGAATTGATATAGCATATGGTGTGAGTGTGCTAAGCCAATTTATGCACAAACCCAGGATATCTCACTTAGAGGCTGCCAAGAGAATCTTGAAGTACCTCAAGGGTACACAGAATCATGGTCTATACTTTCCTTACACTTCCGATATTGACATAAAAGTTTATTCAGATGCAGATTGGGCAGGATGCAAGGATGATAGGAGGAGCACATCAGGATACATATCTTTTGCAGGTGACAAACCCATCTCATGGTCTGCAAAGAAGTAACCAACTGTGGCATTATCTTCCACAGAGGCAGAATACAGAGGACTAGCTAATGCCACCCAAGAGGCAATGTGGATTCAACTCTTGTATACAGAGTTAGGCCTATATACTAGGCCTCCAATTATCTTTGGAGATAATACAAGTTCTCTTCACCTTGCATTTAATCCTATCTACCATGCCAGGACCAAACACATAGAAGTTCATTATCACTATGTCAGGGAGAAGTTGCTAAGCAAGGACACTCAGTTGACATATGTGTCAACAAATATGCAATGTGCAGATTTACTTACTAAAGCTTTGGATGGAAACAAACTTTACAGGTTCAAATCTATGATTGGATTGCAGGATATACTTGAAGGATGAAGATGAAGACTTAAGCCAAAATGTTTGGCTTGAGGGGGAGCTGTTGGTGTAAGTTACAAGCCCACACATTTGGCTTGGAAGCTTTCATGAAGACTCAACATGTGAGAAGAACCATAGGAACATATGCTTGTAATTTGTTATCACTTTACCTCATGTAAAAGTCTAAATGACTTGGAATCTTCATGTTACACCTACTTGATTGATTCGTGGAAAAGTAGATCATATGATTGAGGGAATATATCCATGCTTTTAGAAGCTTGACTAAAGGGAGCCAAGAATTTGAATTCAAATTCAAATTCTTACTCATTTCCTATAAAACAAAGACTTGAAAAGTCGCGGGCAGTTAGACACTATTCCCAAGGCTAAATATACTGAGTTTTAGAGTGTGTGAGGACTACTCCATAGCCTACACCTCTATGTACCATTTAGCAATGCTTGGCATGCAAATGGGAATGTATACTAATGTGAATTAATACATACATTTACATATATCATCTCTGTGTTCTCTGTTTGATCACTCCAAAGTCTGTCAACTTGTCAAGGGCATATCTTAGTGATTTCTCCACCAAATTCAGTGATTCAAAACTTGTTGGATTTAGCTAAAAGTCATCTACAAGCTCACAAAGTTTGAAGTTATTTCATTCAGCCATTTGTGAGAAATCGGCGTCGAGATGCTCTCTGGTCTATCTCTGCAACACTCCTAAAAAGTCAGGGGTAAACCTTATTTTGCTAAATTAATTTCTCTGAGTATAGTTCATCATTTTATCTCATTCCACTTGCAAATGGTAGCTTCGTAAGCTAATTTAATACCCCTAGAAGGAATTTAATCAATTGCAACTGTGCTGGTCACACTGAGCAAAACTCTAAGCATGTGTCAATACCAAATTAGCAAGTTTTCTTGGATTTGTGAAGTGCAAAGTTGTCTGTTTTGATTTAATCATTACACATATCATTTGCAAAGTACATATATCATTTCTTGGTGTCATTTGGAAGCTAAGCAAGTGTACTAATCAACTCTGAAGCAAAAGAGGGCTGGTGCAAAGCAGGTTTAGCAACACCTACTCAATCTCTGAGTGCATCCATCCATCTTTCCCAACAGTATCCATCCATCTCTTCCAACATAATTAACCAAGTATGTAGGCTTGGTTTTTATTGCACCAAAAATATACAGTAAGATGGCCTTTGGTCTAAGGAACGCTTTGGCATCCTTCAACAGGGTGGTTTGCACCATTTTTAGACAATTGCTTCTGAAATTCTTAAGAATTTTTATGAATGATTTTTCCATAATCTCAAGTGCAGGATGTTCTTCTTCTATCGAATATTTTAGAGAACTCCTTTCTCAATTGCGAGATGTGTTCGAGCTATGTAGCCAAGCGAGACTAAAGCTGAACCCAAACAAATGTCACTTTTTAATCATTGAAGGCACACTTGTTGGGCATGTGGTTTCCTTGAAAGGTATGGATCCCGCTGCTGATAAGGTACTTGCCATTATGCAAATGCCACGTCCTATTAACCCGAAACAAGTACAAAGCTTTGGCCACTATCTAAACTAAAAGGACAACTATTCCAATTCACTTTGTCTCAGGAAGAGGAGTTAGCATTTGAAATTCTCAAGAATAAATGCGCAAGCGCTCCCACTCTTATAGTTCTAAATTGGGATGTACCATTTCATGTGCATGTGAATGCCTGTTCTACCGCTATATAGCACAACAGAAAGGGAAGCATTGGCCATTGTGTTTGCTCTAAAGAAATTTAGACACTACCTCTTGAGTGTTCACTTTGTGGTAATTACAGACCATCAAGCTATCAAATACTTGATCAATAAGCCCAACATTGTAGGTCGCATTTGGAGGTGGTTACTGTCATGCACAAAGGAAACCATCTTGAATCTTAGATTCCATGTGAATCCTATATCTCATGATTGGTTCACAATTTGGGGAAAATAATTCTTCCATTGCATCGGAAACGTGCCAAAACCCTAAGATCGAATGTTTTCTTGCTTGATTCTAACATCCAAAGACCATGCTTCAAATTGAAAACATCATCGATGACATCATCAATTCATAACCACCCTAGAAGTGCCCTTGGAAAACCTATATAAGGAGGGGTTGGCCACATTCATAATCAATCTTGCCAATACCAATCTCGGGAGCTCAAGGAGTCGTGACCACCAAGTAAGTGCTCTCTAAGTTCCAGTTCCTGTTCTTGTCTTGTTCCTTGTTCCAGTCATGTCTAGTCTTGTATCCTCGACATCTAGTCTTGTCCTCTTGTAATCTTATAGTATGAGATCTTGTCGAGTTCTTTCTTGTATCTAGTCCATCTCTCAGAGGGGAGTTCTTCTAATCCAGGGATCTTGGTCCATACTTACGATCTCGGGTTGTGGGATCTCCTATATCATCTCTAGCTAAATTATCTACACCTACGGTTCCGGGTTGTGGGACTTCTTATATCGATCATATATTCTTGTATCATTTTCCCTTCGTGCGTGTTCTTGTAATGAGAAGTGTATTTTCAAAATCTTGTCTACTCTAGCTAGAGAGCACAATCTAATGCTCCCCTGATATTTTTTGGCAAGACAAGCTTCCATCTAAGACCAGTCATCATGGACAACGCTTATGAATAGATTGTAGCATCGCTTCAAAGACTCCAACAACAAGTCGAAGACCTAACTCATCGACAAACACAAATTGAGATGGGACATCCAGGGCATTGTAGCTCAGTGATGAGTAGCACCTCCTTTAATGTCAATCCGGGAAGACGTGAGGATGGTATGAAGACCTCGAGCAAGTGTAGGCACAAGTGCGTGAGTGAGAAGCACACTAACATGCACACACATACACACACGCGCACACGAGGCAAGACAAAGAGTCAGAAGCAATGGAGTTCTTTAGATTACTTTCAAAAAGTTCATACCAGATCAAAACTATTACAAGCTAGCCCAAAAAATGAGCTCTCTAGCTCTATTTATAGTTTTTGACTAGCTTTGGCCATGTCCAGACCTAGTGTCTGGCCTAGTTAAAAATTAGGTTCCAAGGCTTATTTGAGGGCTCAAACGAGATCTAAAAATTACGAAAATCGGTAGGCAACTACTTCTAAGGCTCCTCAAGCTCGAGGACTCCTCGGCTTGTACAAAATGGAGCTACAAAAAGGTAAAAATGGTATTTACAGGGGTTTTTAGTGATGAGAATCACTTTTAAATGGTGTAAGGGTTTTGAGAAAATAAAGGGTTGCCTTAGTGTTAGATTTGCATGTATGCCCGTACTTGCTTCTTCATGAAAAATTAATGGCCTACTTGCAAGATCTTCTTTGGCCACTCTGCTTGCTCGTGCTATCTCTCCGCTCTGACTCCCTTCTTTGACTTCCATGTCGTTGTCGGCGCGGAAGCGACGGTCGGTGGATCAGGGCGACCCCCGGAAATACGGCACACGCGGGGTGCTTGGAGCACTCAGGTACAGTGGGAGTGTGGACTTAGAGAAAATGATTAGCCTTCTTGACAGATAATATGACATGAGAAACAAAACAGCTTATAGGACCATTTCAAACACTATATCAACAACTTCGAGGATGCAAGTACCTTGTTACGGTCAAAGCTTAATTGTGGAACATAAGTATATGATTATCGTTTATCATCAAAATGTTTCAATCATCATGTTCATCCTGGGAAGACATATGCTCTTAATGCTTGAAAGTGATTTTAGCTAAAGTAAACATAAGCTCTTAAATATTTCGAAGAGGTATTAACGAGTATTTCACTTACTTAACCCCGTATCTTTCCTTGACCACAATTCAAAAGAGTTTACATATGTTTCATAATATGTAAGAGCTAGCTCTCTTTTCTTTATGATCACGCACGATAAATTAGAGATTCACATGATAATCATATGATAGCTAAAGTTCGTTCAAACATAAAAATTCATATGGATTGCGATTATTGATTTTAATTCTCCGAATTCACTGCACAAGTTTGCATTCATGCGAATAAAATACATAGAATACTTTCTTCACGTGCCATTCTGAAATATCGGAAATCAAATATCGCATTGACGTTTATTATCTATAAATCAAATCTTATTGGTCGGTTTGCAGAAATTCTTGATTTCATGTGGTAAGTACATAAATTTATTCTATAGCATCAAAACGTTCGTCAATACCATCAAAATCGTCCGCTTTTTAACAACGTTCTATTGCGCATACACATAAATCATCAAAGTGAATCAGATTAACATTTCCTATCGCGCATGATTTAAAGAGTATCGAACAACAACGAAAACTTTCCTCAGAGACTTATAGTGGAAAATCAATTAATCAAGATTCTCTGCGGTTGTTGAACTCTCACACAACTATGACGATCAAAACATTGAAGAAGTGCATTTGAATTTGATTAGAATAACATGGTGAGAGTGCTCAGCGCAATTAAAATCATTGAAGAATTCACATTCCAAAGCATATTCAATCATTCTGTATGTTGGACAGAGCACTGTCCAGCACTTCTTGATGTGCACAAACTCCACCCCAAAAATACATATATATATATATATATATATTTCAAGTTGGCTTTGCAGGCAGAATTCGCTCATGCGGTTTCAAAACAAACATTTAGCAAAATTTATAGGTGAGAAATAAACATAACTTATGGAAACGAAGGACATCATGAAATGATTTAAAGCAACAAACACAGTATCGCTTTTGAATTTTATGTGTTTAATGAGTGCATGTTTGCAATTCAATGAAGAATTGCATCGTTCTCTCCAAATTTCTCATTCACAAGCATCAACAATGTTATATGCATTGTAAAAGACTTCTTCGGACAACCAAGCATTTTTATATAATAAGCAGTTTCTTAGCACGTGTGTAAACTGGGAAAAAGTTTGTTTTAAAACCCTGCGCAAGTTCTTTACTTGTGTGTCAAATCCTCGACAAATAAAAACAAAACGTCTGTAAACTGTTCGCTTACGACTTATGTGACATAGAACTTAAAACCAAATGGACTATAAGCTCGCATCAATGTAAAACATATATGTTACTCGAATATCAAACAAAACAATGATTCAACAGTAGGTGCAAACTGTTCCATTCTTCTCATCCTCTGTGAAACATATGATCAAAGTACTGTTTGAAAAACTGTCATTACCATCGGATCAAGAATTGATAGAAAAGTTGGCAGATGAGTCTAGCCCAATGCCTCAATACATGGTTGAAAAACATGGGTTGAAACACCAAAATTAGCAAACTCTGCGCAAACTAAATTGATATCGAACTCAATCTTCGAAACCTATCTAAATAAAACTGAAACGCAGAATTGAAGATATTACTGAATCTCAATGGCAAAACATTACTATCTAAAGGAACGATAGGTTTTTAAGAGCGTAGTGCATATTACAGAGAACATATGCATCTGTTCACGGCATAAATGACTCTTAAAGCATGGTTGATGTGCTGATAGATACGTAGACCGTTGTTGTTGAGGGGTGAACTGAGCGTAGTTTCGATTGATTGTATCAGATTTTCAGGAAGCATACCTCAAAATTATTATTCGTAGGACTTCTGAAGTCAAGCATAGTCTTTCCAGTGCATCCGTTTGCGTCAATCTTGCAGTCTTGTCCAGCAGCCAGGGGATCTATCTCCTCATCAATTATTTAGAGCTTCATCAGAAACGTTAGAACTTCATCAGAACTGCCATCACTCAGAACGTCCATCCCTCAAAACTTCAATGCGTCGGTATTCCGTTGCCCTTCTTCCTTTTCCCACTCAGCAACGTCTTCTCCCTCTCTCATGAGCTGCGTCCAAACTCCTCCTCTCTCTGTGTCGCCTGTCTTTTCCCAAGATATGTCCGCCTCCCTTCTATCGGATGTCGAGTTCTCTCTCTTGCCCCCCGTGTACCCGATCTGCCGAAGTGATATTAACCTCTTTCCCCTCTCTACGCCTCTGTCCTCCCATGCGTGAACTCATCGCTGTCCCGCCAGCTTTTTCAAAGTCGCCCCTCTTTTCTTGTCGTCCATGCTTTTTCCCTGTTGTATCTAAAAATAACCAGAAGTTTTTCACGTAAAATTGGCCTTTCTTTCTTTATCAATATAGCAAGTGAAGATCCGTCCATAGCTTTTCATCCTTCGAGATTACTCCACCATAGCTTTTGTGCTTTAAAATAAGAGATCTTAAATTATCCACACGCTGCCCATCTTTCATGACCCAGCTTCCTTGAGTTCAATATGGACTTCCAAATATAATAGCATAAACAACCTTGATATTTGACCAATAAACCATATCGCATAATAAGTCACATTATGTCTCTCGTATGAAAGACCATGGGCAAGTAGATGAATGAAATTGCACTTCATATATTTAGAACTTTCTTCATCATCTGGTTGGGGAGAGCGAAATCTCTCCGACATCGTGTAAGTCCTGGGGTACCTTGACTGCTGCCAACACCCCCCCCCACTCTCGCGTCTGTCGCCCCTGACAGACCGTTGTATAGAGGATCGTTGAACATAATATTGGACCACGTCTGAGGCAAGGTGGTGTTCTTCGAGTCGTAAGCCCCGTGCTAGATCTGTCAGCAAAGCATCCCAATTCACTGGTCCGGGGACATCTGGATGGGGCACCCTCAATTGTTCTGAATGGATAGTTCTCTCCACAGCGAATAAGTGGAGGAGATGTGAGGGCCTGGGTACAAATATCTCTGAGTGATATTCCGAGAATCCGGTGACAAACATCTCCTCAAATGTCTGTTTAAAGCAAGCTGGGAGGTACTTTATTCAGGCATGCCAAGCATATATTACTTCTATTGATGGGGTGGTGCTCATGTCGTATCCTAGATCTTGGTTTCCTATAACGAAGCCTGCTCCTGAGAAGTGGGGGTCTTTAATATTCTTAAACATCCTGAAAGTGATCACCATTAATTCAAATATTTTCATACACATTTGGGCCATCACATCGGGGGTATTGCGTAGTCGAATGCTCTAGTGACAGATTGTAGAAATCATATAATTCACAGTGGGAGGTCCTCGTGGAGGTGCCAGATAAACATAATTTAACCATTTGGCACAGGCTTTGATGTCTCTGACAACAATGGTGAATTCAGGCCATGTGCGTCTTCGGAGGACTGGGACGTAACAAGGATTGTACTTGATAAAAAGTGGCATATTATTCCAGGTTCGAACCATTTCAGGATAGGTCTCCAAGAGACGGATCCTCCAGGTGGGTTGATGGATGGACCCTCGTTTAGCACTTTCCGGTATATCGTCGGCACCAAATTGTGTAGCAAATGTTGGAGGCTTGCCGCATTGTCGTTGAATCTCCGCGTTGTAGTCTGCCAAGAGTACACAATATGGCACATATTGGTCATCATTGGTGCCGATCCATCTGCGATGAGACATGCTTCGGAAATATTCTGACTTTATGACAATGTCTTCCAGTTTGGCTAATGATTGGATTTGTATTGCCACTCGTTCTTCATGGGTGTTCGCTGTCTTTTCGAGTGTCTGAAGCCATTCGGGTGCTTCCACTTCCAAGGTATCCAGTCCTTCTGAGGTTTGTTGCCCTCCTGGCATTGGCATAGGAACATATGGTTCCTCATACGAATCATCTACCTCTATGGGGACCAATTCTTCTGGTTCAGGTTCTATAACTGGAGAGGGTTGCCTTTCGTATGCTAGTAATTTTTGCTGCAATTCTGCCACCTGCTCCGTTAATGCCTTTACCTTGTCTGAAGTAGAGGTTGAAGGTATGCTCTTCGGTTGTTCTTCCTGTTCCCTAATCATGCTGCGTAGTGTGTCGCATTCCCTTTCTATATCATCATGGGCCTCTAGCAGATCCGCATAGCTCTCCAAAATGGTCTTCATTGTCTCTAAGGGGATTGCTTTAAACTGCTCTGGGTCAATTTCGTGGGGAGAGCCTTCCATTGTGGCTTCTAAATTTTCTTCGTTTTGTTTCTGCAAACGCTTGTTTTCTTCGAGGGCGGCAGCCATGTGTTTTCGGAGTAGAGCCAGATTACGTCGGACTCGGAGGTTGTCTGCCTGGTAGACTTCGAGCAAGGCTTCTAGTTGTTTGACACCTGGTACTTGCGACGGTTGGGGTGTCTCTAGTAGTGTTTGGTGCACCTGCTCGAGTGTTGTGTAGCGTTGATTAAGATCTGCATTCTCCTCTTCTAGACTTGTAATTCGGCTTTGCAATTGCTGGTGGTTTGCAGTCAGTTGGCGATACCGGGCATCAAGTGCTTGATACTCACTTTGAAGTTGAAACATACACTGATGTAATGTTGAAAACATATTATTTACATTAAATAATGCAGGAGATGGGGAAGATGCACGGGGAATGGGAGGGGGAGAGGGAGTTGGGAATGATGTGGAAATAAGTGGTGATGTTGGTGGAGGGGGTATGGGAGATTGAGGCTGCGATGGGGGAGGGGGTGGTACAGTGGCCGAGGAAGTTTTCATAGTGTCAACTGTGTGTGTGACTGTGAAAATTGGTACGGTGGGTGGGGTGGATGTGACATTTGTGAATAGTGTTGTGAAAGTGGGCATGGTGGTTCCTCTGAAGTGAATGCAAGGAGATATAGGAATTCCCATGACAATGGTGGTGATGGTGGATGTGGGGTTGGTAGTGTCATGCGGTGAAGTGAAGTGTGTAGTGAGAGGTGATGATGATGGTGAGAATGGTGGCGCCTGATGTTCCTCTGTTTGAGTTGTCGGTCCTGGTTCTGACACATTGATGTGGATTTGTTTCCTAGATCGCATTGGGCGGGTTGGTACATGTTTCTCAAATCTGTGAATGTAGGTCATAGCTGCATGGATGGCCTCATCCAAGCCTACGGTGTCTGCATGCAGGTTCATGGATTCAATGAACATGTCATCCACACCTTCGTCGGCTAGCATTTGGTTCATGAGCACCTTTCCTATTTCCACTGACATTTTGTGTTGTTCCTGTACAAGTTTCATGGTATGATACAATCTTTTAATTTGAGCCGAGTATGCCGGGGCATTTGCTAGTTCTGCGGATTCGTCATATTCGTGATCATACTCTTCGTCTGCTCCTTCTTCCTCGGTTTCGTGTTCCTCCTCGTCGACTTCTACTACTTCTAGCTGGGCAGGTGCTGCAGTGGTTGTAGGGGGTTGCTGGCCATGTGCGTGCACTCCTTCCGACTCAAGGGTGGAATTGTTGATTATTCTAGCAATTTCTTCATCAGTGAGGTCTTCCAGGGTGTAGCCTTGTGGAAACTCGAAGTCTCAGGGAATGGGGGGAAACACTAGATTAGGTCCCTCCACGCTTGGCCTGGGTAGTCGAATCGTGAATGGACGTACTCGTGGAGTTTGGGGAGGGGTAACTTCAGGTGTGGTCATAGCTCCTCTTGCTTGGGCACACGGTAATTGGACTGCCCGTCGCATTTTCTTCGATGGAGGACCCGCTGTGGACAATCGTCTTTGAAAATTCTGAGCCCTGGACCACACTAGTGCTCTTTGAACGGGCACATCGTAGGCCAAGCACCTGTAGATTATTCTGGTCAGGTCCAAGCAGCCGTGAAGTACGTTCTTCTGTTTCTTGTTCCATCGTTGGTGAGCTAGATGGATTTGGTCTATTATCTAGTGTGGTATATTAAGGGTGAGATCCTCTGTTTCTGCCAAGTATAAACTGAACCATATTTTCTTTGGGGGCATGGTGAAGCGTTCCTGGGTGGGAAACGCAAAATTTTGCATGATCGTTCGTAGGTGGAGAGCAATGGTAGGTGTCATCGCTACCATGTCCTTCAATTTATTGAGATCCTTTTGCTTCATCCTTCCTCGAACCATGGTTTCTTTCTCAGTGGGAATATGCATAGCGTGCATATTCAATGCTTCCCATACGAGGTTGAGAGTCAGTTTGAATCGTTTGAGTTCGTGGTCTGGCAATAGTGAGGGTAGCACAAAAGTACTATCGCCTCCCTTGGCCCTGCTCACAGTGATGGTACTAATAAGATATGAGCAGCGTAAGAAATCTGGCTTTGGTAAATGTGCCCTGAAATAACTGTCCAGTCCTGCTTTGGTCCATATGGAGCGCATGACTTCGGCATTCTGGTATGACTCAAATTCGCGCGTGAAAAAATGGTAACGTCCCCATTTGCCGTTAAACTCAATTTCTGCTTCCCAAAAGTAGGTGCCATCACCCAATGGCCCTACGACATCGCTGAACCAATGAGCGTGTTTCCCCACTTGAGAAGTGTGTCCCTGAGGAGGGTCCTGAATAGAAAGCACATGCACATCTCGAAGTTCTGGAGGTCTCTCGGTGAGTGGTGGTTCAAGGAGAAGTGTTTCGATATCCACAATTTGCGAGCTAGATCTGGCCTGAGAACTGGTTCCCGTTTCCGTCATGTTACTGCTTCCTTGCTGGTTCTATTGAGAATATATAATCATGTGTTAACATTGTAATGGACAAGATAAAACAAGTTTTGTCCCAGTGACAACATTAATCATGAGGTGAGAACCGGGTTAGTGGGTCAGTGAGCGCTTGATGATGGTGTGTGTAGATAATGACTGGATGGTCCTAAGAGCTAGATGGAAAGATGTAGTGGATGAGTACTGTAGTTAGCAAGTGGAGATGAATTTACAGTTGGGGTCAGGGGGTTTAGTACAAGTTTTAGGCTGCTAAACATAGTGGATGACTTTAGGTTTTGGTTTTGTGGAGCCTTTGGAGGGCTTCATTAGTGTGTATGCTTGAATATAAGGCTTTTTTGGAACCCATCTACAAGTAAGTATGTTCGTGCTCCTGGGCGAATGTGTGTTCATGTGTGATGTATACAAGTGGGGATCAGTGGGTCGAGCGAGTAGACCATGTTGTGTATGATGTGGTCTCTGTGTATCTAGCTGAGCCCGCAAGCAAGCCTTAGGCACCCAGATTTATCGTGATTGTGGGTCAACCTTCATCGACTTCTTAGGTACCCAGATAGATTTTACTTTTACAGAAGAATTTTTGAAGGACTTCTTATTAGTGTTAGTGCGTTGACCACTAATAAGAAATGTAGCCCGCATTGTTGGCTTAATCACAATAGGTTGCTGGTCTTTCTGCACCCACACCTGCTTTGATGGTTGAGCCTTCGTGCCTCGTAGTTTCTTCGGGTCTCGAGCATATGTCTTCTACTGCTTCCGCATTTGAACTGCCTTTGGTTGTCGCATCTCTATGACCTTTGGAAAAGGAGGGAGTTCCCTTGCGTCCTTGACTTCTTTATTGAGTTCATCATTCCTCTGCATCACATAGTTTTGGACAAAAAGAACATTGTCATCTTCATGTGTACTCCTGGAAGGACCAAGAGTGTGTGACTGTCCTAGTTCCTTGAGTGCTCCATTGTTTAACTCCACTGTAATTCGATTCTGATTTACCTATACCTGAAGAGTCCACTTCTTAGGTTTAAATTGACTGCACGATCATAGATCCAGTCTTGACCCAGGACAAGAGGATCAGTGAGATCCTCATCTTGACACACTAGTACTTTAACTGTCAGTAAAACATCTTGAATGCAGAGGGGAAGTTCCACCTCGCCCATGCAAGGGGTTTCGAGGCCTCCCAACCCTATAAGATATACCTCAATAGGATTGACATCTAAGTTCAATTCGCGACAGTATGAAAGTTTAACGGCACTAGTGGCTGCACCTGAGTCAATCAATGCCCTTACAGTCTTTGCACTCTTCCCTTGTCCTAACTCTAAAGTTATAAAAGGACATCGATCTACTATTCTATGAGAATTCATTCCTGAGAGTTCACACATTGCCATATGATATCCTTGATCTGCGTAAGCACCTGTTCTAGGCTGTTCTCTACCCTGTCTTCTCAATTTCATTCTTCGGATGCGTTCCAGGGCTTCTGCCTGTGCCTCTTCTTGAATTCGCTTTTCTTCTTCCTTCCGTTTCTTGGCCGTGTTGAGTCGACTTAGCATTTCCTCTGTGAGAGGTTCCTGATACAGCTTGACTCTGCATCCGCTAATGTAGCTTGGGAGAACATCCCCCTCTAAGGTGGCTAGTTGCACTGCTCCACTCGTTGAGATCCTATTTATGATCATAGGTCCATAGCCATGCTTCTCTAATTTTCTCGCATGTTGCTTCAGAGTGTAGACTAAAACTAAGTCTCCTGCCTTCAAGCCTTTGTCCTTCACATGGACATCAAAATATGCCTTCTGTCTTTTCTTAGCTGCATAAATTCCTACAGCAGCCCTCAGTCTTGTTTCACCTAGTCGTTCCAGATAAAAAATTCTCGAAGAGAGTTCATGACCTGTCCACTCATGCTCCTGTGCTACTTTCAATGTAGGTATCAAGAAATCTAGTGGTAGCACCGCATTTTGACCGAACACCATCTAAAAGGGTGTGGCTTGGAGTACCGTTTTATAGGCCACTCGGTATGCCCAAACAGCATGGTGTAGTTGTTTGTCTCAATCAGAGCGTTTATTGTTCACTAACTTGGTTAGCACATTGCATAGGATCTTATTTGTGCTTTCGGCTTGCCCATTCGCTTGTGGGTGATAAGGGGCGGACTTCTTGTGTACTACCAAGAACTCCTGGAGAAGGTTTTCAATGACTTCATTCAAGAAGTGGGTGCCTCTATCACTTACTAGCTCTATAGGTAGCCCGTATTTGATGAATACATTCTCAAATAAGAACTTAGCTGTCGTTTGAGCATCATTCTTCGTAGTGGCTTTTACTTCTACCCATTTGGTTAAATAATCCGTGGCAACAATGATGTACTCAGCATGGGAACCCTTAGCTGGGGGATTAATAGGACCGACAAAGTCTATTCCCCACTTAGAGAATGCACGTACACCCATCATAGGTTTCAATGGCATCTCATCTTTGCGTATAGGATACTGAGTTCGCTGACAAACATCACACCTCTTCACATAGGTATGTGCATCCATGTGAAGGGTCGGCCACCAAAGTCCTGCAAATAATATTGTTTTGATTACCGTGTCTGGACCAAAGTGTCCTCCTGCTACACCTTGGTGAGCAGTTTCCAAAATCTTCAGGTATTCAGACTCATGGACACATAATCTGAGGTAACCATCTTTACCACGCTTGTATAGATTATCACCAATGAGCGAGTAATCTAGAGCTTCTTGTTCTAAGCTTCTTTGTCCGGCCAATGTCATATCTTCAGGGAATGTTCTCGTCCTCAAGAAGGCTACCAACGGTTCACTCTAGTCTGGCACTATGGACACTTGATAGAGAGTCGCATGCTCGACTGGCGGTTTAGTGCAGCAGACTGGGCATTCCTTACACAACTTATGGACATCCGCCTCCATAGTCGGCCAATGCACTCCAAGTCTCTTTAGAGCCTGTAGGGTTCGTTGTCTTAAATAGTGTTGCTCTAATGCACCTATGTGTGCTAATTGCAACCATTTTGTGTACTCATCTTCCTCCACACAACAAGCTAATATCCCTTGGTCCGTATGCTTGTACATCCTTCCAGCCATGATCTGGTATTTCTGGGCTTTTACTATCTCTCTATCTCGTGTGTTTATTACTGGGTGGTTAGGCCCGTAAGTCAATACTAGTACTAAAGGCTTAGCCCACTGAGGTACAACTTCCAAATTAAACAAGTAAGCATCAGGAAGGTCATCTGATACTCCTTGTGGGGCTTCTCCAGATGTGAGCCTAGAGAGATGGTCTGCTCTTAAGTGAGTCTTTCCTTTCCTCACTACTACCTCAAAGTCGTATTCCATTAGTAAGAGAAACCATCTAACTAATCTACCTATATTGCATGGTTTGTTCACTAAGTACAACAATGCCTGATGGTCGGTAAAAAATTTAAACTTATTTGCAAGCAAATAGTGTCTAAACTTCTTAACCGCATATACCATGCCTAATCCTTCTCTCTCAGTAGTGGTATAATTCCGTTCAGCAGCATTCAATTGTCTACTAGCATAGGCAGTCGGAAGATCCATATTCCCTTCACCAATAGGTTGTGCGAGTACACATCCAATAGCATAATTGGATGCATCCACATGCACATGGAAGGGCTTATTCCAATCTGGTGTTGTCAAGATTGGCACTGAACATAATCGTCGTTTAAGCTCATTGAAGGAGTTCTCTCACTCATCAGTCCACTCAAAGTTAGCCAAAAGTCCGTACAAAGGCTTTGCAATGATGGCATACATGTGTATAAACCGTTGGTAATAACCACAATGCCCCATGAAAGCTTGTACTTCCTTGACATGCTTTGGCCTAGGTAACTCTACTATGGCTCTTACTTTCTCTTCATTAGTAGATATGCCATTCTTTGACACAATGTGTCCTAGAATCTTGCATTGCCTGACCACGAAAACACACTTTTCTGGGTTCAAGCATACCTAATATTCTCTACATTTGTCAAAGATTTGCCTGAGTTCAGGTATATGTGTCTGTCTAATGTTGGAATGGGCACAGAGATCATCAACATAGACTTCCAAATTCTTCCTCAAGAACTCTTTAAACACGTGGCACATCAATCTCTGGAAGGTAGCGGGTGCATTTGTAAGCCCAAATGGCATTACCCTAAAGGCGAATATGCCCCACTCTGTGGCAAAAGCCGTCTTATGCTGATCTTGTGGAGCAATGGCTACTTGGTTGTAGCCCGAAAATCCATCCAGGAAGCTGTATACTTCCTTGCCTGCTACTCTTTCTAAGAGGTGTTCAGTGATAGGAAGCGGATAATTATCTCGAATAGTGGCTGCATTAACCTTCTTCAAGTTAATGCAAATCCGTAGCTTTCCATTCTTCTTGGGCACCACTACAATGGGGGATACCCACTCAGTGTGCTCAATTTCATAGATAAATCCAGCTTCGACCAGTCTGTCTATCTCCTCTTTGATCTTAGCAGCATAGTTGTCGTTATATGTGTATGGCTTTTGCTTAGAGGGTTTTGCATCTGAGGCCATAGGGATAGTGTGTGAGCATATGTCTGGATCTACGCCTTTCAAGTCCTTGTAGCTCCAAGCGAATACATCTCTGTATTCTCTTAGCAGAGCTATTAGCTCCTGAATTTTCAAGGACCTCAAACAAAGATTCTTCCTCTTCTGGGGTGGCTTCTTTCTTCTTCCTCTTCCTGCCTTCACTCTTGGCTGTTACTTGTGTGGTTAATCTTACGTCATTTGTGAGCTCTCCGTACCTCTGAGGGTGAGCTTCTACTTCATAGAAGTATTCTTCATCTGATGCAAAAAGTGGGTCCATAATGATTGACTCTAGGTCTGAGTCACTTGCATCTTCAAATGCATCAGGGCTAGGTTCACATTCTTCTAGAACCGAATCTCACATGATTGGCTCTATAGAGAAGACTGATATGTCATAGCCATCCTCATCACAGTGAGGTGTCCATTGTTCTTCATTGATGGCCATATCCATTGTTGCTAAAATTTCTGCCCAACCGTGAGGTTCAAACTCTTCGTCTGGAAATACTATAGGTGCATAGGCTGGGTCTTGAATTGATCTATTGGTTTCCTTCGCACCTATCTCTCTGGCTTTCTCTGTATTTTCTTCTTCTACGGCTACTTTACACATCCATAAGTGTGTGTCTTCATGCATCCATGAGGATCCTCATCCTATGGAATGCACGGACTCAGTGTCCTCCTTGGCTCTATGGATGGGGTTCCATTGAATGGGGGGTACATCTCTATGAGAGTAATCTTTGAGATTCACTTTAGTCGTAACACCTAAGTGTTGCAAATACAAAGAATTGGTTCCCCAATCCTGTACCACCTACAGCTGTCGCATAAATGGTCTTCCCAAAATCATCTCATAGGCATGATTCTTGCTAAAATCACATATGGCGAAAGTGTGTTCAAACTCAACACCGCATGTAGTGAGAGTTATTCCTTCTAGCAAACCTAAGGGTCTTTCTATGTGACCATCGGCCATCTGCGATTTCATCCTCGTGAGCCTCAGTGCCGGCTTGCCCCAACGCTTCTATAAGGAAGTGGTAGCAATTGCAACTCCTGCACCTGAGTCGAGAATTGCCTTGGTTGTGTATCCCTGATGGGTGATGGGAAGGTAGGTGTTTCCTTCTTCCCCTTTGCTCATATCTCCTATCTTGTCCAATGGTATTTCTGGCACCATTCTCTGAGATCCTACCTGGGAACGAGGCTTTGCTACTTCTGGCACTTGATTGGTTACATGCTTCCATACTTCTGGCCTAACCTTGAGTAGCTCTTCTAAAGTGAGACTGCATTGCACTTTAGTGTTTTTCACTACCTCGGTGTTCCTAGGTATGATTGAGTTTTCGTTTCTTACCATAACTGTGGGTGCTCTCATACATGTGGACTTAGCTTCCCATGGGCCCGTGAAATGGGGTAGTTCTTGTATGGAATTAGACTCGAAGTCTAATCTCTCCTGTGACTGGGTACTTTCCTTCTCTCCATAAATAGAAGGAATGTCTTGTGGGAATTGATCATGTGCATCATCCACGAGTTCAATGGGAGGAGGAACCTCACTTTCTTTAGCCCATTTTTGAATCTCTCGTAGGAATTCTGGTGTGAACCGATTCATAGAAGATGATGTGTCTGGCTCCGTAGAGTTAGGCACATAGACTTGTTGGGCAGGTAGGCTCACTCGTTCACTTGCCTTGCTCTTATTTTGAGGGGTGGGTTCCTTTTTTGCTTGTGCAATTAGTCTCTCCATTCTTTCTAGCAGTCCATCAAAATGCAACTACGTCTTAGCTGAACTAGAAATGTTAAAGAGGCGGCTGGCTTCAAACATGGTTTGAGCCAATTCCACCATCTTAGCACAGATTTTGGTTCGTTCAAGCTCTAGCTCGGCTCTAGGGTAACACTTATCATGATCCATCATGTTTGGCCCTTCTTGGATTCTGGCCTGATATGCCCTAAGCATCATATCTATATCTTCAGGAGTGGGATCAGCCATTACTGACCCTACTCTAGGAGGTGGTGGGATGGTATTGTGAGGTGGAACTGAGGGAAATGGGGAAAGTGATACGGATGGAGGTGGTGGTGATATGTGAGAGTTTGGTTGAGAGGTGAGCTCAACAATTTTGTATTTTGTTTCTTTTATGCTCTCTTCCAATTCGCTCATTTTTTTAGCCCATTGCCTTTTCATTCTCTCTCGGCTATCTTTCCATGCTCTCATTCGTTTCTTGGCTATGCTCTCTGTTTCACTAACCTCGGCACTCTTTTCTTGGCCTAAGCCTGGGTTTTGTTGTGCAGCTTGAGCTCTAGTCACCACTTGTACCGGTGCAGTAGAGGTGACACTTCCTGTGGAGTCTACTACTAGCCCAATAACATTGATTGGAGTGATTCTTGGCATATTATTAGGGCTCTTTGGGCAATCTCTCAAGAGATGCTCCTTCCCACAGTCTTGGCAAAAACCTTGAATGGTTACTGACTGGGGTTGTGTAGGTGCAGGGAGGGGGGCAATCACGAATGAGGTGATCTCCCTGACATCTATAGCACGGTCCTCTAGGGAATGGAGGTCTCACTTGTCTCGATTGAGGTCTGGGGTTGGGATTTGTATACATGACATTTGTGTAATCTGACTCCCAACTCGGTTCACCTGGTTCTTCGCTATAGTAGGACTCATTATGCTCTCGCGACTGCATGTAATAAGCCTGGGGACTATCAACCTGAGTAGAGTCAAAGCTGTGATCATTGGTGTCACTTTCTGAAAGCAAGGGTGTCACTGGCACTATGGCCCTATTCAGGTTTTCTTCTGCAGTAGCGTACTTTACTCGAATCACATTGGTTGGGTTAGGAGGTTGCTGTGCTAATAACGGCTGAGGTCGTTGTTGGTTTTGGTAGGGTTGCTGATAAGGTTGTTGTGGCCTTCCATATTGTTGTGATGGATATTGGTTCTGGTATCTTCCTTGCTGAGGGTATGGCTGAGGGTATGGTTGCCTAGCTGCTTGTTTGTTGTAGGGGTAGTCTTGTGCAGTGTGGTTCATGTATCTCCGTTCTATGGTGCAGTATTGGCTATTAGGGTTCACTTGGGGTTGAGCCATAATGGTACATACATTCGCCATATGGTCACCACCGCACGTATAGCACCTCTTTACTGGGGCAAACCTTGGGATTTGTTTTCTAGAGACACCTAATTTCTGAGCTACCTTCTCACCGAGTTCCTCAATTGATGTGGATTGCGAGGAAGAGAGGCTAGAGGCACTATTTGAATCTTTGTAGATCTTGGAAAGCTCTAACTCTTCCCCTAAGTTATCCTCGATGTCGATGCACATGCGTACACACTCTTCTATAGTCCTAGGGTCTTTCAAGTACACATATGACCTCAATTTGGTACTTAGAAATCCATTAAGAAACAAAGCCACTTGTTTGGCTGGCGTGGGTAACTCTGGAACAGGACATCTTTCTAGGTATTGCCTAAACCTCCTTCCTGCAAGCCTCACAGTCTCTTGAGGGATTTGCTTGAAGCTATGAATCAATGAGGAGGTATTATGTCTTATGCCACTCTTAGAGAATTCAGTGATGAAAGCCTCTAAAAGTTGGTCTATGCTCCTGAATTGTCTCTCGTTTAGCCGTTGAAACCACGTCAGGGCAGTGTTCCTAAGAGTTAGACCAAAGGCATTATACTGCGTGAACAAATCCTCCACTTGTTCTACTCTCAAGACCTGCCTGAACTCAGCCACATGATCGTAAGGGTCTCCAGTGCCATAAAAGTAGTTCTTCATGGATTTGACTAGCCGAGTAGGCCTCAAGGTCCTCGTGTGCTCTCTCGGCCTTGGCAAAGGAAAATCATCAACATGTCTTCGGTTCCTTGGAGCTCTATGTCTCTCGGTTTCTTCTCTATCCGTTTCTGTTCTTGTCCTTTCTCTTCCTAGGGGGTTAGCAAAGCTTACCTCGGGTCTGTCTCTACTTTTATCCCTTTGAGCTCCATGAGCTTGGGAGGTCCCAGCTCCTTGGTGACCAAAGGACACATTAGACTTTGGTTGGGGGAAAATGAATTCACCCCTCCAAGTGTAAGCATGCCTATCATTGTTTGTAACTACAAAGATCCTCTCTAAAGTGTGATCTAGGTAGGTCATTCGGCCTGGGCTCTCAGGATCTTTAAACTCATAGATCATAATGGTCCCTACCTCATTTGGCTTAGCAGACTTATATCTCCAAAAGGCTTCATCTGTCTCTCAGTTCAGGAGTAATTCTATGCTCTTGTTGTCTTGGGGAATCCATTCGGGTGTGAGGATTCTAGTGAAAACTAATTTGCCCCGAGGAGTTCTAGGTTCTCCACTTAAGTTCTCTTGCTCTAGGTCACCTATGTCCGCTTCTGGGATCACATTGCCAAATTCGTCTGTCCTCTCTGGGTAACTAGTAACTACATAGATAGTTCCTTCCTTATCCAGGTATGCCCCATTGTCAAACTTTACCGCTGGATGTTCTAGTCCAATGGATTGGTCAGGGTTTTTGATCTGAACCACAGATCTTCCTAGGCCGTCCTCATAGATGCTAGCACCTAATCGGTTGGTCCTAAGGTATTCAAGTTGCGTCTTGTATGGGCCTTCTACCCTGTGTAAGTATGGCACCCCTGAACTCCCTGTAGGTCACGCGGGAGACCCGGGTTCAATCCCTGGCAACGGCGCCAAAATTTGGTGTAGCTCAGTGATGAGTAGCACCTCCTTTAATGTCAATCCGGGAAGACGTGAGGATGGTATGAAGACCTCGAGCAAGTGTAGGCACAAGTGCGTGAGTGAGAAGCACACTAACATGCACACACATACACACAGACACGCACACGAGGCAAGACAAAGAGTCAGAAGCAATGGAGTTCTTTAGATTACTTTCAAAAAGTTCATACAAGATCAAAACTATTACATGCTAGCCCAAAAAATGAGCTCTCTAGCTCTATTTATAGTTTTTGACTAGCTTTGGCCCTGTCCAGACCTAGTATCCAGCCTAGTTAAAAATTAGGTTCCAAGGCTTATTTGAGGGCTCAAACGAGATCTAAAAATTACGAAAATCGGTAGGCAACTACTTCTAAGGCTCCTCAAGCTCGAGGACTCCTCGGATTGTACAAAATGGAGCTACAAAAAGGTAAAAATGGTATTTACAGGGGTTTTTAGTGATGAGAATCACTTTTAAATGGTGTAAGGGTTTTGAAAAAATAAAGGGTTGCCTTAGTGCTAGATTTGCATGTATGCCCGTACTTGCTTCTTCATGAAAAATTAATGGCCTACTTGCCAGATCTTCTTTGTCCACTCTGCTTGCTCGTGCTATCTCTCCGCTCTGACTCCCTTCTTTAACTTCCATGTCGTGTAAGTCCTGGGGTACCTTGACTGCTGCCAACAGGCACGTAGGAGCACTCCTCCAAGAATTACAAGAACAAATCGGGAGTCTTCAGAAAAATCAAGGGAGTATGCAAGTAAATCAATGACCTAGTACATCCTTCATGAGGGAACCTAAGATCTGCATGCCAAAAAAGTTCGATGGTGATCGCACAAAGTTTGGGGGATTCTTGCAACAAGTCAAATTGTACATCCGTGTGCAGCCTGATAGATATCCTCATGATGCATCCAAGGTCGGTTTTATTGGAACCTTGCTCTATGGTCAAGCATTATCATGGTTCATCCCAATCTTGGACAAGGATATGGCTGTACTTCATGACTACAAGGGGTTTCTTAGAGAGCTCATCGCCACATTTGGAGATGCAGACATGAGTCGAGTGGCAGAAACAAAACTTCGAAAGATACGTCAAGGTAACTGCCCTGCCTCTACCTATGCATCAGAATTTAGGCAATTGATATGTGACCTCACTTGGCACGAAGATTATTTCATAAGCCAATTTAGATGGGGCTTAAGGGATGATGTGAAGGACCTTCTACTCACGATGCCAGAGTTGAAGACATTGAATGAATACATCAACCAAGCCATTCAATGTGATAACCACCTTTTCTAAAGGAAACAAGAAAAACAAGTAGAAGGAAGACCTCACCAATGGAAACCTTTCCAGCCCACTCCTAGAGATGAGTCTATGCCCGAACCTATGCACATAGATGTAACTAGGTTCCAGCCTCTAAAAACACAAGAGAAACAAAGAAGGAGGGATAACAAGTTATGTCTATATTGTGGAAACCTTGGCCACATTGCAGTTAGTTGTCCCAACGAGAGAACGAACTCCAAAGTCGCAGCCACCCTTGTGGAGGCAGGAAACAAGGAAGTCTAGTTGTAAAAGAGACCATACAGCCGGACCATGGTATAAGAAAGGGTCTCATAACCATCCACACCCATAGAAACATGTCTTGCCCCTGTCAAGTTAATCATGTCTAAGAAGACCCTTTCTCTTATAGCTCTGGTAGATTCAGGAGCGTCCTCATGTTTCATTGATGAAGGACTCATTAAGAAACATGGAATTCTAGTACTTCAAAAGAATAGAACAGTACTAGCTGAAGTAGTAGATGGACGGCCTCTAGCATCGGGGAATATAACCATGGAAACCATACCACTAAGAGTACACCTTGGTGAGCATGATTCACACATATGTTTCAATGTAATATCGAGTCCAGTAAATATGGTTATCATCGGAATGCCGTGGTTAAAGAAACATAACCCAGAAATTAATTGGGAGAATAATAAAATCACCCGTCGAGATATCCAGAAGAACCCAACATATGTCGGAGCCAAAGCCTTCATACATGCAGCAAGGAAGGAACCTACATATATGATCTATGCCATACCAACTCAAGAATCCAATATTGATGATCCAGTACAACTACCCAATCAGTACAAAGGATTTGAAGATGTTTTTGAAAAGAAGAATGCAGATATCCTCCTAGAGCATAGACCTTATGATTGCCCCATAGATCTTCAAGAGGGAGCACAACCACCCTTTGGACCAATCTACAGACTATCCCCAGATGAACTTACATAACTACATAAGAACATTGATGAGAATCTAGCAAAGGGGTTTATCAAACACCCAAAGTCTCCAGCAAGAGCTCCTATTCTATTTGTAAAGAAGAAGGATGGGACTCTCCGGATGTGTGTAGACTATCATGGATTGAACAAAGTCACTATAAAAAACAGATACCCTCTACCACTCATATTAGAGCTCTTGGAATGCCTTGGAAAAGCAAAATTCTTCACGAAAATTGATCTTCGAGGAGCTTACAACCTTGTCAGGATCAGAGAAGGAGACAAATGGAAGACAACATTTCGAACAAGGTATGGGCATTTTGAATATGTAGTTATGCCATTCAGACTTACAAATGCTCCAGCTGTCTTCCAACATATGATGAATGATATCTTTCGAGAATATTTAGATGATTTCTTTGTAATATATTTTGATGATATCTTGATATTCTCCAAAAATCTAGAGAACCATGAATGTCATGTAAAGATAGTCCTAGAGAAACTAAGAGAAAAAGGATTATATGCAAAATTGGAGAAGTGCTCTTTGCATAAGATAGAAGTGGAATGTTTAGGGTACATCATATCAGATAAAGGAATTTTTATGGACCCTAAGAAGATTCAGACAATCCTTGATTGGCAACCACCTTCATGTGTTCCAGATGTACAATGTTTTCTAGGGTTTGCCAACTTCTATAGGATATTCATCAAAGATTACTCCAAGATAGTGGCACCTCTTACCAAGCTTAAAGAGAACTCCAAATTCTCATGGACCGAAGAAGCAAAAAAAGCATTTTAGACCTTGAAATCAGCATTCACTACTGCTCCAATTCTAGTTCATCCTGATTCTAGTAAACTCTTCTTCCTAGGGACGGATGCATTAGACTTTGCCCTAGGGGCCATTCTCTCACAATATGGAGATGATGGACACCTATATCCAGTTGCATATAAATTCAAGGAAATTTTCTCCTCTAGAAATTAATTATGAAATTCATGATAAAGAACTTCTTGCCATAGTGGACGCGTTTGATACTTGGTGTCACCACCTAGAAGGAGCAGCTCATAAAGTTATCGTGTATACAGATCACAAGAACCTAGAATATTTTATGACCACCCGCATCCTCAACAGAAGGCAATATCGATGGAGTAACTTTTTATCCAAGTTTGACTTTGTCATCACATATCGTCCAGGATGGCAACAATGTCAATCAGATGCCTTGTCAAGAAGATCTTACCTTGCACCAAAGAAGGGTAAAGAGGCCTTTGATCAACAGGAGCGCATATTACTCAAGCCTGAGCATCTCCAGTTAGAATTTATCTCTTCAAGCCATCATGAAGATTTAGCCTTGAATCATTTGATCCGTGAGACTCTACCACGAGATGAATTGTTTTGTAACATTAAGCAAAAAGCTCAAGAAGGAAGAATTCAAGAAGTAGATGAATTCCAAGAAAAGGATGTCTTACTATTCTATAACAACCTACTGTATGTCCCTCCAGGAACTCCTAGGATCCAAGTACTTCAACAACGTCATGACAACCTTGCAACAAGACATTTTGGAGTGAATAAAACAGTAGAACTTATATCAAGGGATTTTTGGTGGCCTTAAATGTGGAAGGAAGTCAAAGAATATATCCAAACTTGTGACACTTGCAATAGATCTAAAGTACCACGACATAAACCTCATGGCCTCTTGCAGCCATTACCTATTCCAAAAAGGCCATGGGCTTCATTATCTATGGACTTCATCACAGACCTCCCAAAGTCAGACAAGTATGATGCCATTCTTGTTATAGTGGATGGATTTACAAAGATGGCACACTTCATTCCAACTACTAAGGCAATCATAGGTGCAACCATTGCTAGGCATTTCCTCAGATAAATCTTTAGGCTTCATGGATTGCTTGATGATATTGTCAGTGATCGAGGCCACAGTTCATATCCAATTTTTGGAATAGTCTTTGTAAGCTCCTTGGTGGTCAAGTTAAACTATCTACAGCCAATCATCCACAAACTAACAAACAAACAAAATGGGTGAATCAAGTTCTAGAACAATATCTTTTTTTCACCATCATCTATCATCAGAATGATTGGTTTGAGCTATTACCCTTTGTAGAGTTTGCCTATAACAATAGTGTCCATACATCTACCAAGCAGACTCCCTTCTTTGCAAATTATGGACTACATCCAAGGATGTGTTGGAACAAACCAATCACAAATTGGTGATTGTAAAGAGGTTGAAGAAGGCTTATGATTAGACTGAAGTGTAAGAAGACACTTGAGAAAGTGAAGAGATCTCACACGTGAAGTATGTATACATATGTACATTATAGGTGGAAATTCTTGTAATCTGAGTATAGATAATCCTTAGGATGATAAGGATTAATGTAATAGAGGTGGGATAAGTTTAAAACCATATGTATATAAGTCAATGATGTAAAGAAATACATAGGAGAGTCTTTTGAAGACAAGTGTCTTAGAGATAGATGTGTAGAGAGTCTTTCTCAAAATTAGCGACGCGTTTTTCTCTGAGTTCTCTTAGCCTCATCATGTGGATCAAAAATCCTTTTGTACACATCTAATCTAGAAGCTAATGAAGCTATGTTCAAAGTTTCATGATCTTATTCCCTTCCTACTATGAGTATGATCAATAGGAACATGTGTATGTAAAGTCTGCAGGTAGACCTCTCAGAGTAGCGCACTTTTTCGTGCCAATGTTTTGCTTAGATCTCAGTGTACAGTGTAAAGTTTTTGATGAATGAGCATTCAAAATCTAAGTTAGAAGGTAAGGAAGCTATAGCTAAAAGCATTTAGCAAAACCGGATCTGTGCTGTGAGAAATCAACCTTAGACGTTACCTATGTCAAAGTCACTTATTCAAGAAGACAGTTTCTGACATACTTTTGATCTTAAGGATCAAATTGAAGTTTTAATGATTCTTTTGAAGGATTAATGGTTGATATGATTGCAAAAAGGTAACTTGGAGGTATGTATATCATTAGATTGAAGAAATCGGAAGATATGTGCAGGTAATGAAGTCAATCTTTGAAGTAGACTTCTTGAAGAAGGAAAATTCTCACTCAGAGAATTGTTCATTAATGATTTGGTAAATTAAAGTAACATTTGTATAAATTTTGGTCTATAACTGATATAGAGGTGCTCTTAGATCAGTATAAATCAAGTCTTTGGAGATTAAGAGGTCTCCAATGGTGGTATCAGAGCTTTAGGTGCAATACAAGTGAATTGGAAGTCTCGACTGCTGTAGATATTGAAGTTCTTTCTTATCAAAGGTGGACAAGGACAAATTCTTGAAGATAACCTGCAGAAGTACAAAGCACGAGTTTGAAAGATCAAGAAAGATTGAAGCATCATATCAAAGGTACACTTTACTATCATAAATCATAGCAATTGCAGATACAGAAGATCAAAGATGGGAGAAAGCTTGCAGATTGATAAGATAGATAGGGAGAACTATCCAACTTGGTCCATAAGGATGGAGGCACACCTCATGAGCAAAGATTTGATGGCATTCATTACAGGAGAAGAAGAAAAACCTGAGTTTGCAGATCCTAGTATTCCAACTAGGCAAGAGCTTGCAGATTTGAAGACTTGGATGAGAAAGGATGCTCAAGCTAGGAGCATCATTTACATGGCTGTAAATGATTATCTTCTACCTCACATTGGAGGACTAGAAAGTGCAACAAATATGTGGAATGCTTTGGAAGAGCATTTCCAAAACACAACCAAGTCAAGGAAGTCCTCACTTTGGGCTTAGTTCACAACTTTCAAGAAGAAGAGCTCACAATCAATTTCTGATTATGTGGTAAGAATGAAGGATATTGCAGATAGCTTGGGAGCAGTAGATGAAGACATTGAAGAGGATAAGTTGGTAAGGCAAATACTTATAGGTCTAAGAGGAGATGAGAAGTGAAAGCCTTTCATATTGTCCATAGAATTGTCATTAGATCACTTTACTCCTAATCTTAATCAATTGCTAGGACACATGATAACATTTGAGTAGGACATTAAGGGAGACAATGATAGGAGTGCAAGTCAAGCTATGTACTCCAAGGATAAGAAAGAATGGCAAAGGGAAGCAGTCAACTAATGATGAAGGAACTTCAAATCAAGCTAGCTTTACAAAAGGAAAGATGAACTTCAAAGGTAAAGGAAGAGGAGGTAAGAACAAAGATAATTCTAAAGCTTGTTGGATTTGTGGCAGAACCAATCATTTCGCAAATGATTGTTGGTATGACAATCAAAATGGTGGAAGCAATAATCAGAGTTTTAATCAAAGAGGTAGAGGAGGCAGAAATCAAAGAGGTAATTTTAGAGGAAGAGGTGGTAGGACATCATATGCTAGAGGACGTGGAAGAAGCTTTCAACCTCAGTCCTACAACAACAATTATTATAATTATGCATCAGATTAGAAGGATGATATGACTCTTATCTTGAATGCAACTCATGAATTAGTAGGAGAAGATCAAAGGGTGTTTTATATTGAATCAGGATGTAGCAATCATCTGAGTGGTAATATATCCTTGATGACTGACATGGAAGCAAAGATGAATGGACATACAATTCAAACAGGTGACAATACCAAACATAAAGTGGAGAGCATTGGATCAGTGAAGAGAAAGAGTGGAAGTACACTCTTGAGCAAGGTACTTTATGTTCCCACTATTCCTAAAAATTTGATAAGTGTAGGGCAAATTGTGGAGAAGGGATATGAAGTCAGATTCACAAATGATGGTGTTTATGTGCAAGATCCAAATCAGGGATATAGAAACATCATTGCAGGTAAAAAGGAAGGAAGGTTGTTTACTCTCAAAGTCCAAGGTAATGTGGGACATGCTTTGTTTACTTATGGAAGTCAAAAGGTGTCTGAATTAGACTTATGGCATAAAAGGCTAGGTCATTTCAATGAGAGAACCATAAAGGAAATGTCAAGGAATGATGTAGTGCTTGGTTTGCCAAATATTGAATGGCAACACATGGTGTACAAGTGTGAAGCTTGTCAATTAGGTAAAGCACACAAAATTTCTTACAAAAAATCAGGATACAAGTATTCAAACATGCTTGAATTGGTTCATACAGATGTGTGGGGTCCTTCAAGGGACTATAGCATAAATGGATCCAGATATTATGTATTGTTTGTTGATGATGCAACCAGATGGATTACTTTATATGTAATCAAGAACAAATCAGAAGTATTCAAGACATTCAAGCATTATCATGCTTATGCAGAAAGGATTACAAGAAAAAAGCTCAAGAGGTTGAGATCAGATGGAGGGGGAGAGTATTTATCTAAAGAGTTTGATGATTATTTGTGGAATGCAGGTATAAAGAGAGAAGTAACTTGGAGGTACTGTCCTGAACAAAATGGAGTAGCAGAAAGAAGAAATAGAACTCTTGTAGAATTTGCAAGAGCAATGATGAAGGAAAAGAATTGTCCAAATTACTTATGGGCAGAAGCTATCAACACTGCAACATACCTTGTGAATAGGTTACCTTGTAAAGCATTGGAAGGAAGAACTCCTTATGAAGCAGGGTGGGCGAAGAAACCTACTCTTGATCATTGTAAGGTATTTGGATGTTTAGCATATGCTTATGTTCCTTCACAATTGAGACATAAGCTAGAACCCAAAGCAGAGAAGTATGTGTCTATTGGGTATGATGATAGACAGATGGGTTACAGATTGTGGAGTCCATCTACAAAGCAATTTCTTGTCACCAAAGATGTTACATTTGATGAGCAAAGCACATGGTATACAGGGTCAACAAAGTAGTATGCAGATGATAAAGAAATACAAAGAAAAGGGAAGACAAAAGTAAGTGTGTATGAAGAAGATATTGATGATGTTGATTGTAAAAGTAAATTGCAGGATAATGTTGAAGATGGGCCAAGATTTGATCCAGAATCAAATGTGGCTGAAACTTCAAGAAGTGCAGAGGTTAGAAGATCCTCAAGGGAAAGGAAAGAGCCTATCAGGTATAGCTATGACACATCTTTCTTAACAACAAAAGATTATGCTTACATTGTGAAGACAGAAGAGGATCCAATCACATATGAAGAAGCTAAAGGTAAACAGAATTGGGAGAAGGCAATGCAAGAAGAGTATGATGCTCTACTTGAAAATGAAACATGGGAGTTGGTGTCAAGACCAAAGAATCAGAAGGTCATTTGATGTAAGTGGGTGTATAAAACAAAAAGGTTTGCATATGGTAAGGTTTCTAGATACAAGGCTAGACTTGTTGTCAAAGGTTATGCCCAAACTTATGGGGTAGATTATGATGAAACCTTTAGTCCTGTTGCTAAGATGTCTACAGTTAGATCATTGATTGCTATTGCTGCTTGTAAAGGATGGAAGCTATCACAATTAGATGTGAGGAATGCATTTTTCAATGGATACATTGCAGATGAAGTGTACATGGAGCAACCAAAAGGCTTCATGAATTCAATTGGATCAGATTATGTGTGCAAGCTCAAGAGAGCTTTGTATGGGTTGAAGCAGGCCCCAAGGGCTTGGAATTACAGGCTTGTTAAGTTCTTGAATGAATGTGGATTTCAAGCATCAAAGGCAAATAATAGCTTGCTAGTGAAGGCAAGTGAAAATGGATACATATACATGTGTATTTATGTTGATGATATTATTGTCACAAGTACAGATGCTCAAGGAATCAATGAGCTTAAGAAACAAATACAGAAGGAATTTAAAATAAGTGATTTGGGAAACTTATCTTATTTCTTAGGAATGCAGATTGTGTATACTCAACATGAAGTATACGTTACACAAGAGAGGTACTTGAAGAATCTTCTGGTCAAATTTAACATGGAGGATTGTAAGTCTTCAACTACACCATTGGAGGTAAATCATAAATTGAGTAGGTATGGAGGTGAAGAATTCAATGACATGAAGAAATATCAGAGTTTGGTAGGTAGTTTAATCTATGCTAATTTGACAAGGCCAGATCTATAATATGCAGTAGGTGTGTTATCACAATTCATGCATTGTCCAAAGAAGACTCATTGGATTGCATCTCAAAGGGTACTCAGATCTATCAAAGGAACCCTAAGTGAAGGTCTGTATTATGGATTTACTTCAGATACAAGAGTCAAAGTGTTTAGTGATGCAGATTGGGCAGGTGATTCAGATGATAGAAGGTCTACTCACGGGTATCTTTGTTATATTGGAGATAAACTAGTTTCTTGGTGTTCAAAGAAGCAACATACAGTTGCTTTGTCATATACAGAAGCTGAAGATTAAGGAATGGTAGAGGCTACAAAAGAAGTGATATGGTTAAAAGACCTTGTTGAAGAGTTTTGGAATTGATCAGAGTACTCCAATTATTTTTGGAGATAATATGAGTTCATTGTATTTGGCAGCTAACCCTGTTTTTCATGCCAAGACTAAGCATATAGAGATTCAGTATCATTTCTTGAGGGAAAAGGTACTTGATAAAGAGATTGAAGTGATGTATACTTCAACAAAAGAACAAGTTACAAATATGATGACAAAAAGCTTGGATGGACCTAAGCTACAGAGATTCAAAGAGATGGTAGGAGTGAAGAAGAATGGAATAGTCACAATTAGTGATTGAGGGAGAGCTATTGGAACAAACCAATCACAAATTGGTGATTATAAAGAGCTTGAAGCAAGCTTACGATCAAATTGAAGTGTAAGAAGACACTTGAGAAAGTGAAGAGATCTCAGAAGTGAAGTCTGTATACATATGTACATTATAGGTGGAAATTCTTGTAATCTAAGTATAGATAATCCTTAGGATGATAAGGATTAATGTAATAGACACGGGATAAGTTCAAAACCATATGTATATAAGTCAATGATGTAAAGAAATACATAGGACAGTCTTTTGAAGGCAAGTGTCTTAGAGATAGATGTGTAAAGAGTTTTTCTCAAAAATTAGCGAGGCGTTTTTCTCTGAGTTCTCTCAGTCTGATCATGTGGATCAGTAATCTTTTTGTACACATCTAATCTAGAAGCTAATGAAGCTATGTTCAAAGTTTCATGATCTTATTCCCTTCCTACTATGAGTATAATTAATAGGAACATGTGTATGTAAAGTCTGCAGGTAGACCTCTCAGAGTAGCGCAATTTTTTGTGTCAATGTTTTGCTTAGATCTCAGTGCACAGTTAAAGTTTTTGATGAGTGAGCATTAAAAATCTAAGTTAGAAGGTAAGGAAGCTATGGCTAAAAGCATTTAGCAAAACGGGATTTGTGCTATGAGAAATCAACCTTAGAAGTTACCTATCTCAAAGTCGCTTATTCAGGAAGACAATTTCTGACATACTTTTGATCTTAAGGATCAAATTGAAGTTTTAATGATTCTTTTGAAGGACTAATGGTTGATATGGTTGCGCAAAGGTAGCTTGGAGGTATGTATATCATTAGATTGCAGAAATCTGAAGATATCTGCAGGTAATGAAGTCAATCTTTGAAGCAGACTTGTTGAAGAAGGAAAATTCTCACTTAGAGAATTGTTCATTAGTGATTTGGTAAATTAAAGTAACATTTGTATAAAGTTTGGTCTATAACTAATATAGAGGTGCTCTTAGATCAGTATAGATCAAGTCTTTGGAGATTAAGAGGTCTCCAACAGGATGGACATACAACTCGCAAACCATGTCAAGAACCCAGCTGCCAGAGACAAGGCTCAGTACCTCATGGAAATTCACAAAGAAATCAAGGAAGAGATCCATAAAGCTCAAGAACATTATAAGTACTATGCAGATCAACATCATGTTCAAAATCCATCGTATGAAATTGGGGATAAAGTATGGTTACTCAGAAACAATTTACAAACTTCAAGGCCCTGTGCAAAGTTAGATCATCGAAGATTTGGTCCATTCACTATCTTGGCCAAGATCAATCCAGTCAGCTTCAAGCTCCACCCACCAAGCACCATGAGTATACATCCAGTTTTCCATGTATCCATGTTAGAACCATATCAGATTTCGCCATTGAGGGGGGAGAGACCTAGTCCTACACCACCTATCGAGATTGATGATCATGAAGATTGATGATCATGTCGAGCATGTCCTAGATTCCAGAATATCCTGAGGAAGATTGGAATACCTTATTCATTGGAAAGGGTATGACATCAGCGATCGTACTTGGGAACCTGCAAAAAAACCTTGAAAGAGCACCAATCAAGGTTCAAGAATTCCATAAGAGAAATCCAATGAAGTGGAGACCAGAGAACATGACCGCTCCTCGTGGAACTCGTCGCTTGAGGGGGAGGTAATGTCATGAACAAAGGAAACCATCTTGAATCTCAGATTCCATGTGAATCCTATATCTCATGATTGGTTCAGAATTTGGGGAAACTAATGCTTCCATTGCGTCCGAAACATGCCAAAACCCTAAGAACAACTATTTTCTTGCTTGATTCTGACATCCAAAGACCATGCTTCGAATTGATGATATCATCGATGACATCATCAATTCGTAACCACCCTAGAACCGCCCTTGGAAAACCTATACAAGGAGGGGTTGGCCACATTCATAATCAATCTTGCCAATACCAGTCTTGGGAGCTCAAGGAGTCGTGACCACCAAATAAGTACTCTCCAAGTTCCAGTTCCTGTTCTTGTGTTGTTCCTTGTTCTAGTCCTGTCTAGTCTTGTATCCTCGACATCTAGACTTGTCCTCTTGTAATCTCGTAGTAGGAGATCTTGTCGAGTTCTTTCTTGTATCTAGTCCATCTCCCAGAGGGGAGTTCTTCTAATCCAGAGATCTTGTTCCATACTTACGATCCCGGGTTGTGGGATCTCTTGTATCATCTCTAGCTGAGTTATCTACACCTATGGTCCCGAGTTGTGGAACTTCTTGTATCGATCATATATTCTTGTATCATTTTCCCTTCATGGGTGTTCTTGTAATCAGAAGTGTATTTTCGAAATCTTGTCTACTGTAGTTAGAGAGCACAATCTAGTTCTCCCCTAACAGTTACTAGCTTTCTAGGAATTTGATTTTGAGGTAATGTAGAGACCGAGCAAATAGCATGTCATGGCAGATCATCTATCTAGGATAGGAGTAAGTAATGAAAACGGGAGTGGATGATGATCTCCAAGACCATCACCTTTTCCAGGTAAATACTTATCCATCATGATACAGTGAAATGGTCCATTTTCTATCCACTAGTACATGCTCTCCACAATTGACAACATTAGAGAAAAGGAGACTCTCGATGAGAAGTAGAAGCTTCACTCTCATTGGTGGGCACCTCTTCAAAATTAGAGCTGATTCATCAGAAGATGTGTATATCCTGAACAAGTTGCAACCATCCTAGAATCTTCCCACAATGGACCATCCTCATGTCATTACCCAGGACACATCACTGCCCATTGAGTGCTCTAGAGTGGATTTTGGTGGCCCTACCTCTTTAGAGATGCATGTAACATGGTCAAATCATCTGACATCTATCAAAGATGTGGTCGTAAACCAACTAAGCTCAACAATAGACCTCTAACCATTTCTACAACATGGCAACCCTTTGAAAGATGGGAGCTAGACTTTGTAGGCCCCATATATCCCATGGCTTATCCATCAAAGGAAAATTATTTATTGGTGGCAAACGATTATGCCACAAAATGGGCAAAAGTCATTGCATTTGTCGACTGCACCTCTAAGATAGAAGTTGCATTTTTGTATGAGCACATTATCTGCAGGTATGGATGCCCAATTGAAATCACTACGGATCAAGGTACACATTTTGTCAACAGAACTCTGAGAACCATATTCATGAAGTATCTTCCACAAAATATCATGTGCATACTATCCTAGAGCTAATGGTCCGGCAGAGAGCACAAATAATGCTAATTTCCTTACTTAAGAAGATGTGTCATCAGAAGCCCACTACTTGGGGCATAACATACTTGGGGGTGCTTTGGGCTTACAGAACTTCCTACAAGGCTACCACTAGGCACACACCCTTCCAATTGTTTTATTCCATAGAGGTTGTAGCTCCTTTAGAGTTCATTCAAGAATTGACACGAGTGGGAACACATAAAATCAATGGTTGGTCTAAGCAGACACAATATTCTAGGATCCACTTAGTCGAAGAACTCAGAATCAAGGCAAGGGAAAACATCTAAACCTCTCAATTAAGAAGAAAGAAACAGCATGATACCACCTGTGAAAAGATCCATACATGAAGGCTCACTTGTACTTTTCTATCAACCGAGCTTGGTCAATAGAAAACTAAACAAACTTCTCACACGATGAAGAGGACGCTATAAAGTGGTTCCATTATTTCCATAGGGTGCAATAAAACTTGCAACATTCTGAGGGTGAACCTCTGCCATTGATTAATGTTTGCAGAGTAAAACCCTACCATCCTCTCAAGTAACCTCTTCAATCTCCATGTACATAATGTAAATACTTTATATTTTTTTAACGTAGGCCATTGAGTTCATCCGACATTAACCTCCCATTGTGTTAGGGTAGTATGTCTTAAAAACTAGGAGAAGGGTGAATTTTAGGCAGAGCTACTGAAAAGGTCATTATCGAGATGGTGTAAACGTCATCAATCCACCCTACACAAGGCATGTCTACCACAGCTCTTCATCATCAGAACATACAATAACAGTGTATTATGTGTGGTGTCCATTGCATAACTCGTTCACTCCAGGGAGCCTCCTAATTAGTCATTGCAAAATTGCAATTCTTTGCACCATGCCTCTAGGGATATGCATATTGTGGTTGCTAACTAGTAGCCTACATGAAAACTACTTTCCAACCAAATCCTTTTCCATGCAAAGAGAAATGTTCATAATTATAAGGGGATCGCCTCGAATTTGAGAGGGGTTGAGATGCCCTTCAATTACAATATACGAGTTCTCTCCATTGGCCTATTCCTTATCTACTCCTTATACAGAATCCGCCTCAAATAGGGTTCATTCATCCCCAAAATCCATCATCGCAACAAGTCCAAGATGTTTACAAGCGATACCCAAAATCAGAATTTGCACCTCAACATCTATTATTCGCTTCAGCTGTTCACAATACAGTTCATCCTTCACGAAGGATGCTCGAATCCACGCAAGTCATGCGGTTCATCTCAGCAAACTCGAGGTCAAACAATAAATTCGTTGCATGAGGTGCATAGTTCGTCCTGGCAATCAAAAATTTTGGCCCTAAAATTTGTCCATGCCTGCATTCTGAATTCGTCCTTATGAATTTGACCCTCAGATTCATTCCATGAAAGCATGAAACTTCATCCTTAGCGATCAAGTTTTGGTCGTCAAAAAATTTGTCTCCTGGCAGCACTATGAGTTGCCCCGAGTCCCTCAAAGTTTGTCTTGTGAGTTCTTGATTTGCTACAGTTCTTCCCTAGTGTATCAACATACTCGAAATTGGCCCCACTTAAAATTCGAAATAAGATGACTCCATTGGCCTGCACCTTGTTTCCCTTGTGTAGCTCGCTCCATCAAATTCGTCCCTATTTTTAGTTGCTTCAAATTCATCCTGAAGAATCTCCTTCAAATCCGACCCTAAGAGAATTCATCTAATTCGTCGAAGTCTCCGAAATGTTTGCTCGCTTCTTGAATTCGCCCTTCCCTCCACCTAAATTCACCCTTGCCTATGCTATTATTCAGCTTTTCCGTACTCTCGCTTCTTGAATTCGCCATTGCTGAATTAAGAAACACTCTTACGGGGGGCACATGTATACTATGGCCACCTTTAGTCCGGTGGATTGTGCACTTTTTGTCAGCTTGTCGTTTGAAGTGGAAGTTCTTAATTTCACGTGTAACATCAGCTCTTGGGTGACCCGAACGGATTGGCACCCTCCGTTCGGGTCACTCAGCGGGCTAAAAGAAATTTGCTTTTCAATGCATTGAATGCGTCGGGCTGATTCGTAAAGAATATATTCATGAAATGTCCCAAGCCACTTGGTTGGGTGGTTGGGCCTTTCACCTCTTGAGACAAGGGCGAGGGTTCAACCCCCACCGGCAACATGTAAGGGACATGTTAACCTTGTATTGTGGATGATGTGCCACCGTTTATCTTGCTACGTAGTAGATGTGACCGTAGTCTAACCCAGCTTTGTAAATCCCTATTCTTGTGGGATAAGGGGGGTCCCATGGATACTATGACCTTCTTTGTATAGTTGCAATTTCAAAATTAAAGCCTGGAGGAGTAGGCCTCGGCTGAACCTCCATTTAAAAAAAATATATTCATGAAATGGATCGTTGATGTCACCATAAGTAATATATAGTGATGAATACAAACAATCATACTATACTTACAGTGAATGCCCAGTTTTTTGTGCTACTGATTTCCATTGCATTGTAGAAAAACTATCGATCTGCATTGTGGTCACTTTTTTAATGAAACTAAATTTAATAATGAGACTAAAACGTAAGTGACGGAGGAAAAATCATTAGAGTATATGCATTATTTTTAACTCCAAATAAGATCGCTTATAATTAGAAAATTCTGAGGATAAAATTTATAATTTGCACAAAGTTAAAGGTCAAATATGAGCTCTTCACTGTAAACGTTTTACTAAGAAATGTGAAGCGAAGATAATCAGTTCATGTGCCCCTAATTCCAATCATCGAAAATTAAGTAACCCTCTTACATGTGCCCATAATCTCGATGACCGGAGATCAATAGGTCTAACTTACATGTGCCCCTAATACTTCGTTGGGTCACCCAAAAAGTGTAATCCGGTCACCCAACAAAATATGCATGTGCCCTCCCTATCTGCCTCCTCCAAATGCGCCAAATTTATGCTATTCGTAGTAATTGGAATTGATCCCTCGCAGGGTCAGCCCTTTCCTTTGCCCAATTCGCTCTACACTATCTTTTGCCTGCCAAGATACCCAACTAATAGTACACCTCGCATGCATCAACAAACAAACTGGCGATAAAATCTGTTGTAAATTCATCCCATCGCTTCCCAATTTCGTGCTAGCTCTACAAGCCATTTAAAATACAAAATCTTAAAATCTCTACACCCTTAACTACTAAAATTGTTTTTTCTCAGCCACAAGTTTCACATCAAGCCTGGATCTAATAGAAGCTCACCATCTGTCTTAGTAAGTAGTCCTTCTTGTCCAATTCGTTGCCGGAAGTCGCTGACACCATCAGCAAGGTTATTTTCTTTAATTTCAATTATTTGACCGCACTCACTTACAAATTGCAGATAGGTCATCCCTTAATTGTTCACCGATCAAGAAGCTATGTCCAGTATGGCATCATCGAACATCCTTGTAACCTCATCACATGAGAAAGTCCACCATGACCACTCTATGGCACAAACAATTCAAAACCCTCACTATGATTCGACACTAGAAGCACGAATTCGAGTAACACCAACAGTGCCAACCGGTGTGCAATATCATCAAGCAACAATAGAGAAAAGCAAAGGGAAACACAAATAGTTGGTGATTCCTCTCTCTTCAGGAGAGCATGGCCACATAGATGAAGAGGAAGAAGATTCTGAACAATCCAAAGACTCTACTGGTGTAGAGTTTGTACCATCTCAAACTCTCTCGTTTATGGATCCTTCAGAAGGAACAGAGTCTGTTGGAACTGAAGGACTCACAAGGCAAGGAAGCTCATGCAGGGAGTCAGAGAGAAGAGAAGGCACAAGCAGACAGAGTAGCCAACAACGATCTGGCAAGTAGGCCAATATTTTTTCAGGTCACTAAAGCATATCAAAGATGTGGACACACAGGGAGAAGGAGCAAGTAAGGAGCTCGAGGAAGTGTATGCCAAACGGTTAGAAGAAATCCCTACAAAAACAATGATTTTCGTCACTAAAAATCATTGTAAATACCATTTCATATTTTTGTAGCTCCATTTTGTGCAAGACAAGGAGTCCTTGAGCTTGGGGACATTAGAAGTAGCTACCTACCAGTTTTCATAATTTTTAGACTCCATTTAAGCCTTCAAATAGGACCTAGAACCTAATTTTTAACTAGGCCGGACACTAGGTCTGGACAGGGCCAAAACCTAGTCAAAAACTATAAATAGAGCTAGAAAGCTCATTTTTGGGGTTAGCTTGTAATTGAATTGAACTTGTAAGAGCTTTTTGAAAGTAATCTAAGAACTCCATTGCTTCTCACTCTTTGTCTTACCTTGTGTGCACGTGTGTGTGTATGTGTGTGCATATTGGTGTGCTTCTCACTCACGCACTTGTGCCTGCACTTGCTGGAGGTCATCATACCATCCTCACGTCTTCCCGGATTGACATTAAAGGAGGTGCTACTCATCACTGAGCTACACCAAATTTTGGCACCGTTGCCGGGGATAAAGCTTTGAGGACGAGCGTGTGATGGTAAGATGTAGATTTGAGACATTGGCGTTGTAGGTAATTTCTTCACTCTTCTTATTTTTCTTTTTCTTACCTCATCATCATCATCACCATCTCCCACCTCCATCTCCAACATTGCGAAACTTTTCAGTTTTTGATCATATCACCTTCTCCACCTCATTTCCCTCATTTCACTTGTGAGAGAGAGCAAGAGAGCAATATTGCGTGCCTTGTTTTTGCATGTTTGTTGAGTTTTCTTGCAGGATCCAGCAGTATCATCCCCTCCAGCACGCTGCGCAGGTACGGAAATGTGCAGAACTGTCTCTGTGTCGCAAGCTTCTGCCAATCGCGATTGACAGAAAACTTCATCTTTTGGTAAAACTGAGTGCACCACAGTAGACTAGAGACCATGCACTTCACAAATCCATAAAAATTTCAAAAAAATTTGCATTTTCTCTATCCATCGTGATTGATAGCATCAATCGCAATTGACACTGTCCATCGCGACTGACAGACCCCGAGGGACACGTGTCCATCGCGACGGACACCCCTGTCCATCGCGACCGACAGAAAAATCGCGACTGACACCTGTCCATCACGACTGATACCTGTCCATCGCGACTGATACCTGTCCATCGAGACTGATACTTGTCCATCGCGACTGATACTTGTCCATCGTGACTGATACCTGTCCATCGCGACTGATACCTGTCCATCGCGACTGATACCTGTCCATCACGACTGATATCTGTCCATCGCGACTAACAGGTCACGACGGACAGCCCTGTCCATCGCGATTGACAGCCCAGCCGATCGTGATTGACAACCATTTTCGGCTAAATTTTTAGGGTTTTTTAAATTGAAGATTTTGGCTAATTTTGGACATGGATAATGGACTCTAGAGCACATAAGGAGGGTATAGGCAAATAACCCGAGGAAAACCTGTTGGCCTGTTTGAACCCTGTTTTAATCCCTGAAGCCTGAACTGACATAACTTTCTCATACGAAATCCGTTTGCTGTGATTCTTGTTTTCTTGGAAAGCTCGTGGGCAATACAACCAAAACTTCCACTCGTTATGTGAAAATTAATATCAATATTATTAGGTAGGGTATTTTGAAATTGACCATACCCCGAGGTAGGAAAACTGAGGGATCCTTAGGATTGTTTTCCATAAAGGCAAAGGATAATTAGGTCTGTGAGTAACATGCATGAAATGGTCTATTGTGTCATTTGAATCTAAGTCTTGAGCTAACCGTGGGACTTTTACAGGTCCAGTAAGAGCACTTGAGGGCATTCTAAGCAAGAGTAAGTGCAAGCTTGGGAACACGCATCCTGGGCACACCAGGGCAACAACACAAGGAAAGAAACTCAAGGTTGGAAAATCCTCAACACCCTCTATCAACTCTTAGCTTAGGCTAAGTGCAGGAAGTGCTAGGAGTAAGTCAGGGCAACGATAGGCATCAATCAAGTTGAAGACTACCTATGCACTAAAGTTCAAGATTAAACATAATCTCTTCGTGATGCGATAACCTTAAAGGAAAGAATCTAACGTGGAACGATCAACTTAAGTACGGAAAATCAACTCAAATATTCGTGACGACGCGGTACCACACAAGATTATAAACACGATAATACACTGAAAAAGAATCAAGTGACTGATACCAATTAATCGGCAACGAGGTTGTACTTTGGGCAAAAATTGATCTACTTAAATAGGCATATGAACCTTAGATCAGGACGACATCTAGTAAGAGATAGACAAAGTCTTAGGTCTTCAGAGGCTAGCGTTAACCATACTGCTAGGTCCTCGACCCAGCAATTGAGCCACCACTCGCATTACTCTAGCTCTGAGACTAGTGAATCAGAGATGTCTCAAGGTATGGACAGACCTACGGGAAGTTCAGGTGTGCCATATTTGTACAGGGTGGAAGGCCCTTACAAGACACAATTGGAATACCTCAGGACCAACCGCTTAAGTGCTAGCATCTATGAAGATGGCCTAGGAAGATCTGTGGTCCAGATTAAAAACCCTGACCAATCCATTGGACTAGAGCACCCAGCTATCAAGTTTGAAAACGGAGCATACCTAGACAAGGAGAGAACCATATACGTAGTCACCAACCTCCCAGATAGGATAGATGAATTTGGTAATGTGATTCCAGAAGCAGACATAGGAGATTTAGAGCAAGGGAACATGGGTGTAGAGCCTAGGACCCCTCGAGGTAAATCAATTCTAACCAGAATCCTCAATCCCGAGTGGGTTCCCCAGGACAATAAGAGTATAGATTTGCTCCTAAACCGAGAGACAGATGAAGCCTTTTGGAGGTATAAATCAGATAAGCCAAATGATGTAGGAGCAATCATGATCTATGAGTTCAAAGATCCGGATAGTCTAGGCAGAGTGACCTACTTAGATCACGCTTCAGAGAGGATCTTTGTGGTTACAGAACATGATAGGCATGCCTACACATGGAAGGGTGAATTTATTTTTCCCCAACCAAGGTCTAATGTGTCCTTTGGTCACCCAGGAGCGGGAACATCCCAGGCTCATGGAGCCCAAAGAGACAGACATAGAGATAGACCTGAGGTAAGCTTTGCCAACTCTTTGGGAAGAGAAAGAATGGGAACGGAAACAAATAGAGTGGAACCTGAGGGACATAGAACCCGAGGGAACCGAAGAAATGTCGAGGATTTCCCTTTGCCAAGACCTAGAGAGCACACGAGGACTTTGAGACCTACCCAGCTAGTTAAGTCCATGAAAAACTACTTTTATGGCACTAGAGACCCCTACGATCATGTAGCCAAGTTTAGACAAGTCTTGAGAGCTGAACAAGTCGAAGACTTATTCACGCAGTATAATGCCTTTGGTCTAACCCTTAGGAACACCACTCTTACGTGGTTTCAACCACTGAATGAGAGGCAGTTCTGGAGTATAGACCAACTCTTAGAGGCATTCATCACGGAATTCTCTAAAAGTGGCATAAGGCATAATACTTCCTCATTAATACATAGCTTCAAGCAGAACCCCCAAGAGACAGTTAGACTTGCAGGAAGAAGATTTAGGCAATATCTTGAGAGATGCCCTGTTCTTGAGTTACCCACACCGGCCAAACAAGTGGCGTTATTCTTGGATGGTTTGCTAAGTGCCAAATTGAGGTCATATGTGTACTTGAAGGACCCTAGGACGATAGAAGAATGTGTACACATGTGCATCGATATTGAGGATAACCTAGGGGAGGAGTTAGAGCTTTCCAAAATCTACAAAGACTTGGATAGTGCCTCTAGCCTCTCCTCCTCGCAATCCACATCACTTGAAGAATTAGCTGAGAAGGTAGCTCAAAAACTAGGTGTGTCTAGCAAAAAAATCCCAAGGTTTGCCCCAGTAAAAAGGTGCTATACTTGTGGAGGTGACCATATGGCAAATGTGTGTCCCATTATGGCTCAACCCCAAGTTAATCCTAGTAGCCAGTACTGCACCATAGAACGAAGATACACCAATCACACGGCACAACACTGCCCATACAACAAACAAGCAGTTAGGCAAACCTACCCTCAACCCTATCCTCAACAAGGTAGGTATCAAAATCAGCATCCACCACAGCAGTACGGTAGGCCCCAACAACCATATCAACAACCCTACCAAAACCAACAAAGGCCTCAGCCTGTGCTAGCTCAACAGCCCCCTGCTCCAGCTAATGTAATTCCGGTAAAGTATGCGGCTGCAGAAGAGAATTTGAACAGAGCTATAGTCCCAGTAACACCCCTAATCTCAGAAAGTGACCCCAATGACCATAGCTTTGATTCAACACATATTGATAGTCCCCAGGCTTACTACATGCAGTCTCCTGAACGTGGTGAGTCCTACTATAGTGAAGAGCCAAGTGAACCTAGTTGGGAGCCAGAGTACACAAATGTAATGTACACAAACCCTAACTCTAGACCCCAACCTAGGCAGGTAAGACCACCATTCCCTAGAGGACCATGCTACAGATGTCAGGGAGATCACATCATTCGTGATTGCCTCTTACCTCCACCTACACAACCCCAGTCAGTGACAATCCAAGGCTTCTGCCAAGATTGTGGAAAGGAGCATCTCTTACGAGACTGCCCAAAGAATCCTAATAACATGCCGAAAATCACTCCTATCAATGTTGTTGGGTTAGTCGTAGACTCCACAGGGAGTGTGACGTTCACTGCACCAGTACAAGTGATCACGAGAGCCCAAGCACTGCAGCAAAACCAAGGTGTAGGTCAGGAAAAGAGCCCCGAGGTGAGCGAAACAGAGAACATAACCAAGAAGAGGACTAGATCTTGGAGAGATAGTCGTGAAAGAATGAAAAGGCAATGGGCAAAGAAAATGAACGAACTCGAGGAAAGCCTAAGAGAAACGAGAGCCAGGATAACCGAACTCACATCTCAAACTCCCTCTCACACTACGCCACCACCACCATTCCCATCTCCATCCGATCCACCACCTTCCAACCCTTCTCACACAATTCCACCACCCCCTAGAGTAGGATCAGTCCTAGCGGATCCCACTCCCGAGGACCTTAACATGATGCTTAAAGCATATCAGGCTAGAATCCAAGAAGGGCTAACCATAACTGATCATGAAAAGTGTTACCCGAGAGCAGAACTAGAGCTTGAACGAACCAAAATCTGTGCTAAGATGGTGGAATTGGCTCAAACCATGTTTGAAGCCAGCCGGCTCTTTAACATATCTAGCTCAGCCAAGACGCAGTTGCACTTTGATGGACTGCTAGAAAGAATAGAGAGGCTAATTGCACAATCCGAAAAGGAACCTGCCTCTCAACACAAGGACAAGGCAAGTGAAAGAGTAAGCCTTCCTGCTCAAGAAGCCTATGTGCCTAACTCTACGGAGCCAGACACATCATCTTCTATGAATCGGTTCGCACCCGAATTCCTACGAGAGATTCAAGAAGACAAATGGGCTAAAGAAAGTGAAGTCCCTCCTCCTATAGAACTTGTGGATGATGCACACGACCAATTCCCACAAGACATCCCATCCATTTATGAGGAGCAAGAGAGTACCTAGTCCCAGGAGAGATTAGACTTTGAGTCTAATTCCATACAGGAGTTACCCCACTTCACTGGCCCATGGGAAGCAAAGTCTACGTGTATGAGAGCACCCTCAGTCATAGTAAGAAACGAAGATTCATTCATACCTAGGAACACAGAGGTAGTAAAGAACACTAAAGTGCAGTGCAACCTCACTTTAGAAGAGCTACTCCAAGTAAGGCCAGAGCTATGGAAGCATGTAGCCAAACAAGTACCAGAGATAGCAAAACGTCGTTCCCAGGTAGGTTCCCATAGAACAGTGCCCGAAATCCCTCTAGACAAGATAGGAGATATGAGTGAAGGCGAAGAAGGAAACACGTATCTTCCTATCACCCATCAAGGATACACCACCAAAGCCATTCTAGACTCAGGTGCAGGAGTTGCAATTGCTACCACTTCCCTATGGAAGCGTTGGGGCAAGCCAGCACTCAGGCCCACGAGGATGAAATTGTAGATGGCTGATGGTCACATAGAAAGACCCTTAGGCTTGCTAGAAGGAATAACTCTCACTACTTGTGGTGTAGAGTTTGAGCATACTTTTGCTATCTGTGACTTTAGCAAAAATCACGCCTATGAGATGATTTTGGGAAGACCATTTATGCGACAGTTGCAAGTGGTACAGGATTGGGAACCAATTCCTTGTATTTGCAACACTTATGTGTCATGAACAAAGTAAATCTCAAAGATTACTCTCATAGAGATGTCCCTCCTATCCAATGGAATCCCATCCATGGAGCCAAAGATGATACGGAATCTGTGCATTCCATAGGATCAGGATCCTCATGGATGCATGAAGATACCCATCTGTGGATGTGCAAAGTAGCAGTAGAAGAAGAGAAGAGAGAAAAAGCCAGAGAGGTAGGTGCAAAAGAAACACATAGATCAATTCAAGACCCAGTCTATGCACCTGTAGTATTTCCAGATGAAGAGTTTGAACCTCACGGTTGGGCAGAAATTCTAGCAACAATGGATGTAGCCATCAATGAAGAACAATGGACACCACACTGTGACGAGGATGGCTATGACATTTCAGTCTTCTCCATAGAGCCAATCATGGGAGAGGCAGTTTTAGAAGAGTGCGAACCTAGCCCTGATGCATTTGAGGATGCAAGTGACTCCAATCTCGAGTCAATCATTATGGACCCACCTTTTGCATCAGATGAAGAATACTTCTATGAAGTAGAATTTCAACCCCAAAGCTATGGAGAGCTTACAAATGATGTAAGGCTAGCCACACATGTGACCCCGAAGGAAGAAGGAAAGAAAAGGAAGAAGAAAGAAGTCACATCGGAAGAGGAAGAATCTTTGTTTGAGGTCCCTGAAAACTTTAAAAAGTATGAGATAGACGATAGAAGAGTTATGATAAGGATGCCCAAACGCGAGGCACAATCAGGGGAGGCCTATGATAACAAAAAAACCACCAAGAAAGTGGTTGTAGCTATTGAAGAAGGAGAAGAAAGATGCACATACATAGGCCATGACCTAACAGAGGAAGACGAGCATGCGTTAATAGCGTTGCTAAGAGAATACAGAGATGTATTTGCTTGGAGTTACAAGGACTTGAAGGGTGTTGACCCAGATATATGCTCACACACAATTCCCATGACCTCAGATGCTAAACCTTCCAAGCAAAAGCCATACACCTACAATGATACTTATGCTGCTAAGATCAAAGAGGAGATAGATAGACTCGTGGAGGCTCGGTTTATCTATGAGATTGAGCACACTGAGTGGGTATCCCCCATTGTAGTGGTGCCCAAGAAAAATGGAAAGCTACGTGTGTGCATTAACTTGAAGAAGCTTAATGCAGCCACTATTAGAGATAACTATCCACTTCCTATCACTGAGCATCTCCTAGAAAGAGTAGCAGGCAAGGAAGTATACAGCTTTCTTGATGGATTTTCGGGCTATAATCAGGTAGCCATTGCTCCGGAAGACCAGCATAAGATAGCTTTTGCCACAGAATGGGGCATATTTTCCTTCAGGGTAATGCCATTCGGGCTTACCAATGCTCTAGCTACATTCCAAAGACTAATGTGTCACATGTTTAAAGAGTTCTTGAGGAAGAATTTGGAGGTCTACGTTGACGATCTTTGTGCTCATTCCAACATTAGACAGACCCATATACTAGAACTCACGCAAATCTTTGACAAATGCAGAGAATATCAAGTCTGCTTGAACCCCAAAAAATGTGTTATCATGGTCAGGCAAGGCAAGATTCTAGGACACATAGTGTCAAAGAACAGCATATCCACTGATGAAGAGAAAGTGACAGCCATAGCGGAGCTACCTAGGCAAAAGAATGTCAAAGAAGTACAAGCTTTCATGGGGCATTGCGGTTATTACCGAAGGTTTATACACATGTATGCCATCATAGCAAAGCCTCTGTATGGACTTTTGACTAACTTTGAGTGGACTAACGAGTGTGAGAATTCCTTCAATGAGCTTAAACGACGCTTATGTTTAGCACCAATCTTGACTACACCAGATTGGAATAAGCCCTTTCATGTTCACGTAGATGCATCCAATTATGCTATTGGGTGTGTGTTAGCACAACCTACTGGTGAAGGTAATATGGATCTCCCCATTGCCTATGCTAGTAGACAGTTGAATGCGGCTGAACGGAATTATACCACTACTGAGAGAGAATGACTAGGCATGGTATATGCGGTCAAAAAGTTTAGACATTACTTGCTTGCAAATAAGTTTAAATTTTTTACTGACCATCAAGCATTGTTATATCTTGTGAACAAACCATGCAATACAGGTAGATTAGTAAGATGGTCTCTCTTAATAATGGAATACGACTTTGAGGTAGTGGTAAGAAAAGGGAAGACTCACTTGCGGGCGGACCATCTATCTAGGCTCACATCTGGAGAAGCCCCACAAGGAGTATTAGATGAACTTCCTGATGCTTACTTGTTCAATTTGGAAGTTGTACCTAAGTGGGCTAAGCCATTAGTTCCAGTATTGACATACGGGCCTAACCATCCTGTCATAAACACTCACGATAGGGAGGTAGTAAAAGCCCAGAAGTACCACATCATGGCAGGAAGTATGTACAAGCACACAGATCAAGGGATCCTCGCTTGTTGTGTGGAAGAAGACGAGTACGCTAAATGGTTGCAATTATCACATGTAGGTGCATTGGAGCAACACTACTCGAAGCAACGAACCCTACAGACACTAAGAAGACTTGTAGTGCATTGGCCAACTATGGAAGCGGATGTCCAAAAGTTGTGCAAGGAATGCCCAATCTGTTGCACTAAGCCACCTGTGGAGCATGCCACTCTATATCAAGTGTCCATAGTGCCAGATTGGAGTGAACCATTAGTGGCCTTTCTAAGGACAAGAACATTTCCTCCAGATATGACTTTGGCTAGGAAAAGAAGTTTAGAGCAAGAAGCCCTAGAGTACTCACTCGTTGCTGATAATTTATACAAGCGTGGTAAAGATGGTTACCTCAGATTATGTGTCCATGAGAGGGAATACCTCAAGATATTAGAAACTGCTCACCAGGGTGTAGCAGGAGGACACTTTGGTCCAGATTGGCTGATCAAGGCAATATTATTTGCAAAGTATCCTACACGCAAAGATGAGATGCCACTAAAACCTATGATGGGTGGACGAGCATTCTCTAAGTGGGGAATAGACTTTGTAGGTCCTATTAATCCCCCAGCTAAGGGTTCTCATGCTGAATATATCATTGTGGCCACGGATTATCTAACCAAGTGGGTAGAGGTAAAAGCCACAACAAAGAACGATGCTCAAACAACAGCTAAGTTTTTATTTGCGAATGTGTTCACTAGATATGGGCTACCTATAGAGCTAGTCAGTGAGAGAGGCACTCACTTCTCGAATGAAGTTATTGAAAATCTTCTCCAAGAATGCTTGGTTATACATAAGAAGTCTGCCCCCTATCACCCGCAAGCTAATGGCCAGACTGAGAGCACCAATAAGGTCTGGTACTGACGAAATTAGTGAATAATAAACGGTCTGATTGGGACAAACAGCTACACCACGCTGTTTGGGCATACCGAGTCGCCTACAAAACAATACTCCAAGCCAACCCCTTTCAGATGGTATTCGGTCAAAATGCAGTGCTACCGTTGGACTTCTTGATACCTACACTGAACGTAGCACAAGAGCATGAGTGGACGGGTCATGAACTCTCTTTGAGGATTTTTGATCTGGAACGACTAGGTGAAACAAGACTAAGAGCGGCAGCGGGAATATATGCAGCTAAGAAAAGACAGAAGGCATACTTTGATGCCTATGTGAAGGATAAGGGCTTGAAAGCAGGAGACTTAGTTTTAGTCTACACATTGAAGCAACATGGGAGAAAATTAGAGAAGCGTGGCTATGGACCTATGATAATAAATAGGATCTCAACAAGTGGAGCACTACAACTAGCCACCTTAGAAGGCGACATTCTACCTAGCTACATAAGCGGGTGCAGAGTCCAGTTATATCAGGAACCTTTGAGCAAAGAAATGCTAAGTCGACTCAATACTGCTAAGAAACGCAAAGAAGAAGAAAAGCGAATTCACGAAGAAGCTCAAGCAGAAGCATTGGAACGCATCCGGAGAATGAAGTTGAGAAGACAGGGTAGAGAGCAACCTAGGACAGATGCATATGCAGATCAAGGATATCATGTGGCTATGTGTGAAGTTTCAGGTGTTAGCTCTCCTAGGATAATCGATCGACGTCCTTTTATGACCTTAGAGATAGGATAGGGCATTAATGCAAAAACTGTTCGGGCCTTGATTGACTCAGGCGCAGCCACTAGTGTTGTGAGGCTCTCTTACTGTCAAGATTTGAAATTAAAAGTCAATCCTATAGAGGCATATCTCATAGGATTGGGAGGTGTGGAAACCCCTTGCATGGGCGAGGTGGAACTTCCCCTCTACATTCAAGATGAAGTAATGACAGTCAAAGTGCTAGTGTGTCAAGATGAGAGGACCTCACTGAGCCTCTTGTCTTGGGTCAGGACTGGATCTATGATCATGTAGTCAACCTAAACCTAAGAAGTGGACTTCTTCAGGTATGGGTAAATCATAGTCGGATTACAGTTGAATTGGAAAATGAGGCACTCAAGGAAGTAGGTAATGCATGAACTCTTGGTCCTTCCAGGGGCGCACATGAAGTTGACAATGCTATTCTTGTCCAAAACTGTATGATGCAGAAATAGGATTGTCACAACAACGAAATCAAGGATAAGACGGCACTCCCTTCTTTTCCAAAGGCCAGAGGGATGTAGCAACCAAAAGAAGATCAAATACAGAAGGAGCAGAGTACTACCTATACTGGAGGCCAAAAACACATGCGAAGCATAGCGTCTCAGCCGTTGAAACAAGTGTGGGTGCGGAAGGGCGAACACCCTGTTGCGACCACACTAACCCTGAGGCCAAAACCTCTTATTAGTACTCAACAACACGACACTAATAAGAAGTCTTTCATAAATTCTTCTACTATGAAAGTAAAGTCTATTTGGGTACCCAAGAAGTCGATGAAGGCCAGCCCACGATCACGAAAAATCTGGGTGCCTAAGGCTTGCTTGCGGGCTCAAATAGCTACACCGAGGCCATGCCCGGTACAACATGTTTCACTCACTCGAACATCCGATGCCCATTCTTATACATCACGCACGGACACAGGTTCTTCCATGAGCACAAGCAGAATCACTCGTAAATGGATCCCTAAAAAGCCTCATTTTCAAGTAGATACTCCTATCAAACTCTCCAGAGTCTCCACACATTCACGATCAAAACCCATCCACCGCATTTGGCAACCTAGAACTTGTAATAGACCCCCAGACCCGAGTTGTAAATCCATGCCCACCTACTAACTACGTCACTCTCACATTAATCATTCCACTTAGCTCCTACGTCTATCCACTTCCTAACTACACACACAAGCACCGAGCACTTACTAACCTACTAATCTCTCCCGAACCTCATGTTAAAGTTGTAATGGGGACAAAAACGGTTCTATCTTGTCCTTTACAATGTTAACACCTGTTTCTATATTCTCACAGAACGGGCAGTGATTTCCGCAACATGGTTGACACTGCGGGAACAAGCTCTCAAACAGGAACGAGCCAGCAAGTGGTGGACTTAGACAGTTTACCCGTTTTGCCTAAGACAAATGAAAGACCAGAAGAATTGCAGGCTATCAAAATCATACCTATTGCGGACCCTCCCAGTGGCCATACCATGCCCGTAGGAAAAGCTTCCCACTGGTTTAGTGAAGTGGTAGGACCCTTGGGAGAGGGAACATACCTATGGGAATCAAAGTTGGACTTCAATGGGAAGCCACGTAAATACCATTTCTTTACAAGGGAATTCGAGAAGTTACAAAATGCAGAAGGTCTACATCCGATATGGGAGAAGGCAGGATTGGGGGCCTACTTCAATGCCCGGCTTCCAAAGCCTGACTTCATGCGATGCTACTATCTCATCAACACCTTGACTCCAAACAAGAACCCAAAAGGCGCAAGCTCATTTGTGATCCCATCTCGAACAAAAGGCAATGAGCTTAAGAGGTTTAGACTATCAAACAACTTGGTGAGAGAGGCCCTAGATATGCGCGGAATGCATGTTCCAACAGAGAAGGAGACCCTAGTGCCTGATTACATGAAGAATCGAAGCCTCACCAAACTCAAGGACATGGTGTCCATGACACCTAATATTGCAATACACCTTCGCATGTGCATGCAACACTTTGCTTTTCTTGCCCAAGATCGATTCACCATGCCCCCCAAAAAAATATGGTTTAGTTTGTATCTGGCAGAGACACACAGCCTCACCATCAACTTACCCCACTGGATAATTGATCAGATACACCTAGCCCACAAACGATGGCCACGGAAACATGTTTTATATGGGTGTTGTGCTCTGACGAGAATCATCTATAGGTGTTTGGCTTATGACATCCCTATTCAACGGGCCCTGATGTGGAATCGAGTAGAGCAGTTTAGAGGCAGGACATCCATTGGACCCCCTTCTAAGAAGATGAGAGGAACTGTCCAAGTCCCTTGCGCTCAAGCACGTGGAGCCACCCTAACACGAGACGTTACCCCTCCACCCCGGAGAGTTTGGCCATTCACACTACGACTTCCAAGACGCAGCACCGATGGCCCTAATTTGATATTTCCTCCCGTCCCAACCGATCTTGAATTTCCTGGTGGCGCACCCTTGGAAGAACTCACAAATGAAGACTTCGAACAATTGCTACAAGACGTAGAGCTGGAGGCAGAAGAAGAACAACAAGTGGAGAATGTGCAAACGCAGGTAGCAACCTCCCAAGTACCTGTTACCACAGTTGAAACAGATGAAGAGGACGATGAAGATGAAGAACAGGAGGAAGATGAGGAGGATTATGATCAGGAGCATCAAGATGAGCAACAAGAAGTGCCAAAACTTGTAGGTGCACCTGCATACACAGCTCAGCTAAAAAGGTTATACGATACAATCAAAGCAGTACAAGAAAGGCATCAACTCTCTCTTGCGTCAGGCCAAGCTTTGATGGAAGAAATGCTATCAGATGATGGGGTGGATCAACATTTTATTGACACCCTCAAATTAGTGTCAAAATCTTTAGGAGTTCTGGAGGCTGTCCACATAGCAGTCCGCCAGTCTGTGAGGTATGACAAACGCAGAGTTGACACATTACCACGAGCAGGTAACACTATCAGGATACCCATCATAGAACAGGAAGTAACCTATGAAACCACAGCTACCCCCACCACTACCATTCACCTCTCTGCTGAAACCTTCGTTCAGACATCACCCATCTCACCCCCACACCCCCCATCACCACCCTCTCCACCCCCACCACCACCTCCCACCATGGAAGAAACGATAGCCATCACCTCTACCTTCACTTATAACCCAACCTCATTTACATCATTCTCATTTCGAGAACCCACCTCACAAGACACCCTCTTCTCTTCCATCACCAATCCCTTGTACACTTCAACCCTTCTGTCCCCCCAACCCATAATTGGCCATCCAATAATTCCAAGTGCAGTTGGGAACCCTGCACCCACAGAAGGCACCCTGTGTTTCGCAGCCTATCCCCCAATACGGATCCCTCCATTCCATGACCCTCACTTCCCATCTGTTCCACACGCCTCATTCATCCTAACCGCACCACCCCAACAACCATCTTTCGTGGCACAGTCCACCAGCCCTCCAACGTTTCAGAGGCACATTTTCCCGATGTTCGCAATGACATCACTCTACACGAACACCACACTCACTTCACCTACCATACCAACCTACATGGTAGCCCCTGTACACGTCACCTTGTCTGACCCAATGGACATTTCATCAACCACAGCACCTCTCCCCACGATTCCACCATCTTCCCCTCCCTTACCCCCCACCTCACCACTCACCACATCATTGGCACACACAGCATTCACTACCTCCCTCCCCATTCCCACCTCCCCTGCATTCCAAACTTTCCCCCTTGCATCTCATAATGTAAATAGCACGTTTAATACATTACTTCAGTGTGCACATCAACTACAACAAGAATACAATCAATTAGAAGAACGTACCATTGCCCTCCAAGCAGAGTCTCAACATCTACAGGCTAGAGTCAACATTCTAGAAGCCGATTATCAAACGCTTCTAACTGATCATACCACCTTACAGCAGGCTCACTCAGAATGGAATCTAAGACACCGACTGTGGATGATCAAGCAGTGAAGGAAGTGGAAAGTATGCTCGAGTCCCAAATAATATCCAATGCTGCACTTAGACGTAATCTTGGGCTACTAAGGAAGCATATGGCAGCAGCACTGGAAGAGAACAAGAGGCTTCAGCAACAAAACCAAGATAACTTTGAAGCAGCTATGGAAGGAATTGCAGGAGCAACCATTAGCCCTACCAAGTATAGAGCAGTCCCATCAGAAGACATTCGCATCTTACTCGAGGAGCATGCAAATTTCTTGGAGTCATATGAAAAGTTAGAGACTGAATGTGCAGACCTAAAGAAACAGATAGCCTGTGCCCCCACGGCTCAACAGGAGCCAATAATCTTACAACGCTCTACAGAAGAATTGGAGACGCTCCGTAAGCAGGTGGCAGAACTCCAAGCATGCCTCTTACCATATGAAAGGCCACCCTCGCCAACTGAAGAGCCAAAACCTGAAACCGTTGTGGAAATCCCTCTCGATGACAGTTATGAAGAGCCGTACGAGCCAATGCCAACACCCGGCGGTCGGGTAACAGAGGAAGGACAGGACACTTTAGAAATTCAAGTTCCAGATTGGGTCAAAAGGGTCGAGAAAGTGGGTAAGACACATGATGATCGCGTTGCCGTGCAAATTCAATCTCTCAAAAATATGGAAGAAACTGTCCTTCGGTCCTCTTACTTTCAGAACCTATCCCACCAATGGTTAATCACCACATCAGAGCTGCAATACATGCCTTATTTTGTCTTGATACATGATTATAATGCAGAAGTTAAAAGGCATACAAGGAAGGATCCCACATTCGCCACTCAATTTGAGCCAGCGGACTTACCGGCAGATGCGCGTGCTGGCTTGATCTTCCAGCCTAATTGGCGTACACGTCTACTAACCGATTACCCTGAGATGATGAGCACATGGGCAACCATGCCACTGTATATCAAGTATAATCCATGCTATTGCCCAGTGGTACGTCGCAGATCATGGCAAGCATTTGCAATCAAGGTACGCAACAATAAAGAATGCTTGGCTTGGGTTAACTATCCGTATTTTTCTCCACCACAAGGAACCCCGACCGTAGCATACATGGTATCAACAATTCGACATTGGTCCATGCGTTTAGACAATGTACCTGACATAGCAGCAAAAATGTGTATGAAGATATTTGAGCTCATGACCATTGTCTTCTGTTGGGGGATTCTTAGACAATAAGGAGTTTGAGGGTTTGTAGGAGAAGAGGGGAAGAAATAAGAAGAGAAACTACACCTGGAAGCTTCTGCCGATTGATTACAGTAGACAAGTACAATGTTTGAAATACAAGATAAACCAATACCTCTGTGCACAATCCCACAAAGTGCCCAATTACAAAATACCCAATATCCCAATGTCTTCTTGCTGCCGGCCTCCTCTGCAACAGACCTCCACCTGCTTCAAGCTTATCCTTGTGCACACCTTGCACCAAGCTTCCACAAAGGGGGAGGAGTGAATACCTGCTGTCGGCATGCGCACACTGCCAAAGGACCTTGAGATACTTGGGGGACTATAGCTTAGCACTTCTCTGCACAAATCCTTGGTCACTCTCTATGCACCTTGCACTTCCACTTCTGTGCGACGTACACTGGTGACCCTTGCACTTCTCTCTCTTGCTCCACTTAGCCTATGCTCTCTTGCTTACTCTAAGATTGGTCCAAGAATGGTCCTTGCCTTGATTTTAGTGTGTCGATCACGTACGCTCCTAACTGCAAGTGAACCTTGGTGCTCACTTTGATGTCCCAAGATTGTTCTCACAAGTGGCAGCCAACGACTCACTCTTTTGTCCTGTAGTGACTTTAGACTAAAACCAAAAATTTTAATGGGGGGGCCATACTTTCACCTGTGCGTACACTTTGCCGCTTCACATACCTTCACATTTCCTTTTAAGTCTCCACTTTTGCACATAAGGGGGGTTCACCTGAACCTTCCAAAACACTTTAAAACACACTTTGAACCTTAGGGAAATTAGAGAAAATACCTCTGCAACCTGCAACCCACTTTCTCCAATTTACCCTTTGTGGACAATTAATTGTGCACCACCTATGCACTTTGACACCTGCACTTGAGCACTTTGACTTTGCACTTGTTGACTTTGACCTTGAACTTGTTGACTTTGACCAGTTGACTTTGAACAGTTGACTTTGACTACAGTGGACTTTGACCATCATGACATTAATAGGCTCAACAGTTGCCCATCACCTAATGTGCTCTCCGTCCCGGAGAGCTATAGCCAAAACGCTGAACATATAGGACACCAAATAATGGAGCAGCAGAAACTTGAAGAGGACCTCTGAGCAGCAACCAATTCCACCAGAACAAGCACCAAAAAAGAACCAGAAGTGGGATATGTGTTATTGAAAAGCAAAAAGGGGGGCAATGTGAGGGTAGAAAGGAAGGGGAAGGGAGGGCTGATGGGGCTGAGAGGGAGAGGGTTGGGAGGGATAAGGATGTGGCTAGGCAGCTCGGTCAATGGAGGGGTAGGGGGAAGGGTGCTGGGGCTGGAGAGGGGAAAATCATCAAACAGGAGAGCCACAGAGGGAACATATGGAGAATATTGAAACATATGGGGAGAGGAGGTGATAATAGACAATGTGGCCAATGTACTAAAATAAAAATATGTGGTAATTGGGAGCAAAACATGTGGTTTTGGACCAAAAGTTAGAGAAAGAGTAGGAACTTGGAAAAATAAAGTCAAAAACTGAGTCCAGAGGTGCCAAAAAACATGAAAATGACTCCATTTTTGTAAAAAACAGCCAACCGAAGCATGATCAAGAGCCAAAAGCTTTTAGCCATGAATAATAAAAAAAATAAGTAAAATAAAAGAAAAAAAAAATAAAAAAAGAAAATAAAATAAGATTTTCTCTTTTTTTTTTGAATTTTCAAATTGTAACGCTCAGAATAAAATAAAATAAATAATAAAAAATAACAAAATAAATAAAATAAAATAAAATAAAATAAGAAAAAAATAAATAAATAAATAAAATAAAATAAATTTCGGGGGGGGGGGGGGGGGGGGGATGTCAGAACGGGGGGGGGGGGGGGGTTGCCAAATTTTAAAAATAAAATAAAATAAATAAAATAGTAATAAAAAATAAAATAACAAAATAAATAAATAATAAATAAAATAAATAAAATAAATAAAATAAAATAATAAAAAATTAAAAAAAAAATTGGGGGGGGGAGGGGCTGTCAGAACCGCGGGGGGGGGGGGGGGGAGGGGGGGGGGGTGTGTGTCAAAACGGGGGGGGGGGGGCAGGGGGGGGGAGGGGGGGGGGGAGGGGGGAGGGGGGGGGGGGAGGGGGGGGGGAAGGGGGGGGGGGGGGTTTATTTTTTTAATGAACCCTTTTTCTTTTCATGAACCCGAAAATTCTTTGGGGGGTCTTTTTTTTTTTGTGAAAAATAGTTCAAAATGGAAAAAAATTAAAGAAAAAATCCAAAAAAATGGCCAAAAAAATTCTAGAAATTTCTCATGAAATTGTGTACAGGGTGAGCCTAAAAATTCTTCATCAAACCACAGAGAGCCTCCATTTATTCCTCCTATTTGGAAAGAAAATGACATCGGAAATGGATAAAAAATTCTAAAAAATGCTAAAAAATCCTAGAAAATTTTCCAAAAATACCCAAAAGGTATACTTTAGCAGATGTAACGAAATGCCTTCCAGGTTTTCTAAAAACACGAGTAACAAAGATGAAATTGATAAGGAAAACTACTAAAACTGAGCAAAATGGGATGAGAAAGCTATGTACAACCTGGATAGATTTTGCAGTTCCAGGTGACCCATACTTCTTTAAGTGTGTTGATGATAGGCCTTCAGCCTTGAAATGTTGACCAGTGGTAAGGCCTCTCCTTTCAGCGTCTCTAACTCCACAGCACCCAAATTTAGCATTGTTTTGACTCTATAAGGTCCTTCCCAATGTGGAAGCCATTTTCCTCTCAATTGTGTATGAAGGTTAGGTCTATGGAGAAGAACTAACATGCCTGCTTCAATGTTGTTGTTCCACAGATGTCGATCATGTGCCTCTTTCCTCTTCATCTGAGTCTCGATCAATTGTTTTGTTGCTAGTAGACGAATCTCCTCCACTTTATGTAGTGCCCCTAGCCTCTGAGAGACATCACAATCCTTTTTTCCCTGCATGAATGCTATCTTAGGTGATCCATGTAAAAATTCAAAGCGCTCAATGGGCAATATTCCATAAACCAGTTGGAATGGAGAATATCCTGTGGCCTCTTTGTAAGCTAACCTGTATGCCCATAGGGTACCTTGATAAGCAATGCCCCAGGAAGTGGGCTGTAACATACATTCCTTCCTTAACATTGAGATTGAAACTTTATTTGTCAATTCAGCCTGTCCATTTGCTCTTGGATAGTAAGCACAAGAGGTCCTATGTAGAATTCTATACCTGTTGAAAATTTCCTGCAAGACCTTATTGACAAAATGGGTACCTTGATCTGTACAAATTTCAAGTGGACATCCAAACCTGCAAATGATGCTAGTGTAAATAAAATTAGCAACAGTTTGGGCAGTGCAGTCAGGGGAAGCAATAGCTTCAGCCCACTTGGTCGCATAATCTGTAGCTATTAAGAGATATTTCTCTCTTTTTGGAATCGCTGGAGTGTAGATGGTGTTGGAGATAGACGTCTGCGGAAGCACGCGAACAACACAAGGAAGAAGAAGAAGCTTGGAGCACAAACACACAATACTGAATGTATTACTAGAGAATGTACAAAGATAAGTAGCCCGTTAGGGCAATAGGCGTATATACAAGCCGGGGGAAAAAAACCTCCTAAAGAGGGAAAAAAGTGCCCCGGCGGTCCTAGAGTGTTCACACACATCACTACCTAAATATATCAACAAATCCCCCCTGGGAGTGATGCGGTGAACAAGGAGCTGGCACTCATGTATAAGGAAGTGCCAAGCTATGTGGAAATCACTCCACAAAAGGAAGTAAGCCCAAAGCTTTGCGAAAAGCTTCAAACTTCTCCCTAGGCAGAGCCTTCGTGAAAAGGTCTGCAATGTTCTCCTGCGTGGGCACATATGCCAAGCTGATCTCCCCAGCAGAGAACCTCTCCCTGACATAGTGATAATGCACCTCAATGTGCTTAGTGTGAGCATGAAACACAGGGTTCCTCGCAACTGCCAATGCGCTCTAACTGTCAGTGAAGATGGTGGTGGCAGAAGACTGGCCAACACCCAAATCAACCATAAGGCGTCTAAGCCACACACACTAAACAGTCGCTGTGAAAGCTGCCCTATACTCAGCCTCACAACTGGAAGTGGCCACAGTAGGCTGCTTCTTGCTCAACCAAGATATACATGAGCTACCAAGCATGAAGCAAAAACCACTGGTGGACACATGAGTGTCATAGCAACTAGCCCAATCTGAGTCAGAAAAAGCATGCAAATCTGGCGGTAGTGATCCCCCTTGGGATAAAACAACCCAAGTAGCCGAGTACCACTCAAGTAGCGAAAGATGCGCTTAACCGCTTTCCAATGCATGACTCCTGGGCAATGCATAAACCTGCTCATCTGTGAGACAGCAAACTGAATATCTGGCCGAGTAATGCATAAGTAAATCAAGCATCCAACAGCCTACTGCTAGAGAACAGCATCAAATGCATCTCCAGCATCATGAAGACTCAATCGTAAACCTGTCTCCATAGGAGTGGCAATAGGCTTACAGTCTTCAAGGCCAAAACACTGCAATAATGTGTCAATATATTTCGTTTGACACAAAGCCATTCCACCATCAATGTGCATAAACTCAATGCCCAAATAGTGATGCAAATGCCCCAAATCAGACATCTCAAATGAGGCATGCAAATCAGCCTTAAAATCAGCAATATGTGTCTCAATAGGACCAGTGAGCAGCATGTCATCAACATAGACAACAATGATCAGAAGCACATCATTAGCACGTTTAACATATAAGGTGCTTTCAGTTGGACTGTTCTCAAAACCATGTGCAATCAGATAGGCATGTATCTTCTCATAGCAAGCACGTGGTGCTTGCTTTAAACCATATAATGCCTTCTTTAACTTGCAAACCTGGTTTTCATGCCCTTTCTGCACAAAGCCACGGGGCTGAAAAACATACACTTGTTCATGCAAGTCACCATTCAGAAATGTTGTTTTAATGTCCAACTGATGTACATTCCAACCATGATGGGCTGCAAGTGCACAAATGCTCCGAACAGTAGTCATACGATATGTAGGTGCAAAGGTCTCATCAAAATCAATGCCTCTTTCCTGTGCATAACCCTTTGCAACAAGCCTAGCCTTATACCTGTCAACGGTACCATCAGGTTTACGCTTCAGCTTGTATACCCACTTAGTGCCAATGGCCTTCTTGCCAGGAGGCAAGTCACATAAGGACCATGTACCATTCTTCATTATAGCATCATATTCAGATTGCATAGCAGCCATCCAATTTTCTGAATTCTGTGCTTCATCAAAAGAAACAGGCTCATTCTCATCACAGAGACTAGATGCAGCCATAGCATAGCAATCTGATGCAAAGGAGGCACTATGAGAGCCTGAACGAGTACGATATGACAAAGGTGCATCTAATTTGCTGTCACGCAAAGTCTGCACCAGCCATTTTGGCATAGTTTTTGCCTGCTCAATATCAGCTCTCTCATCAGCAAGTGCATCATGTAAATCTGCATCAGAAATGGAATGATCTGCATCATCATATGAAACCTGCAAAGGCTGAGAAGTTGCCTCATTAGGACCAGCACTAGCCTATCCACCTGTAAAAAGAGGCATCAAAGTATCATACATGTCTTTGGAGCTAACAGATGTCTCCTTAGTACATGAAAGCAATGGTTGAATAGCATCTTCCACAAAGACAACATCACGGCTAACTAGAATGTGTTTAGTCTGTGGATGATACAGACGATAGCCTTTACTTTCAGAACTGTACCCAACAAAAATACATTTTACTGCCTTATCATCCAATTTTCTGCGATGTTGTTCAGGCACTAATGCATATGCCAAACAACCAAAAACACGCAGATGAGCAACAGATGGCTTGCGGTCATGCCAAGCCTCATATGGAGTGATAGACTGCAACGCTTTAGTGGGACACCTGTTCAGTACATATGCTGCACACATGACAGCCTCAAGCCAAAAACTATGTGGTAAAGCCTGACTTTTGACCATGCACCTCGCCATCTCCATGAGTGACCTGTTCTTTCGTTCAGCAACTCCATTCTGTTGAGGTGTATACGGTACTGTACACTGGTGTTTTATCCCATGTTCAGCCAGAAATGCATTAAAATCTGAAGACATATATTCCCCCTCTCGATCAGAACGGAGGGTGCCCATTTTACATGCTGACAGATTTTCAGCCAAAACCAAAAACTGTTTGAAGCACATGAACACTTCGGACTTTGCTTTGAGTGGATATACCCATGCATGCCTGGAAAAATCATCAATGAAAGTCACGAAGTAAAGGTAATTTCCAAAAGAGGGTGTCTGCATAGGACCACAGACATCACTATGTACAAGCTGCAATTTCTGCGTAGCCCGAACTGAACCATCTTTTGGAAAGGAAGAACGCTGCATTTTGCCCAAAATACAGCCTTCACAAACATGTTTTCCAGGTGCCTCAAGTTTGGGCAAAGAGGACACCATTTCAGATTTCTGCAGGCGTAACAAACTAGCAAAATTCAGATGACCAAAGCGTGCATGCCAAAGCTTTGCATCTGACATAGCCTGAGAATCATGAACTGCACATGCCGAATCATTCACAGATCTTTCATAGTCTATGAGCTTATACAGCCCACGACATAAGATTCCAGAAGCAATAATCACATCACCATTTGAGAGATCATGGACTATACACCTGTCATCAACAAATTTCACAACCAAGCCAATCTTGGGTAATGCAGAAACTGATAACAGATTCTTTTTTATCCCTGGCACAAATAAAGCATCTGACAAAGTGAAAGAACTACCATCAGCAGTAGTCAGAATGATCTTACCAACTCCCATAACAGGATAAGAGGAGTTATTGGCGCATGTGACAGTATTCCCTATAGGGGCAGGCTCGAGTGAAGAGAAGAAACTGCGCTGCGAGGTAATATGTTTGGTCGCCCCACTGTCAAAGTACCAAACATCTGAGTCTACTGCAGACATGCACTGATCATGAGAAGATGGGTCAAAACTGCAGACAGTAGTAAACGCCCAATCTTCTTCCTGCACAAGATTTGCAGACTCTGTTTTTGGTGTAGAGGCCTCTGCAACAACCATTCCAGCCTCTTTCTTCTTTGCCTCTTTAGCAGCCAGTTTTGGACAGTTCTTTATAATATGATAATTTCCTTTACAGTACTTGCAGAACAATTTCTGTTTTTCTGATTTCTTCTCATCTTTATCCTGGTTCTTCGATTGTGCAGCATTTGCAGATTTCTGCTTACTAGTAGAAGAGCTCCATTTTCCTTTGCCCTTCTGACTAGCCAGGAAAGCTTGATCTGCAACACGCATAATGGACCTGTTCTGCCTGGACTGATCTTCCTGCAACAGAACAGAGACTAATTCCTCAAATGACAAGGCATTCAGATTGCCTTTCATCATCAACCGAAGAGTAGAGGCAAAACTCTGATATGAATCAGGAAGACCATTCAGAACGGTCTGCACAAGTGAGCTATCTGGTATAACCTCATCAGCAGAAATCAATTGTTCCTTCAGGTCTTTGATCTTTGTAAGAAAACTGTCCATAGAATCACCTTCATTCATGTGCTCACTCTCCAACTGTTTTCAGAGGTAAGCAACACGAGCCTCATTCCTAGCCTGGTACAAAGTGGTAAGTGTATCCCAAGCATCCTTTGCTGTTCTGCAAGAGCGAATGTGAGGAATAATGGCACGTTTGACAGACAAGGCTATCAATGCATGTGCCTGGGCATCTCTGCCATCCCAACGAATCTGCTCTGTAGTAGGTGCAACAGAAATAGCAGCACCAACAGGAATCTTTGGAATATCATCTTCGACACCATCTTCATCAGCTCCAGTACCTCCAGCACCTGTATTTGTAGTACCTGTAGTCGCAGGTGTAACAGGACGTCTTTCAACACCCTGCACAATGTTCCACAGTCCTTTTGCAACCAGTACATGTCGCATCATATAAGCCCATAATGGGTAGTTGGTACCATCCAACTTATCCTCAACAGCCAACATACAGAATACATCACTGCTTTCAGCCATGGCCGGTGACTAAAATACCTTGATGCAGAAAATTGACTGTATCTCAAAAAGTTGAATGGAACTCCCCAGACGAGTTCTGCTAGACCTATAGCAGACTTCAAGACGCTTAAACTCGTGAACAGAAACTGGTATATACCTTTGGCACAAAATGACGAAATAGCCTGCACAAGCACTGCGATAGTGCGTTCGGAGGCCGAAACGAGCTCAGATCGCGATTTCGGCACCACATAGCGAAGCTGTTTTGATCTCGAAAACACCCTGAGTATGCTCACCAAATTTCGTGTGAATTTGAGACTACAAACGGAGGAGTGTCGACGGCGCCCTAGAAGAAGTGACGACCTGCTCTGATACCAATTGTTGGAGATAGACGTCTGCGGAAGCACGCGAACAGCACAAGGAAGAAGAAGAAGCTTGGAGCACAAACACACAATACTGAATGTATTACTAGAGAATGTACAAAGATAAGTAGCCCATTAGGGCAATAGGCGTATATACAAGCCGGGGGAAAAAAACCTCCTAAAGAGGGAAAAAAGTGCCCCGGCGGTCCTAGAGTGTTCACACACATCACTACCTAAATATATCAACAGATGGGTCCTACAAAATCCAGCCCCCACTTTTCAAATGGTTGCCAAGAAGTGGAAACAACCAAGGGGTTATGCCTCTGCTTTGTTGGCTTAGGTCCACACCTCTGGCAAACGTCACATGCCTTTCCCCATTCATCTGCATCCTTAAATAGTGTAGGCCACCATAGACCAGCATCTAGTATCCTCTGACTCATAATATGCCCTGGAAGGTGCCCACCACCTAGTCCTTCATGTGCAGAGTGAAGGACTTCCCTTACTTCTTCTTCCTCCAAGCACTTCCTAAGCCTGTTATCCTTTCCCTGTCTATATTAATTTATCTTCAGTGATTGTATATGGTCTACTCTTGATTAGAAGTCTCTTCCTTTGCACAACACTAGCCTTTTCTGGATACATACCAGTTTTAATGAAATTCATGATATCATAATACCAACCTTGAGCTTGTACAGCAAACAGATGAGCATCTGGAAAATCATCCTTGATTCCACTGGCTTGGTCTTTCATATTGATTCTGGATAGATGATCCGCCATAACATTCTCTTTACCTGGTTTATGAACTACAGAGAAATCAAACTCTTGGAATAACAATAACCATCTCCATATTCTGCCAGTGGCTTGTGGTTTGTTGAGTAAATATTTAAGTGGTTGGTGATCAGTTATAATAACAAATTTTACTCCCAATAAGTAATGACAGAATTTTTGGACAGCAAAAACCATTGCTAATGCTTCCCTTTCTGTGGTGCTGTAATTCCTTTCAGCCTTAGTCAAAATTCTACTGGCATACTGAATTGGTCTGTCCAACTTAAATTCTTCACTAGGTTGTGTCAAAACTGCCCCCACTGCATAGGCACTCGCATCTACATGTATGTGAAATATTTTTGACCACTCAGGTGTGATCAAAATGGGAGCAGACACTAACCTTGACCGCAATGTTTGATATGCTTTTTCCTCCTCTTCTTCCCATTTAAAAGGAATATCCTTGCCTGTAAGCCTAGCCAAAGGCCTGGCTATATCTGCATACATCTTAATAAATCTGTAATGGTACCCTGTATGGCCTAGAAAACTCTGAATCTCTTTTGGAGATTTAGGCCTAGGTAGTTTTAAAATGGCTATAATTTTGTCTAGATCAGGTGCCATACCTTTGGAAGATACAACATGTCCTAGTAGGGTACCTTCGGTCACCAAAAAGTGGCATTTGTTTGGGTTTAGTTTCAGCTTTGTTTCTCTGCACCTCTTGAAAACTTGTTGCAATTGAATTAAATGCTTTTCTAAACAATCCAAAGGAGTCTCTATGAGAGTACCTAAAAAAGATGAAAAATCATCCATGAAGATTCTTAGTGACTCTAGTAGCAATGGTCCAAAAATGAGATTAACTGTTCGGTTGAAGGTAGCTGGAGCATTTCTCAATCCAAATGGCATCTTCAAATATACATAAGTTCCCCAAGGAGTAATGAATGCTGTCTTCTCACGGTCCCCAGGGTAAATGGATATCTGATTATATCCACTGAATCCATCCATGAAGCTATAAAGGGAATGACCAGCTACTTCTTCTATGACCTGCTCAGCAAATGGCATTGGAAATCCATCTGGAATGGTGACCTTATTCAATGCCCTAAAATCCACACAGATTCTGATCTTGTTAGTGTTTTTCTTTGGCACAATCACCATGGGAGATAACCACTCTGAATGTTCTACAGGGATGATAATTCCTGCATCTTCCATTTTCTGAATTTCTAAATAGACAGCTTTAGCATACTTGGGATTTAACCTATAACTTTTGCCTCTCACTGGTTTTGCTCCTTCTATCAGAGGAATTCTGTGTTCTCCATAAATATGGGGTACTCCTTCTAAATCCTTATAATGCCATGCAAAAACATCGGTGTAGTGGTGCAAGAATGCTCTTACCTTTTCAAGGAGCCCTGGGTGGTTCCATAACCAAGTGGCCACTAAAACTGGTCGGTTATTGTTTTGAGTGTCTAATTGTATTTCTTTGACAGGATTTCTCTCTACCAGAGTATCTTCCTGCTCATCTCCTTCCTTGTCTTTGTCTTCTAGATTTTCTTGCATTGCTTCATAAGCAGGGGTGTTTTGGATTTCAATCTGTTCTTCCTTTTCCTGCATCCATCCTGCATGTATTTCTTGAATTGGAAAAGAACACTCTTCACTAGAATCTTTTACCTTGCCTTTAGCTTTATTAACTTTGTTTTCTGTGGTAGTCATATCCTCCTCCAAAATGCATTTGAGGGTTGTCTTCCTGCCCCTTCTGTGGTTTGTAATGGGCTCTCCCAATCCATCAACCTGGACTTTTTCCTTATCTTCATCATAACCTTCAAATGTACAAGAATTGTTAACGAAAACTCCAAAACAAGAGGAAGAGTTGCCTGCTTGCAGCCAATTTAGAATATCCTCTTCTTCCTCAAAATCTATTTGGGGTTGATCCTCCGATTCTGGTTCCAGGCATATGCCAACTGTTTGCATCATGCTAGTGTTTCCTTGATTATCTGGGCCCTCTTCTAAATAAATCTGTGTCAGCTCTTGCCCTTTCTTTTGCACCCACATAGTGTCCTTGCCCCAATCATGAATGACACTTGCATGCCTCAGCCATGGTCGTCCAATTAAGAGGGGAAATCCTCCTTCAACCTGGGGCAATCTTAAAACCACAAAATCCAGAATGAATAAATTACCTTGTACTTCAAGTGGAACTTTTGGGATTACTCCCAAGGGCCTTACTTTACTCTGATCTGCCAAAGTAACAGTGAAATTTGCAGGCCTTGAAGGGTGGAGTCCAATCTTTTTCATTGTATGTTCAGGCATCAAGTTAATGCCAGAACCACCATCCACAATAACTCCTTTAAATTCATGACCCTTGATAGATACTGTCAGCCGAGGACTTTTATAATCTGTAAGGGGTGCTTCCCTTACCATTTTTCCTTCATGTAAAACAGCAGTCTTTGCCACCAAACTTGTAGTGGAAGCTTCATCAATTATCTGCAATAACTCTGATCTGAATTTCCCATCCATCTTTATTAATTCAAAAATACTAACCTCCTTTTTCATGGACTTGAGTAGTTTTGAAGCCTCTGATTCCTTGAGAGCATGGGCTCCAGGAGACTTATCAAACTCCTCATGAGCCCTGTTGAAGGCATGCCCAATGGCATCACTAGTGCATATGGGATCTTCTTTTTGCTTTGTATCTGCACCTGTGGTCGTTTTATCTTCAGATGGTTCTATGTTTTGATTCCATTCCTTAATCTTTGATCCTTGTCCTATGTCTGCTGGGGCCTTCCCCTTGCTTCTTGTCTGCACAGTCAAAGATTCTATTTCTTCTAATTGCACCACCCTGGTAGATGGTGATGGCTCATTACCTAGATCACACACTTCTTCTTTGTGCACAGAAATCATTTGGATATGGGGCCCTGATGAAGAGGCTTTATTCTTAGGGCAACAATTTGTATAATGGTCTCTGGCCTCAGGGCAGTTCCTGCAAGGAGGGGCATTCTCTGGTAGGGTGCACCTACTTTGGTAGTGCCCGCATTCTCCACACCTAAAACAGATGATTGGCCTCCTAGGCCCATTTCCAAAATTATTCCTCTGTCTAGGATTATAGTTGTTACCTTGATTTGGTGTAGCAGCCATCACATTTGTTGGTGTTGGGGGTCCTCCTTGTGTCCAGTATGTCGTTGCAGGCATTCCCCTTGATTGGCATTCATGGGCCTCATGTCCAACCTTCCTGCATAATTGGCAAGTTACACTTAGCAGAGGACACTCACTTACTATATGCCCTTGTTTGCTGCATATGGAACACCAAAGACCACTCTTGATGCCCCCTCCTTTGAGCTCCTGCAACTCCTGTCGCAGTTGAGCTAATTCCTCTGCTTGGGCCTCCTCTTCCTTTTGAAGCTTGAGTGCTTCAATCTCCCTTCTCAACTGAGCCACATCAGTCTCCTCCTCTTTATAAGGCTTATTTCTTTTCAAGCCCTCCAGCTCCCTCCTAAGCTGGATCACTAGATCCTCCATTTTTGTACCATATGTGGGTGGGGAGGAAGTTGCACCATACTGGTGCCTTATCTGCTCCAAGCGTGTGGCAGTATTGATGAACTCCTCAATAGAAGTGGTAGGTAACACTAGCTCTTTTATTTTGCATTGGGTGGCCACAGGTAGGGGTTTTGCCAACCACTTCTTGACAAAGAAATCATGCGGTGGATCTGGTAATTTAGCCATTAGTGCTTTGGCTCTAGTCACAAACTCTGGGAGCTTTTCTCCTAAACCCAATCTCAAGTTCTCTAGCTCTTCTATGATGATCTCCGCAGTGTTGCCATGCTCTAACTGATTTTTGAAAGCATCTTTCATCAAATCCCAAGTAGTAAAGTGGTTTTCAGCAAACTGGCTAAACCACTTGTCTGCCAATCCTTCCAATGTGGCAGGGAAGAGTATTAAAAAAGCATCTTCTCTACCCATTAGACCTCTAGTCTTGCATAATGCCAAAAATCTTCTAATGTGCTCATCTGGATCCTCCTGAGCGAGGCCTTTAAAAGAAGGAAACTTTATATTTAATCTAGAGAGTAAAGTTTCCAAATCTACCTAACCCGCCATGCTCTTGACTTATGATGTTGAAGATAGTGGGCTGGAGGACCTTCTAGCAACCTTCTTTCTTGTCTGCTTGCAGGTGACCCTCAATGTTTGTGACCGAGTTGCGGTCATGAGCAGTTCATAGCCCACTTGAATATGAGGCACTTGATAAGAATATTTTACCTTTTGTTTGATGAAGTAGTACTGTGGTTGTGGTTCTGTCAACACTTGCTCTCTTCTATGCTTTGCACTTGATTTCTCCTAAGCTCAAATCTCCTTGGAGTCCCACCGGGCGTGCCAAATTTTGTTGGGGGATTCTTAGACAATAAGGAGTTTGAGGGTTTGTAGGAGAAGAGGGGAAGAAATAAGAAGAGAAACTACACCTGGAAGCTTCTGCCGATTGATTACAGTAGACAAGTACAATGTTTGAAATACAAGATAAACCAATACCTCTGTGCACAATCCCACAAAGTGCCCAATTACAAAATACCCAATATCCCAATGTCTTCTTGCTGCCGGCCTCCTCTGCAACAGACCTCCACCTGCTTCAAGCTTATCCTTGTGCACACCTTGCACCAAGCTTCCACAAAGGGGGAGGAGTGAATACCAGCTGTCAGCACGCGCACACTGCCAAAGGACCTTGAGATACTTGGGGGACTATAGCTTAGCACTTCTCTGCACAAATCCTTGGTCACTCTCTATGCACCTTGCACTTCCACTTCTGTGCGACGTACACTGGTGACCCTTGCACTTCTCTCTCTTGCTCCACTTAGCCTATGCTCTCTTGCTTACTCTAAGATTGGTCCAAGAGTGGTCCTTGCCTTGATTTTAGTGTGTCGATCACGTACGCTCCTAACTGCAAGTGAATCTTGGTGCTCACTTTGATGTCCCAAGATTGTTCTCACAAGTGGCAGCCAACGACTCACTCTTTTGTCCTGTAGTGACTTTAGACTAAAACCAAAAATTTTAATGGGGGGGCCATACTTTCACCTGTGCGTACACTTTGCCGCTTCACATACCTTCACATTTCCTTTTAAGTCTCCACTTTTGCACATAAGGGGGGTTCACCTAAACCTTCCAAAACACTTTAAAACACACTTTGAACCTTAGGGAAATTAGAGAAAATACCTCTCCAACCTGCAACCCACTTTCTCCAATTTACCCTTTGTGGACAATTAATTGTGCACCACCTGTGCACTTTGACACCTGCACTTGAGCACTTTGACTTTGCACCTGTTGACTTTGACCTTGACCTTGTTGACTTTGACCAATTGACTTTGACCAGTTGACTGTGACTACAGTGGGCTTTGACCATCATGACATTAATGGGCTCAACATCTTCAAAACCTTTTGGAATGTACAAGTTCCATACATTTCTGCCCCTGGATTCTCTCAAGGTAACAAGGATTTAGTCTACGACATGAGCCAGACTCCCTCGGTCACTATAATCCTCGCCTGGCATGCACGAATAAAGTACTTACCCGCATGTTTCAAGCAGACATTTGAGGAAATGTTCCTTACGGGATTCTGGGAATATCACTCGGAAATTTTCATTCCCAGACCAACACATTTGCTACATCTATTCGCAGTAGAACAAGCCATCCGTGCAGATCAGTTACGTCTACCACATCCGGACATTCCAGGACCAATTGATTGGGATCGCATGATGACAGATTTGGCCAGAGGACTACGCATCCAAGAACATCAACTTGCCACTCAGGTTGTGGAATATTACATCCAACACTCCCAGCAACAAGGGTCTGTCAGGGATGACAGACGCGAGAGAGGGGGGGTGTTGGAACTGAAGGACTCACAAGGCAAGGAAGCTCACGCACGGAGTCAGAGAGAAGAGAAGGCACAAGCAGACAGAGTAGCCAACGACGATCTGGCAAGTAGGCCAATATTTTTTCAGGTCACTAAAGCATATGAAAGAGGTGGACACACAGGGAGAAGGAGCAAGTAGGGAGCTTGAGGAAGTGTATGCCAAACGGTTAGAAGAAATCCCTACAAAAACAGTGATTTTCATCACTAAAAATCATTGTAAATACCATTTCATATTTTTGTAGCTCCATTTTGTGCAATCCAAGGATTCCTTGAGCTTGGGGAGCATTAGAAGTAGCTACCTACCGATTTTCATAATTTTTAGACTCCATTTGAGCCTTCAAATAGGACCTAGAACCTAATTTTTAACTAGGCTGGACACTAGGTCTGGACAGGGCCAAAACCTAGTCAAAAACTATAAATAGAGCTAGAAAGCTCATTTTTGGGGTTAGCTTGTAATTGAATTGAACTTGTAAGAGCTTTTTGAAAGTAATCTAAGAACTCCATTGCTTCTCACTCTTTGTCTTACCTTGTGTGCGCGTGTGTGTGTATGTGTGTGCATGTTGGTGTGCTTCTCACTCACGCACTTGTGCCTGCACTTGCTGGAGGTCATCATACCATCCACACGTCTTGTCGGATTGACATTAAAGGAGGTGCTACTCATCACTGAGGTATAGAGTCCTTTTCACAAAATTCACCAGAAATCGGAAGCAAGCGCATTTTCACACTTGCACATTCGAACTTACCCAGTGAACATGAAACTCTTTCATACTTGTTCTCTATGGACCAATTGGTAGCCCTAGGACTCAAGAATTTCTCCTAAGTTTCCTTAGCAAAAGAACTCGATCATATGGAAATTATTGATTTTTTGCACTCCTTTCCTACATTTGCTGGGGGCGCATTGTCACTAGATATGGTTGCTTTAGCCATGGGTGTAGCCACTACTATTCTGCTTCCTCAACAACCACTTACTCTCGTGTAATAGAAGATCACATAATTCCAAAGTGCAAGGCCGCCTTTGCAGATAACCCAATGGCTTTGGCCATAGCACCCATCTTGCGTGCATTCAAGTTTTATTTTCTTCTTTGTAACATGCAAGCCAAATTTTCTTTTACTAATACATTCACTTGCAATGGCCTACTATGTATGCTTTACTCCAAGCCATATCCACTCCATAACCTACTATGGCAGTCACTACTCAATAAAAGGAAGCATTTTGTCTCACAAGCAAATAAAGGAGCTTCAACCTTTGATGTATATTCTCCTAACATTCTCACTTGGTTACGTTCACTTCCTGCTCTATACCCTACTATTCAATCTTTGCCATCCACAAGGAGAAACAAAGGCAAATCCAAAACCAAGAGGAGACCATATGTGCTTCGATCAAAAGTAATCATTTACAGCAAACAAAAAATGGCCAAGGTAGTTCTAGATTCTAGATCAGATTCGAATTCGCCCCTAGTTCATGAGCAAGGATATGCATGATACAAATCTGGTAAACATTTATCTTTCTCTACTCCCCCACCCTCTACATCACATGTTTTCACTCATCCATCATGCACTACCCCAACCACCATCACTCCCACTTCACCTATCGTTACACCCATTCCCACTACCATGGCTACATACTCTATGACTCCAACACATACTAATTCATCCCATCACACCACTAGACACATATCCATACCTGAATAGTCTACTTCTCAGCCTACTTTCACCCTTTTTACTCGACACCACACCTACACCCACCTTACCATCACCTTCTTATTCACCATCACCTCCATCACCCCAACATACGTGTCCCCCACCACATACCGGTCCTAGTTCCACCTCCTTGACAACTCCTATAGTCCTTGTTACGTCCACACAAGCTCCTATCTCACTACAACAAACTACACCTACTATCCCCCCCCCTTTCCATAACACATACATATCACTTTTTGGAACTATCTCCTCGAGCTTCATATCCTTTCACCATACCATCCATTCCCCTTCACAACTCCCCACTTAATGTAGTTGCAGATACACTCACTGACACGCTGGGATATGCGATCAGCATGATATCTCATTGGAGTCTCATTTGGCTGCTTTTGATGCGCAATACATATACCTCACCACTATGAGGACCTTGGTAGCATCTCTCATAAGATGCAACCGAGAACTTCGATCTCGTATGGATTACATGGATGCACAATTTAAGATGCTCTAGGTTGAGCTATTTTCACTAGCTCATCAAGGACAACAGAACATTGATATAAATAAGTAGAACCATGAATTAGATCAACAGGTGGAATTCTACAAGGAGAAGTATGAAAAAGCCTAGGAGAACTATGAAAAAGCCAAAGCACTATGCACCATGGCCATTGACTTATTTTCAATAGCCAACTAGTAGATTGCCTGTTCAAGTAGTATATACATTTTGCATTTTAGTCCATGCATTTTCTATTGATCTTGTAGTCCATCACTAAGAGTTTGCATTTAACGTAGTCATTCGCCTTTTTATGTTTCTAATGTATCATGAATAGTACATTGAAATGGCAATGAGGGCATCATTTTGTATACATTTAGTGATATCTTCTATTTTGATTGTACTTTGTGGCTATTACAGTATGATTTCTTCTATGCAGCAACAACAGGAGGGGAGAAAAAAAAATTCAGAAGCAAGCAGAAAGATTTCACTGATGGGCACTCTCCGCGGTAGTGGCAAGCAACCTATATAACTAAAAATGGAGCCCTACAAAAAATTTTGGCACAGTAAATCTTGAGTGTAATTGTAAGCATGCACTTGGGATAGAAGACTAACTTCAAAGAAGACTAATTTCATAAACTTAGTCTTGAGGACCAATTCCACAAATCGGTCTTTTTAAGAAGTTTTCTTGTTTGGAATTGGTCTTCGTAAGAATTCGTCCAAAGACCAATTTTTCTAGAAAAGACTAATTTCTCACATTCATCTCTTGAAGGAAAACTAAAGAGAAGGGAGCCACTAGAAGTGGTGGAGCAGGTAGAAAAGAGAGTGGAGACAAAGAGACAAAGAAAAGGAGTGGAGGCTAGAGTACCAAATGTGGTAGAGCCCACATAGTACCAGACTTGGTAGAGAAAAGTGATAGTGAGGGAGTGGTGGACTAAGGAGATACAAGGACTTTGAGAGAGATCAGTGAGAGAGAGAGGATACTAGAAGAAGTGTGTGGCTATTCTCAATCTCGATAGCTCAGTCATGGAGTTAGACAAGAGGCTCTGGTCTTGTCATTATGGACAAGTAGACTAAGTATACAGGCTGAGTGCTTCGTAGAGACCAGTGGACTTCACCAATATCTCGAGTGAGTTGAGTGGAGTTCTATAGAGAAATTGTGATTTGTTAGAGTAGGAGAGGTCCCTTGCTCCATCTATTGTGGGTTTTCTGTGTATCTTGTGTACTTTCACGCTTACATTAATGAAGTGATGCTTCTATGATTCTGGGTTTTGATCTTGTTCTATTCAGTTTGTGGTTTTGTGGAGTTTGTGGTTTTGAAGTCTTTTTCGTGATTATGCAAAGCAACACATACTGCATATTTCACTTAGAAAAAGAACCCACCTCAAGCATAGAAGAACAAGAACTTCCTCTACAACATGTCTCCAAAATTAGCATTGGCGAGCAGTGACGACCATCATGCTACGATTTCTAGAAAGAAGGGATGGTAAGCAACATGTATTTGCCACTACGTATTAGCACCTCCGTTTATTCAAGAAAAGGCTACCTTTTTTTTGGCATCCTCAAACATTTCGTTTTTGCATCTTTCACAATCACATTCTTTCCAAGAATGCATAGGGTAGATGACATCTTGGAGACAGGCAATGACTCAACCACACAACAAAAGAATGCATAGGGACTCTCTTCAACGACTTCCGAGGCATCGAATATCACGATTATCTTCTCGCCCGAGGAGCTAGAACAGATATCAGAGGAAGGTAAGTGGTTACTAAAAATCTCTCTTGAATGTAGAATCCATGGTGCTAGACTGAATAGGGGTTTATTATGAGGCATGCTTCTAGCCAGGATGCACATGGACATTCGTGACATTAAAGATTTAAGAATCTTAGGGAAAGGATTTTATCATATCAAGCTCGATTTGATAGAGTCCATTAAAGCCCTATTGGCACAAAATCCATTGGACCTCCGCTCGACGAGATCTTTCTTTATTGAATGGAAGCCAAGTTTCAATCCCACGAAATCTATTGCGAACGAAGAACATTTGTATGGGGTTAATGAAATATTCCTAGGTCTATCAAAGGAATCATGGGTAAAGCTACTACTATCCTCACTAGAACACCTTCCAAAAATAGTGCTACTTCCAACAATGGAGCGTGGGATGAAAAATAGGACGAGAAAGGGAGCAAGTGGGCAGCCCTGCTAGACTCATCTTGTTGACTAAAACCTTGATCCAATTTTCCTTGCCATCAAGATCACACTACTTGCCCATTGATACAAGGCTACCACAGCCTTAATCCATCTCACATCGAAACCAAATCTTGCGAAGCTCTCTTCTAAGATTCACCAATTCACTTAGTCGTACACTTTTTCAAAATCTATGAGCATCACCACTAGCTTCTAATTTGTGGCTTTAGCCACTACTACTGCTTACTAAAAGGTATCAAAGATATTGCATTCTTTTACAAAACCTGTTTGTGATGAGTGAACAATCTTGGGAAAGTGTATCTGCAACCGCTTACTTAACATCTTTGTTAGGATCTTATATGAGGTGTTAAAAATCCTTATGGGCCTCCATTTTCCGATGTCCACCGACATTCCTTCCCATTTTGGGATCAGGTAGATTAGACCCACTGCTATACTACTAGGCATGTTCCCTGTGCTCACAATTTCTTGAAAAGTTGTTAGCATCTTCTCTCCTATGGTTGCCAATTGGTCAGCTACATCCTTGATTTTGGTCACATACTCTGAGATGCCTTGCTTGGGTTGCTTTCTTTGAGTGGTAAACTCAATCCACAATTGGTTCTTCCTAGCCCTTGTGTTTGAAGAGAAATATGAAGACAATGTTTCCCAACTCTCTTGGGATGTCTTACAATTTTTAGTGTGTGGAAGAAGAAAATCAGACATTGAGTTAAGTCAATATGACCTTGCTAATGCATCTTTGGCACACCATGAATTGAGTCTTTCATGCTCCTCTCTTGTAGGTTGTCCTTTGCTTTTGAAAATGGGCATCTGCTCATCTCCTGAGATATATCCATAGAGAGTCCTTCCTTGAAAGTATGTGTTCATCCTCAAGGACCATGCTTGGTAGTTGTTCCTGTCCAATTTATCAATGAAAGAAGGAAAATCGTATCCCATTTTACCTTAGCTTTGCTCTAATACCACTGTTGGGAAAGATGGATGGACACTCTAGAAAATGATTTGGTACTGCTCATCCTTGCTTTGTACCAACCCTCTTTAGCTTTAGAGTTGATTTGTAGGCCCTCTTAGCTTTTCAATGACACTAAAAAAGTGTCTATGTACTTTGCAAATGATGTGAGTAATGTATGATACAAAATAGATTACTCCCAAGTTCATAATCTAATGAAAACCTTTTATTTTGGTACACATGGTGCTTGTTAAGCTCAGTGCTTCCAGTACAGTAGAAATTAGAAAACTTCCTTTTGGAGATATCAAGTTACCATAATGAGATAATTATTCAAAGTTGAATCACTCAAAATGATGGTCTATACAGAGAGCAATCAATTTAGCAAGCAAAGCATTACCCCTGATTTTTTAGGACCTCTGCAAAGATTGACCAGTGATCATTTTGATGCGCTTTTCTCCCAATCCACTAAATGGAATGTCTTAAAAAATTTTCAGCATCTAGAAGACTTAGAGCTCATTCCAAAAAGCTATAGAACATTGAAAATGGTGAGGTATTGACTGAGGTATGAGCAATAGAAAATGATTGTTCTGAGTAACAATAACAAAGAGATCAAGTGATATAGTGAATGATCTATTGTATTATGAAACAATGTTGTACATGATAATTGGCATGATGATAAATGAACAATGATTGATAGAGGTGTAGGCTATGATGTGAGCCTCACTCTCTTACAAAATGATCAGCTAATGCCTCGGGATTGGAGTAATCTGTCCCGCGAGTTTTACATTCATCTTTTATAGATGATTCATTTGAATTTTGAATTTGAATTCAACATTGGATTTCTCTAAAAAATGATCCTCTAATCTAGGAGATATTCTCTCCAAATAAAGTCGTAGATTTTCCATCTAACAACCTCCACAAGTTTAGTGGTAGCTACAAATATTCTTCTAAGTTAAATAGACTTTTACAAATGGTAAAAGGTTAAGAATCCATAGCAATGGTTCTCATGGGTCTTCAATCATTTGTACATAAAGTCTTTATATCTTACCCAAGTGTGTAGGCTTGGTATTTGCACCAACAAAGTTTTACACAAATGAGGATTCAAAATCTAAGTTGAAAGGTATGCCATCTATGGCTAAAATTATTTGAATAAACGGGTTCTAGTTTGGGAGAACCATGCATTAGAAGCTACAGGTTTCAAAATCGACTATACAAAAGTACAGTTTCAAACATAGATACCTGGAGATGGTGAGAAATTTTAACTTGGAGATGGTGCGCATCCTTCATATGACACCTTTTACAAATTTTCATCACAAACTTTACACATTTGATTAGTTAATGGATTATTAAGTGCAATAGACTTTTCTATGTAATGACTTTCTTCATAGTTAGCTAACGTTTTGATAATTTGGCATTGGTCTTCTAAAGCTGGTTGAGGTTTTGAGTTATTCTTGATAGAGAGGTGTTCTAACATCAAGGATAGCTTGTGTTTTGGAGATTAATCATCTCCATCAGTGGTATCAGAGAAGGAATCATTAGAATTGAAGAAAAGGAAGACCCCGACTGCTGCAGATATATAAAATTCAACATTTTAAGATTCAAAAAGACAAAGTGTGAAGGAAAATCTAAAGGTAGAAACATGAGATCAATCAAAAGGCTTAGAAGGAGTAAATTTCGAAGTTAAGGTACATTCATTCCTTATAAGGTTTAAGATTGGATAGTACAGGTGAAGAAAGGATCGAAGATAGTCTCCAAATTGAGAAGTTGGATATTGATGAAGATATTGAAGAAGATAAGTTGGTAAGACAAATTCTCACAGGTCTAAGAGGAGATGAGAAGTGGAAGCCTTTCATATTTTCAATAGAACTTTCATTAGATCATTTCACTTCTAATTTGAATCAATTGTTAGGACATATGCTAACTTTTGAGAATGATATCAAAGGAGTTGTTGATAAAAGTGCACGTCATGCAATGTATTCTAAAGACAAGAAGAAAGATATCAAAGGAAAGCAACAATCAGTTGAAGATGAAGGTACTTCAAGTCAAGCAAACTTCCTAAGAGGAAGAGGAAGTGGCATAAGTAGAGGAAGAGTTAGAAAGAACAAAGATAATGCCAGAGATTGCTGGATATGTGGTAAGACCAATCATCTATCTCATGAATGTTGGCATAATAATCAAAGCAATGGTATCTTTAATCAGAATTTTAACCAAAGAGGAAGATGTGGAATACATCAGAGAGGAAATTTCAGAGGTAGAGGTGGCAGCAATTTCTTGGGAAGAAATGGAGGAAGAAACTTCAAAAGCCAATCCTAAAATAATGCCTACTACAATTATGCATCAGATAAAAAAGAAGATTCAACTCTTAGTATGAATGCAACATGTGAAGCTCCAAATGAAAACTTAAGAGTATTCTATATTGACTCAGGGTGTAGAAATCACTTGATTGGAAACATTACTTTGATGACTGATTTGGATCATAAGGCAATAAGTCATAAAGTTCAAACATGTGACAATACAAAGCACAAGGTAAAGTCAATTGGATTAGTTAAAGCCAAAGATGGAAGTAATTTCTTGAGTAAGGTTTTGTATGTTTCTACAATTCCAAAGAATTTGATTAGTGTAGGACAAATTGTGGAAAAAGGATATATGGTAAGATTCACTAATGATGGAGTTTATGTTGAAGACCCTAGCCAAGGGTATAAGAAAATTGTTAGAGGAAAGAAAGAAGGAAGGCTCTTCACATTGAGGGTACAAGGTAATTTTGGACATGCCATGTTTACATATGGAGAGCAAAAGGTGTCTGAATTGGATCTTTGGCATAAGAGGCTTGGACACTTCAATGAAAGAGGTATCAAAGAGATGATTAATAATGGTTCAGTACTTGGATTACCTAATGTTGCAGGTCAACACATGATATATAGATGTGAATAATGTCAATTAGGTTAGGCTCATAAGCAATCATATAATAAGCATGGTTTCATGTATTCAGAAAGACCTGAATTGGCACATACAGATGTGTGGGGTCCTTCAAAGGTCTTTAGTATAAATGGTTCAAGATATTATGTCATATATGTTGATGATGCTACTAGGTGGATCACTATTTATGTGATCAAAGACAAGCCAAAAGTGTTTAATACATTCAAACACGATCATGCATATGCAGAAAAAATTACAGGACAGAAATTTGAAGAGGTTAAGATTAGATGGAGAGAGAGAGTATTTCTCAAATCAATTCAGGGATTATTTGTGGAATGCAGGTATAAAGAGAGAGGTTACTTGCAAGTACTCTCCTCAACAAAATGGTGTAGCAAAAAGGAGAAATATAACTCTTGTTGAGTTTTCAAGATCAATGATGAAAGAAAAGAATTACCCTAATTATTTGTGGGTTGAGGCTGTAAATGCAGCTACATACTTGTTTAATAAGCTACCATATAAATCTTTTCAGGGTATGACACCATATGAAGCTTGGTGGGGTAAGAGACCTACATTAGATCATTGCAAAGTATTTTGTTGCTTAGCCTATGCTTATATTCCTTCTCAATTAAGACATACGTTGGAACCAAAGGCTGAAAAATATGTGTTCATTGGTTATGATGATATGAAAATGGGATACAGGTTGTGGAGTCCATCTATAAAGCAATTTCTTGTACCAAAGGATGTCAGATTTGATGAGCAAAGTACTTGGTACTCAGGTACAAATAATACTTATGCAGGTCTTGAAGAAACATTGAACCAGAAGAAAGTCAAATCAAAGGTTAAAATATTTGATGAAGAAGAGAACAATGAAGCACAAGTTGAAGTTGAAGAAATGCCAAGGTTTGATTTAGAATGTGATGAACCAGAAACTTCAAGAATTGGAGAACTCAGAAGGTCATCAAGGCACAAATGGAAACCTACAAGGTAAAGCTATGATACTTCATTCTTGACTACGAAAGATTATGCATATGATAAAAGCAGATGAAGACCCATCCACATATGATGAAGTCAAAGGAAAGGAGAATTGGGAAAAAGCTATGAAGGAAGAGTATGATGCATTCATTGAGAATGAGACTTGGGAATTGGTACACAAACCAATTAATGAGAAGGTAATTGGATGTAAGTGGGTTTACAAAACAGAAAAAAATTGCAGATGGAAGTGTGTCAAGGTACAAATCTAGGCTTGTTGTAAAAGGATATGCACAGACATATGGTGTGGACTATGATGAAACTTATAGTCCTGTTGCAAAGATGACAACCATAAGGACTCTCATAGCTATTACTACTTGCAATAGTTGGAAATTATCTCAATTAGATATGAAGAATGAATTTTTGAATGGGTACATTTAAGATGAAGTTTACATGGAAAAATGAGATGGTTTTAAAGATCACTTTTATCCAGATCATGCGTATAAGCTCAAGAGAGCTTTGTATGGCTTGAAGCAGGCCCCAAGGGCATGGAGTTATAGGCTTGTAAAGTTCTTGAAGGAACTTGGGTTTCAAGCATCAAAGGAAGATAGTAGCTTGCTATTCAAAATGCTTAAGAAGTAGATGAAGAAAGAATTTAAGATTAGTGACTTGGGAAATTTGTCATATTTCTTGGGAATTGAGATTTCATATACTCAACATGGAGTATATGTAACTCAAGAAAGGTATTTGAAGTATTTTGTAACCACATTAAAAATGGAAGATTGCACGATAGCACCAACTCCAATGTAGGTGAATAAAAAATTGAGTAGATATGGAGGAGAAGAATTCAAAGACATGAAGCTTTATCAGAGTTTGGTGGGTAGCTTGATTTATGCTACATTAACAAGGCCTGATCTATCATATGTAGTTAGAGTTTTATCTTAGTTCATGCATTGCCCTAGAATGGAACATTGGATTGCGGGTCAAAGGTGCTTATGTATATCAAGGGCACACTTAAAGAAGGTTTGTACTATGGGTTTACTTCAGATACAAGGATCAAGATATATAGTGATGCAGATTGGGCAGGTAACTCTGATGATAGAAGATCAACACATGGATATTTGTGTTATGTGGGAGATAAGTTAATTTCATTGGTGTTCTAAGAAGCAACATGTAGTTGCTTTATCATCTACAGAAGCAGAGTACAAAGATATGGTAGAAGATGCAAAGGAAGTCATATGGCTAAAAACTCTTATGAAGAGTTTTGATATCATTCATAGAACTCATATCATTTGTGGAGACAATATGAGTTCTTTGTATTTGGTAGCTAACCCTGCGTTTCAGGGCAGGACCAAACATATTGAGAATCAATATCATTTTCTAAGAGAGAAGGTTGTTGATAAGGAAATAGAAATCATGCATATTCTCACAAAAGATCAACTTGCAGATATGTTGACAAAGAGTTTGGATGGACCCAAGTTGCAGAGATTTAAAGATATGGTAGGGATAAAGAAGATGCATGTAATCACAATTGATGATTGAGGGGGAGCTGTTGGAGTAAGACAATCAATAATTGATGATTATATGAAGCTTAGGAGTGAAAACATGAAGAAAAGATTGAAGCCTAAGAGCATGAAGTGAAGTAGAGGTTCAGAAAGAGATGGTCTATATACACATGTACATTAGCTTTGTAATATTTCACAACTACTTGAAGTAATGATGAATCCATGCTAATATGTATATATACACTTGTATATGGTCATGATATAAGTGAGAGATGAATTATATATGAGATAGAGAGGAGTAGATTATGAGTTATGTGAGTATCATCCATCATATGTAAGATGAGTTTAATAGAAGAAGCTTTTTGAGAATTACGCGTCGATCTTCTCTTCATTTCTCCTTCTGTATTTGTTCAAATTAGGAATCCTTTTGCAAGGGTTTTAGTCCATGGTTAATGCATCTATGGTTACGATTTGAGAGCCTAATTGTAAAAGAGGCTGAGAGAATTGTGTGTAGGACCATTTGTATGTGAAGAAGTGATGAGTGTCTTCTAAAACAGGCACAATCTCGATGATCAAAGAATTGATGAGATCTCAGTACCTAGTGTAAATATTTACACAAATTAGGAGTCAAAATCTAATTTGAAAGGTAAGCCATCTATGGCTAAAAGCATTTGAATAAACGGGTTTTATTTTGAGAGAATCATGCATTAGAAATTTTTAGGTGTCAAAATCGACTATACAAAAGTACAATTTTAGACATAGATACATTGTTTGAATCATATCTCAAGATTTACTAAATGTTTTGAGAAGTTTTAACTTGGAGATGGTGCGCAACCTTTAGACGACACCTTGTACAAAGTTTCATCACAAACTTTATACATTTGATAAATTAATGGATGAATTAAGTGTAGCAGACATTTCTCTGTAATGACTTTTTTCACAGTTAGCTAAAGTCTTGATAATTTGGCATTGGTCTTCTAAAATTGGTTGAGGTTTTGAGTTATTCTTGATATAGAGGTGTTCTATCAAAGATATCTTGTCTTTTGGAGATTAATCATCTCCATCATGCAAAGATGAAGACCTAATTGAAAATCTGATCCTAGGACAAGACTGGATTATTGAGAACGAAGTGAGCATTCATCTAGCACAAGGATACATATCAGGAGAAATAGGGCATAAGGAGATCTTTAACTTGCTTGAAGAAAGGCCACCTCAAATTCATAAGGTCATCAAACCTAAGAAAGAGAACCTAGAAAGGGAGAAAGGAAATGAATCAATAAAGAGTATATCCCAAGAACGACTTAATCTAGAATTGCCTGCAAATAAGGATGTGTTGCTTGATGGTGTGACCACCTTGCCCATGAGAGATGAACCTAAGAGAGAGTGTGAGGATGTTACCTCTAAATCTATCTACACCATAAGAAGAAAACCCACATGGATGTCTATTGTTCAAACATCACACCCATGTAATACTCGTCTACAATGGGTACAAAAGGATCGAATGGCTAAACCTGAAAATTCAACACGAAGCAGATCAGCCACTCAGTAAAAACAAGAAGAGACAACCATTACTCACAATCGCAATCAAATAACCAAAGACTTCTTGGTTTATGGCTTCCAAGGTCATTAGTAGAGGCCCAGAAGACACAACAATGTATATGGATCCCAAAGAAGATCAGACAAAGTGCAAATCAAGAATTACAAAGGCTCAATGAGCTATCATGCCTACAAAGTGAAGCAAAGAAATCCAAAACGATTCTGCTAGGGTACCAAAAGAACAGGACATCTAAACCCCAGACTTGAAGAAGCAAAGAGATAAGGACCAGAGAACGAGGAGCCTAAAAAAAAATGCCTCAATCACCAACTACAAAGTGGATATGGAGACCCAAAAGGTAGCAACGACAGGAACAACAAACTCAACAAGATTCTACTTTCACTCATGAAGCGTCCATTTCACATAGAGTATGCATGATAGGGCCACATTACAAGGCCAGGCATTCGGCACATTATCTCTTCAAAAAAACTAGTGGTGCACATTTCCATCATTGGAATAGGTCTTTGTTTCTACTACCATAGGAATGACCATACATTATAAATAAATAAGTGCTTCAGCTAGAACTAAATACTTACTTAAGCAAGGGGGAACTGAGTGATGAAAGAAACAACATATCACTGAACCACACATAAAACACATGAATTGGTTTCTCCTAGAAGCTTATTCCTTCCTTATTACAAGTGCAAATGGCTTCCAAGGATTCTGAGGCAATCGTTCAAGAAGAGATGTTGGAATTTCCACTACAAAGTGTGACCAAAACCAAAGGTCACTGGTTTCAAGAAGAACAACATGCTTGAGAGCATCTCTTCTTGGTGATTACAAAGATCATGGACACCGACCATCAGTTTCTGGTCATGTCCTAGGATTTCAAAGTTTACATGAACTCCCATCAACCATGGATGTAATGACAAAGGCATGTGTTCAAAAATACCTCAAATACCCATTTATAAGTCAGACTTTCAACAATGTACTCAGGTAATGAACACTCTTCAATGGGCCTTATGTTAGACGGCCGCCGAATAACGACAATTGTACTTAGACAGAGGTTTTTAATGTAGAAAGAACCCTTCTAGAAGTACGCGGTAAAGAAAGATTCGCGCAAGCCTTGTAACAAAATTCTATTTAAAGCAATGAAAAGAGAACGGCAGAGAGCCCCGGTTTGGGAGTTGCGAGTGTATTGTGAGAGCTCTGATTTGGGATTTTGCCCTTCTACTGTGTGTATGTAGGCGTTAATGAGTAGAGCACCTTGGCTCTATCCTGTTCTACGTGCCCTATCTGTGTAACTGTCTGTCTGAGTATGCGCGATACACGGCGGTGTTACGAATCGGTACTGTGATTGTCAGATTCTGTTTGATAACGAGTTAAGATATCTTTGATTCTGCGTAAGGTGTTAGTGTGTTGTCTATCTGCTATTCTTCGGTGGAATAGGTAAGCGTGAAGAATAGATATGAGTTGCTATGATGCTCTGTAAGTGACTGAGTCGGTATTATAGCCTGTGTTCAAGGTTAATGCCGGTAATGTCTAAGTACGCGAAGAATGGTAATAATGTTGCGACATGTCTTCCTGTCAGTAGATATTACGGATTGAAGGTAGATACACGGTAAGTCTGCAAACTGACAAGAAGGATTGTGTGTTATGGTCTCGATAAGTTACTAAAAGTATTGGACTGTCATCTCGGACTACTGTTCAACTACTATGGCAGGAACAGTCTGGGAGCTCTGAGTTCCAGTACATTGGTCTAGTCAAAGTTGTTCAGGAGCAAAAACTGAGCTAAGACGTGAAAACCGTAACTACGGTTGAGTGAGAAGTTGGGAAAATAGTACAGGGCCTCTGTTTAACAGACCCCTACCACTCCCAAGGACCCACGTGGCTAGAGTCAGTTTATTTTGCGGTAAGATTGAGTACAGAGAACGAGAGACTCAGAAATATCTGGTACGCAGGTGTGGAACCAGACTCTGGAGTCTCCGAAGGATTGTTGTTTTGAACTAGTAATTAACGTCTGCGGTAGGCAGTTAACGGTTGAGTTAATAGTAAGCGATTACACCTTTAACATTTGGCGCCGTCTGTGGGAAAGTGGCAACTGTTTACGAGTCTCTGCGGTAAAGTAGCATTTGATTACGAGTCACTTGTGAGACAGTGGCATTAGAGTGCTAGCGGTTTGTAAGAAGCAAACATCTAGCAACATTTGCTTCACTGACAGTAGCAACAGACCCAGATTGTTGCAAACTGCTCAGATAGTATCACTGGGCAATGATACATGCCGGTCACTCGATCGGGCGAAACATATCCTAAGAATCGTCAGATTGAAGCACGAAAATCACAAAAGATAGCCTCGGGAGAAGTAGGCATAACTAGATCTGACCCAGTGGTCAAGAAAAGTGGAAACGTTACAACTGATTCCGGTCATATTCCGGTCAACGCCTTCGATACATTCTGGTGCTACTTCGACCCAGCCTATCGAAGATATAGCAAGTCCAGACTCTATCAAAACACCGTTGGAACCTAGTTTAACAATATCAGATAAAGATTTAGAGTTATCCACGGTCAGAAATACGTTAGGAAAATTCGGCAAAAGTAGTAAAACATGGCATTCTGGCCCAATTTCTGTTCATTCCGGTGAGATTCCGGTGATAGAATCGCCCATCGCTGGCAAAGGTTTAGTCTTTTGTGCGGAATCATCAGCTCAACCTTCGTGTTTGGAAGAAAGATTTCGGATATTAGACATCCAGAAGGAAGGAAAGCTGTTCGAAACAGAGATCCGAAGCATCCTAAGTCGAAACAGCACACCGGAAAGCGCACCCTCCGGCAATACAAGTCCTGATAATTCAACCAATCAATCCCGAGATACAGAAGTAAGCCCTGAAACATTCACAATGAGCGGGCAACAACAACAACAACAATAGTTAGGTCAGCCGAGGCCGCCTCCAACAGGAGTAACCTACACGAAATTCGGTGGATTCCCAGGAGATGACCCAGACGCCCACATACGAACTTTCGAGATAAGTTATGCAGTTCTTAACCATCCACCAGATCAGGCGTATAAGGCCATTGTTTTTCAATCTACACTGATCAATGAAGCGGCGAGATGGCTCACGGAATATGATATCAATCATTTCGGTACTTACGATGCAGTACGAGACGCCTTTTTACAGCGATTCAGACTAAAGAAGAATCCTGCTGAAATCTTTGAGTATCTACAGAACAACAGACAAAAGGCAAATCAGACCGTCCAGGAGTACGCTACCCTCTTCAGAACACATTTATGGCAGATACCACAGGCTCACGCTAATCTACCTGATGATGTCATCTCTCAATGGTTTATCAATGGATTAACCCCACAACTGAAGCAGATCATGATCATAAGATGTGTCGGAGCTATGACCTTGGATGCCGTCATTGCAATGGCTCTGTAGCTAGAATCCAAGGTTGGTGGCTTTTCAGAAGACTTGGAATGGTTAAAAACAAACAAAAATATGGCTGAAGATATCACTAGGCAAGTATACTGCACCACATGCAAAATTTCAGGGCATACGAGTGCCAACTGTGCACTAAATCAAGCGTTTTGCGCTATCTGCAGCACTGCCGGACACACCACCGGAAACTGTGTCTACAACGCAAGAATACAGGGGACAGCAACCGTCAATGCAGTCATCCAAGAACATGGCCAGCTAGTAAATCACTATGTGCCTCCGCAACTGAGAAACAATCAACAACAAGGATATCGGAACTACCGAGGACAGAGAAACAACAATTATAATGCCAACCAATGGCAGAATGGACCACCACCAGAAAATCCCGATCTACCACCTCCACGCTGTCATTTCTGTGGCGAATTCGGTCACATTAGAAGGTTTTGTAAAGATGCAATGGAGTATGATCAAAGAAAGAAGGAACGCCAAAATCCAATGGCCAACATGGTAAAAATTACACCGATAGAGACACAGACTGCTACAGTCCAGACCCGTTCCGGTAAACAACTTCAGCCGGCAGCAGAAATCTTTGAACCAGGGATACAAGAACAATGAAGGATGTACAACAAAGCTAGTCACTGGACCACAACAGAACAGCCAGTGTTCCCAGAACCTATTCCGGTGACTCAGGCTTCTTCATCAAGGGACGAAACGAGACAAAAGGAAGCATCAGCAGAGCCATCATCATCAGTAGAGACAACAGCAGACACTTCTGCGTCAGTACAAACCTCAAGTACAAAAGAACAAGACAGTCAAGCTCCACAGGCCTGGGAAATTTTGTCCAAAGCATCCATCACTCTGCCTCTAGGCCAACTTCTGGCCTTAGTGCCCGGGATCCGACAACAGTTTCAGCAACAGTTCAGCCCAGTACCTTCTTGCATTCCGACGACAGCTGCAGTTCAACCGGAACCTGATGCTGCGATTGATCATGCAGTGCCCTTGATCACAGTATGGTATAAGAATCAGAAGATCACGCAGGTATTAATTGACGGAGGCTCAGGCGTAAACATTGCGACCGCAGCATTATGCAAAAAGCTAGGCTGGACCGAAATTGAACCAGTTCAATTCTTTGTTCGAATGGCGGATCAATCGAGAGTCCATCCTATAGGACTTGTGCGGAATGTACCCATCACTCTACAAGGTACGACTTTCAAGATGACTTTTGTCATACTAGATCTACCGGAATCCACTTTGGATTACAACCTTCTTTTCGGCCGACCTTGGCTGAAGCATGCGAAGGTAATACAGGACTGGTCTGCACAAGAGCTTACATTCAAAGATGCCCATCATAAATATGTGGTAAAACTAGATGCTATACAACCCTGTGAACCTCACGCCAGACCCTATTTTGCTGAACCAGTCCATATGTTAGATGGACTATCAGATGATGAAGAAGAGCAATTTCTAAAAAATAACGCTGATTTAATGTCTATAGGAACTGTTGATCTACAATCCGTCATAGATAACTGGAACACGTCAGTATATACAGTAGTAGCTATCACCGGAAAGTCGGTCCAAGAAGATACTTCCTCAACCCATGACGATGAATTACAACCACTGTTCAAGCCAACAGACGATACAGAGAAACCTCAACAATTTTATGTCCCAGAAGACCAGCTGATCACGTACAATCTCGGAGATAGAAATCACCCACGACCTGTGAAGATAAGGCAGAACTTACCGGAAACATTTAAGGAGGATTTGATTAAACTTCTTCGCGAATTCGCAGACGTCTTTGCATGGGATTACAGAGACATGAAAGGATTAGATCCGCGCATCTATCAACACAGAGTCATGTTGAAACCGGAAGTGAAACCAAACAGACAACCCAGCTACAGAATGAACCCCCATTATGCATCACAGGTAAAAGCCGAACTTGATAGACTATTAAAAGTCGGATTCATTGTACCAGTAGAACACGCTGAATGGATCTCACCCATTGTGATCGTGCCAAAGAAAAACAAGCAATTACGAATCTGTGTGGATTACCGGAAATTAAATGCAGCAACAGTACCAGATCCTTTCCCGATCCCCTTTTTGGATACCATGCTTGATAGAGTCGCAGGTCATGAAATGTATTCATTTTTAGATGGATACAGCGGGTACAATCAGGTTAGAATGGCTGAAGAGGATATACCAAAAACTGCCTTCATTACCAATTGGGGTGTCTTTGCCTGCACAGTAATGTGGTTCGGATTGAAAAATGCACCAAGCACATTTCAAAGATGTATGCAGGAGATATTTTCTCCTTATCTCACTTCATTCATGCAAGTATATCTCGACGACTTCTCAATCTTTGGGAAGATGATAGCACATTTGTTTCATTTACGATGCTGTTTTCAGAAGTGTAGAGAATATAGACTCTGCCTTAATCCCAACAAATCCGTGTTTGCGGTTTCATGTGGCAAACTACTTGGGTATATTGTATCTGCTCAAGGTATCCGAGTGGACCCAGATAAGATTTCGGCGATTTTAGAAGCCCCGATACCCACGACTCCGAAAGAAGTAATGCGTTTTATGGGACAAATACGGTGGCATGGCAGACACCTACGGTGGCTTGCTCACCTAGCAGTACCACTGAACAGGCTAATCACAAAAACTCCCTGACAGTTTGAATGGACTGAAGAATGTCAAACTACATTTGATCGACTCAAGTATCTCCTGACGCAAGCCCCAATTTTACAACCACCAGACTGGGACATCCGTTCCATGTTTTTGTCGACGCTTCAGATATCGCAATTGGCAGTATTCTGATGCAACAAACAGATAAGTGGTTTTGCCCTGTTTATTACGCCAGTAGAAGGCTTGCACCGGCAGAAAAGAACTACTCCACCACTGAAAGAGAATGTCTCGGACTGATTTACTCAATCAAAAAGTTCAGACATTATCTACTAGGCCGGAAATTTACCTTTCATGTGGATCATGCTGCCCTTGTTTATCTAGTAAGACAGCAACACTTAGGAGGACGATTAGCACGATGGGTGCTACTTTTACAAGAATTCGACTATGACGTCATTCACCGACCAGGAAATGCACATGCTTTAGCAGATTTCTTATCACGCCTAGATTCCGGTGAAGCTCCGGTAGGCATAGATGACACGACTCCTGCGATTTATAATGTTGAACCACTGCCCGATGAGACTGCCAAATTACAAACACCACATACATACTATGATCAGATTCTAACTTTTCTCACCGAAGGATGCTTTCGAGCCGAGACTGCCAAGGCAGTTCGAAGGAAAATTGCGGTCTTTAGCCGCCGATTTTGGTTAATTGCTGGCGAACTATATTATGCAGATCATACCGGAATACTACTTCGCTGTATTCCCCCACATGAAGTTAACTCAGTTATCACTTTGGCTCACTCAATTCCTTCCGGTGGCCATTTTGCTGCAGACCTAACTCACCGGAAAATTCTGCAAGGAGGACTCTGGTGGCCAACAATGTACAGGGACATCTCACAGTTTGTTAAACAATGTGATACTTGTCAAAGAGCTGGTCAACCTTTACAACGGCATCTTTTTCCGTTGCAACCTATCTTACCATTAGAACCTTTTCAGAAATGGGGTTTAGACTTTATCGGGCCAATTACACCTCCAGCAGTATCGAGTAACAATCGATACATACTGACTTGCACAGATTACGCAACTAGATGGGCAGAAGCTTGGGCTTTACGGTCTGCTACAGCGGTTACGGTAGCAAAATGTCTACTCACGGATGTCTTCCCACGATTTGGTTTACCACTGGAAATTGTCTCAGATCAAGGCACTCATTTTGTAAACAATTTAATGAAGGCACTCACATAGTCATTCCAGGTCACACATAAATTTAGCTCTCCTTATTATCCACGTGCCAATGGATTGGCTGAAAGTACAAACAAATCACTGTTAAACATCCTCCGGAAATTGATCATGGAAGCACCGGAAAGATGGGATCAATTACTACCTGCGGTACTATGGGCATACCGAACTACATATAAGGTGACAACAGGCTTGACACCTTTCAAGCTTGCTTATGGCCTAGAAGCAATCGCTCCCATGGAAGTAGTCATCCCAAGTCTGCGTGTAGCAATTACTCAGAAGATGCTACCAGAAGACTCGCTGACAGCACGCCTGCACGCACTCAGAGAACTCGATGAGCACCGATGGCTCAGTTTTTTAACTATGCGCGAAGTTCAACTAAGGCAAGCTAAGACACACGATCGATATTTGAAGACTCCAATCTTTTTGGTAGGACAGCTTGTACTCTTCTATAACGCAAAATCGGATAGAGCAGCAGGAAAATTCAAACTACGATGGTTCGGCCCTTTCAAGATCTCAGCACAAATAGGTCCGGCAACTTTTCGGTTGACTACATTGACCGGACATCCACTTCCAAAGGTAATTAATGGGTCGAAGCTGCGACCATATTATCCCACTACTAGTACGCATTAAATTACTCAGCAGCGAACTGCGTTCTGTATAAATTTTTGCGTTTCTTTTCGCCGTATCTTTAGATTACCAGCCGCCCCTCCCTACCGGTCACTCAATTACGCACGCCAGCATGCAAACAATATCATTCCCGCACTGCACAATGATATCCTCCCCCCCCCCACTGTGTTCTCCTTCTTTAACCCTCTCAGCGCGCCAAGAAACGCTATTGTGTTTTTGTGATTGTGTGTGTTATCTCAGTATTCTGTGTTTTCTGTAAGTGTGCTTGTGAACACCATGGAAGCGCTAGCCAACTACGCTGCTTTCCGTGAAGGTATCCCTACAGACGTAGGCAAATACCTGCGTTGCCGAGGGTTGGCCAACTTCGCTGAGTTGCCGTGGCACTCAGTGGAAGCCCATCCCTTCTTCGCACAGATCATCCACGCCATCGCCCAACTCCCCATCACCGAACGACAGTGGGTCTTCCCTTCCCTCCCATCTAGAACCGTCATCACCTTCCAAGCCTTCTCTGCAGCCTACCGCCTCACCCCGCAAGGCCGCGAAACCGGCCCTAGCATTCCTGTCGCCCGCATGACCGCACTATTCCCCCGCTCCTCATCAAACAAATACGCCATTCTCTGCCGCCCGGAACCCGAACGATCCGCCCTTCAGTTCCTCGTAGCCATCCTCAACCTGCAAAAACGAACATATGGCATCTCTCGCCCCTTCTACTCCGCCATAGACTTAGCTGCCCGCGAACCTGTAAATTTTGCCTCTTACTTTTTCCTTAGAATCCATAAGGAATGTGTAGCTATAGTAAAGCAGCTTCAAAAGGGTACCACCCCACGCTCTCGCCTTCCCCACATCATCTCCTTCCTCTTCCCAACCATCCTCGCAGCACAACCCCCACCCACCGGCCCCACACTTAGGCACAAAGAATCCACACAACCGATCGATGACACTGAAGAAGAAGACGAAGAGATTAATCAACTCTTCCGCACCAAGCGAATTCGGATCAGCTCCTCGGAAAGTGAAGTACAAGGATCCGCCGGAAAAGATCAGGACACCAAGCAGGACGACCAAGAGGAGACATACCATGACACCGCCACTTCAATACACAACGACACCTCGACGGAGCAACCAGACCAGCAGGATCAAGCAGAGACAGAGATAGTGTCCACCGAAAAGGAATCCGAGCATCGCCAGGACGAACAGGAATCAGTCACAAAAGCATTGGATCAACTCATCGAAGCCATCAATCATACAAAAATCGTACAACCAACCGTCGCCAAGGTAAACACCTCCGATACCGTTCTCCCTACACCACCTCCTGTCAACCCCTCCCCCCCACCGGAACCACCCCGCCAACCCATCACTGAACCCGCAGCATCCTCCTCTTCCTCCCCTAACTACTCTCCGCCAAACTCCCACCAACTACTCACCGACACATCCTCTCAACCTCGTCATCTTCCACCACCACCGCTACACAACGCATTTTCGGAACTAGCCGTCATGGGGCAGTTCCTCATGCAATTATCACACCAGCTGCCAGCACATTTTAAGCAAGTCACGGACAACCTGAAGCTAGAATACCAGCACAAGGTCGACACCCTGGAAGCCGACATCACCCCCCTCCAGGAAGAAATTGATGCGGTAAAGGCCGAGAATCATCAGCTACAGACACAGCTAGTAGAACTCCAAGCAAGATTTTCGACAGAACAGACGCTAGTACAACAACGAGATGCAGCCCTGGAGCAGATAGCTGCCAAAGACCAACTCATACACGACGCACGTGAGGAAATTCGAACCCTGAAGGCCGCCCTTCAAGAACAAGAAGATATCAATGCATCTCTCGAAGAATTGATCGCAGACACGAAGACTCAATTACACGAAACCACCCAGAAGATGCAGGACCAACAGAAAGAAGCCGACCAAGTCCAAGAGCAGTTACGGCGAGCCGAAGAATGCGCAGATGAGGTCAACCGTATTCTCAAACGACAATTGCTACGGGAAGCCCAATATCAAAAGGATATCGCCAACGCTCGCCGAGACCGAGATGCGTACCAGAAAACCCTCACGTTCCAAACCCAGCAATTTGAACGCCTAGACAACCAAGTACGCAACCAGAAGGAATATATCACAGAGATGCAGACCAAACTGACCGAAATGAAGACATCCCGAGATGCGGCACTCGCCAACGAATTTTACTTACAAGAGGCTTTCCTTCAAACCCAAGCCGAAATTTTGTTAACACAAGCCATAGCCCTCAGTGCCGTCAGAACCGACGCCCAATTATTAGAACCTACCACCTTAGTGCAAATGTTAGAAACCCTCAAAAAGAAAATTACCCGAACATTTAGGCTCGCCCAAAGTATGTACTTAGAAGGTCTAGTTTCCGAACCATAGGTCCTTGCGGGTTCGAGTCCACCGTGCGTGCCAGTGTTAGACGGCCGCCGAATAAGGACAATTGTACTTAGACAGAGATTTTTAATGTAGAAAGAACCCTTCTGGAAGTATGCGGTAAAGAAAGATTCGCGCAAGCCTTGTAACAAAATTCTATTTAAAGCAATGAAAAGAGAACGGCAGAGAGCCCCGGTTTGGGAGTTGCGAGTGTATTGTGAGAGCTCTGATTTGGGATCTTGCCCTTCTACTGTGTGTATGTAGGCGTTAATGAGTAGAGCACCTTGGCTCTATCCTGTTCTGCGTGCCCTATCTGTGTAACTGTCTGTCTGAGTATGCGCGATACACGGCGGTGTTACGAATCGGTACTGTGATTGTCAGATTCTGTTTGATAACGAGTTAAGATATCTTTGATTCTGCGTAAGGTGTTAGTGTGTTGTCTATCTGCTATTCTTCGGTGGAATAGGTAAGCGTGAAGAATAGATATGAGTTGCTATGATGCTCTGTAAGTGACTGAGTCGGTATTATAGCCTGTGTTCAAGGTTAATGCCGGTAATGTCTAAGTACGCGAAGAATGGTAATAATGTTGCGACATGTCTTGCTGTCAGTAGATATTACGGATTGAAGGTAGATACACGGTAAGTCTGCGAACTGACAAGAAGGATTGTGTGTTATGGTCTCGATAAGTTACTAAAAGTATTGGACTGTCATCTCGGACTACTGTTCAACTACTATGGCAGGAACAGTCTGGGAGCTCTGAGTTCCAGTACATTGGTCTAGTCGAAGTTGTTCAGGAGCAAAAACTGAGCTAAGACGTGAAAACCGTAACTACGGTTGAGTGAGAAGTTGGGAAAATAGTACAGGGCCTCTGTTTAACAGACCCCTACCACTCCCAAGGACCCACGTGGCTAGAGTCAGTTTATTTTGCGGTAAGATTGAGTACAGAGAACGAGAGACTCGGAAATATCTGGTACGCAGGTGTGGAACCAGACTCTGGAGTCTCCGAAGGATTGTTTTTTTGAACTAGTAATTAACGTCTGCGGCAGGCAGTTAACGGTTTAGTTAATAGTAAGCGATTACACCTTTAACACTTACAATAACCCCTTAGTGTCCAAAGCAAAAGTCCCAGATGTGGAAAGAGAATGGGTGATTATTCAATTCAATCACGAATTCATCAAAGAAGCATTTGGATGGGAAAAGCATGGAAATACAAACCTAAAGGATGAAAGTCGAGGGATGAAGACATGCACATTGATGGATATTAATTTTATAGACATTGAAGAAAAGCTCCATCTGATTCACCAACATTTGTGCTTTCCAAACATGCATCGCTACACAACACCTCAAAAGATCATAGTACAACTCTTATCTCATGCAACAAAACAAATTGGTAATCAAGTGAACCTGATGCCCTACATCCAAGAGTGTTTATTTGAAACTAAGAAACAATGGGGCCACAAGAAGTTCCTGAATGGAAGTGTCGCATTAACTATTCTGATCTACCACGCTTTAGGTATTTGGGAATATCTTAAGGAAATGTCTTCATCAATGGAGATGGCTAAGTATGAAAAGCTAGCCACCATACCAAGGAAAAAGAAAGGAGTAAAAGTGATGAAAGAGGCAGGAACCAGCTCCCAACCTAGGATGAGAGGAGCAAAGAGATTAAGGGAAATGTTAAAGGCTGAAGAAGTGCTTCCTGCTTTGAAAAGAATACACATACTTCCAAGAACCACCGTCGATAATACCAAGCCCATTACAAAAGAAGAGCTAAAGGATGCTATGGAAGACACTCACAAATATTGAAGGACAAGTGAATATGCCAGTACAAGTGCATCATTATCATCAATCCCATGTAGAATCTTCGTAGGAAAAGAGGTTGACAAAAGTCCATAGATATAGAGAACTAGGATTGATAAACTCTAGTTCATCTTTGGATACCCATGAAGATCAAGAACCATCCCTGATGAATGTGGACATCAAAAGTGAATTGAATGATGATGGCCAATGGGATGAGTTAAATCAAGTTATGGATTCCTTTGAAGTGGAAGGTGCAAACATAGAGAAAATTCTGAACAACACAATCACAGATACGCCAAAGAAAGGATCATCGCAAGGAGAAGTCCACACATTAAGAATGAATGAAGAGACAAAGATCCAAATTACAGAGACTCACTTGGATGGAGAAACTACATTGAAGGTGCCAAAGGTAGAGAAAGACCAGGAAGATGAGGAGGAGCAAAAACCATTCACTCTTATCAGGGTTTTGGGAGAGCCTTCTCCACTAGATGTAACATTTTAGGGAAGTTCTGCAAAGTTTACCGCACATGAAGAAGAAGAAAAAGAAAACCAGCTACATCTTCAAATTAGAAAACCACATAATAAGACAATACACATGGTAACGGTAAAGACATACTCACAGGGGAAGCACCGAGTATCCCCAAGACATGGTTGAATGTGGATGTGGCTCAACTCAAGCCTGTGGTGAAGCAGATTATACAAACAACCATGGGTACTCAACAACAACTGATAGAAGTAGAGAGCGATTATGATAAGGGTCTAAGAGAATGCAATCAATTTCAGGTAATAAGTGGGAAACTCTCTCCACAGGTGTTAGAAGTTCAACAGGCACTTACATCCAAGGAGAAAGAAGCTAATGAAGCCATGGAGAAACACAATGTGCTAACGGCTGACAGTCAAAAACTACAAGACGAACTCAAAGAGCTACGAAGTAAGTATGCGTCTAGTGAAGCTGAGAAAGCACAGATGACTACAATAAGCAAACTACTGGAATCACAAATAAAGGTATGGATGGAGGAAGCTGAGAACTTAAGAAAACAAAAATAAAGAACTTATGATTGCCATTCTGTGCAACCAATCAATAGAGGCACAAGAGGTATCAACAAACAATACAGAAGCATTGGAAGCACAAATTGCAAAGTATGAAGATCAGCTAAAACAAGAGAAAGCCCTACGAGAAGAATGGGAAAAGAAGTACATGTATGACAAGAACAAACTCATGAAAAGATGGAAGACGGCAAAAGACAAACTTCTCATGCTATTTAATGAAGATGCTGATCCAATTGTTACTATAGGAGAAGAACTCCTGAACACCAAGGAAGCACTAACAAAATCAGCCAATGAGATCAAGGAAAAAGATGAAATCGTTGACAAGCTAAAGGCTCAAATAGCATAGCAAGTTACAGTGGGGACACGAGTAGTTCCAAGCTCCCAAGTGGTTAATGTGGAGACTAAGGTATGTTCTCTTTCTCCCCCCATGCATCATTCACCTATCAGGGAGGAAGTAGAGCCAAGCACTGGATGATAAAATCAGGCTATTGCAGAACTACGACGACATGAGCGGGCACTATTGGTGTCCCAGCTTACAGAGCAGTTTGAAGATCAAGTGGTGAAGGTCATGAGAGAGGAAAATATTGAAAGCAAAAGCCTAGAAAATTTTTTGAAGCCATTTAATATACCTTATGGATTGCTAAAAGAAGAGACTCGACAATATATCAACAAAGCTACAAATAAAGAGCCTGATCATGATCTGTAGTTCAAGATGAAGATGTTTAAATATACACAAGAAGAATTTGGCAAGGGAGATTCGATATGGAGACAAAAGTTTTTAGAGAATAATCCAACCTTAAGGTTACACTAGGAGTCAGCACCATATGTGCTACACGCTACAAAGTGTGACCAAAGCCAAAGGTCACTGGTTTCGAGAAGAACAACCTGCTCGAGAGCATCTCTTCTTGGTGACTATAAAGATCATGGACACCGATCATCAGTTTTTGGTCATGTCCTAGGATTTCAAAGTCTTACATGAACTCCCATCAACCGTGGACATAATGACAAAGGCAGGCATTCAAAAATACTTCGAACTACCCATTTATAAGTGAGACTTTCAATGATGTACTCAGGTAATGAACACTATTCAACCGGCCTTACATAACCCCTTAGTGCACAAAGCAAAAGTCCTAGGTATGGAAGGAGAATGGGTGATTATTCAATTCACTCACGAATTGATAAAAGAAGCATTTGGATGGGAGAAGGATGAAAATATAGCCCTAAAGGATGAAAGCCAAGGGACGAACACTTGCACATTCATGGATATTAATTGTATAGAAATTGAAGAAGAGGTCCATCTGATTCACCAACATTTTTACTTTCCAAACATGCATCACTACACAAAACCTCAAAAGATCATAGTACAACTCTTATCTCATGCAACAAAACAAATTGGTAATCAAGTGAACATGATGCCTTACATCCAAGAGTGTTTATTCGAAGCTAAGAAATAATGGGGCCACAAGAAGTTCCTAAATGGAAGTGTCACACTAACTATTCTGTTCTACCATGCTTTAGGTATTCGGAAATATCTTAAGGAAATGCCTTCATCAATGGAGATGGCTGAGCCACGGTACCAAGGAAAAAGAAAGGAGTAAAAGTGACGGAAGAGGTGGGAACCAGCTCTCAACCTAGGAGTCAAAATAATTGATTTTATTTGAATTGAAATCATTTTTCTAAGTGATTTTGAGGCTCATACCATGTGATCTATGTTTCAATGAATGTGTATAATTTTTTCTTTCATATGATGAATTTTTTTCTTTTGTTAAAATACATTTGATCAGGAATTTTCATCATGTTCACTACCATAGCATGTTGAGATGCTATTTACATGAACACAAAACATGATTTACTGTGTTTTATATTTTTGCATTAACCTTTGAATTATATTTAATATGTGTGTTAAAGGATTTTTTCAAATTCTCTTTGTAGAAGGTATGTGATTTTTTCGAAAATTGTCAAAAAAGGACACTTAAGTGTCATGTTTTGGTACCAAACTAGTGTTAAGGGAAATGTTCAAGGCTGAAGAAGTGCTTCCTGCTTCGAAAAGAATACACATACTTCCAAGAACCACCGTCAAAAATACCAAGACCATTACAAAAGAAGAACTAAAGGATGCTATTCAAGACACTCACAAATATGTTTGCAGGTTGCAAAAGACTTTGTATGGGTTGAAGCAAGCTCCTTATGCATGGCATGCAAGGATTGCTGATTACTTAACCACCACTGGGTTTTCTATGTGTGATGCAGATCATTCACTATATGTAAGGAAAGGTGATGATGGTATCACAATTGTGGCTATCTATGTTGATGACTTGATTGTAGGTGGTGATAATGAAGAAGGCATCAAAGAGGTAAAGCAACTTCTTATGCAGGAATTTGACATGAAAGATCTTGGTGTGTTGCACTACTTCCTGGGCATTGAGTTTATACATACAAAAACAAGTATATGGATGTCGCAAAGGCAATATGCTTTGAATATGCTACAAAAGTATGGTATGGCTGATTGTAAGCCAATTTCTATGCCATTAGATCAGAATTTGAAGTTGGATACTACATCCGCTGAAGCATTGGAAAATGCTACTATGTACAGGAAAAGTGTGGGAAGTCTTATTTATCTCACAATTACAAGGCCTCATGTAAGCTATACTATTGGACTTGAAAGTCAATTTATGCAGGTTTCCAAGAAGCCACATTTGGATGCTCTGAGGCGCACTCTACGTTATGTGAGTGCTACTTTGAATTAAGGAATGTTTTATGAAGCAGGTGTAGATTTGCAGGCTCATGGATACACCGATGCAGATTAGGTTGGTTGCATTCTAGATAGAAGATCTACTAGTGGCTTTCTATTCTCACTTCGGAGTGCAGCTATTACATGGAGCAGCAAGAAGCAACCCACTCTTGCTCTATCGAGTATAGAGGCTAAGTATAGAGGTGCTGCAATGGCAACATGTGAGGCATCATGGTTGGAGATGCTACTTACAGATTTAGGTGTGGAAGTGCAAGAGCCTATCACTATCTATTGTGATAATCTTAGGAGTATACAGTTAGCATGGAACCGTGTTTTTCATGCTAGAACAAAGCATATCGAGGTACATTATCACTTCGTCAGAGGGAAGGTATTAGCAGGTGATATTGATTTTGTTTATGTGAGAACAGATGAGCAAGTTGCTGATATTTTCACTAAATCACTTGGAGCAAAGAAGTTGAAGAAGTTTCGGAAGATGCTTGGATTAGTGGACATGACACTGAGCTTGAGGGGGAGTGTTGAGATATCAAGCTCAACATGTGATGATCCAAGATGACATGTATCAATTTTTCGTTTCTTTGACATGTATAGTGGTCATGCCGGTATATGTCAGGGATACTTCATTGAGCTTTATTAGATTTATCTACCAATATTGATGGCACATTTGTTCCTTGTTAGCTCACTCATTTGCAGACATTAGGTTTTACTGATCTTTATATATTGCACTTGTTGTATTCTTGTCTTTTAGGTCATTCTTGTACATTCCTTTTTATGTGGCAGAAGAAGAAGAAGAATATTATTCTTCCTTGCCTCAATCTGAGTGTGTGCTTCTCTTTGATTGTGACAGAGTGTGTGTGTGAGCTCTCTTGCTTATCTCCTTCCTCGTGAAAACTCTGTCGTCCCCGACAGGCTTTGGAATTTGAGAGGAGTACGTCTTGTATACCTTTTTCTCTGTTTTGTTTAACAAATTAGCTTCACATATCATTAGTTGCTTCCAATGTTCGGACCTGACACCGTCATGTGGCGGTTGGTGATGGTCGGCAAAAAAGCTTAGTTCATAAGCTACTAGTCTCGCATTTAGATTAGCAAACATCTTAGTAATATCTTTGAATCGATTTCAAAAAAAACTTGGTGAAAAAGGCTTCTTCAAAAGTTTGCATGTATGTACTAGGCAAAAACATTATTCATCAATAGTAGGCCATAATAGTGAGTCTAATCGGCATGATAGAAAGATCAAAGACCAAAATATCGGTTCCTTGATTGATGCCAATAAAGTTCAAAAATGTATATTCTACGGGCTTGAATACTTTGAGTATGGTTAGAATCATGTTGAGTATTTTGTTCGTTAGCTTGATGGTGAGATCAGGAACTTTTGCATACCAAGATAACCAAAATTTGATGGTTCTGATCATGTATTCTTCCATAGGAAAATAATTATGTGGCTGGCTCGAGAGTAATGGAAAATTGAGCCACTTCTTATTTAGTTTATCTTGACTTTGCAATTCACAAAATTCTAGCCAATAGCATCAACATGGCACAGAACAAAATGCTAGATTAACTTGTAGTAAATATGGTGCTTCCTGCCAGTGTGCCCGCAATGTTGGATTTCTCTCCAAAAACTTCCTCTGTCAAATGGGATTGAGAGCTTCAAACTCCTGTTGAGTGTACTGAAAGATGGTTGCTTTAAAATTCAGATGCTCGTATGGATCCTTTCCCATGGTCTTCTTGATGTATCTTTGAGTTTGTTCTTTCACGATTCCATATGGAAGGTTGAAGGGCTTCATTATTGCATCTAGATCTTTACTTTTGATTTGAGCCTCTTTCATGACTTGTTACTACTTCATTTTCAAAATTTTCGGTAAGTCGATACACTAGTAGTGCTCATTCTTTTTTACTTAGCTCTACAATATATGCCATTGGGTGATCATCATATTCCTCCATAGCCAGTTCCATTATTGGTGAATGAACGATTGGGGGAGAAAGAGCGTGTACCTCAGTCTCATCAATAGCCATCATGGATGGTTGCACTGCTAGTGTCCCCAAGTTCTTGGCCTGTGCTAATTGTTCTCTAAGCTCTACTATGAGTTTGTCTTTCTCTTCATGTTGTTCTTTACTAGCCTTGAGCTCATCTTCCACTTTTGCCTTTGCTTCACATATCATCTTGACCTGATCAACATCCTCATTGCATTGCTCCGTGTATTTATTTACTCCTTCATTCCATTTAAGCTCCCATGTTTTCGCTTCCGCTTTACATGTGGTCTCTATCTCCACCTGTTTTCTCTTCTCTTGGGTAAGTTGGTTTTCCAATACTGACAACTTTTCCTGCAACTCTTGTATGCATATGCCAACATTGCTTTCCAATGGCTGGTTCAATAGAATAGAGTTCATTAATTCTTTATTTCTCGTATGTAGATTATCGGCTTCGCCCATATATACCTTGATCTGACTCTCTAGTAATTTGCTGCAATTGAACATCCTTCTTTTCTCTACTTCGTACGTTGCATGTTGCTTTCTCAGTGCCTTCACTTCCTCTTGAAGCTCCGATATAGACATAGTCATTTCATGTAGTTTGACTTTTAGCAACACATTTTCTTCCTCAATATGGTTGCATTCTTCTATCTTTCTTACCAAGTCTTCTATTTTTTGAGCAAGCTCTTTTTGAATGGCTATGTTTTTGGCAGAGGGCTCTTCACTTATGTTCTGGAATTGATTTCTTGCCTCAAATAATTCTGCTTTTTCCTTCTCCGCATCCATCAAGAGGTTTTGCATTGTCATGGCCGTGTCAATCGTGTTCCGGACTATAGGATTTATCTAGTTTACATCTACATTCAGCCAAGTTCTCGATATAAGTGGCTCTTCTCCTATTTGCACATCTTTACCTTGTGCCACATGTAATGTTTCTTGGTGTGGTTGCCTTATATGGAGGTGAATGTTGGTTCGGCCTTCTCAATGGGGTTATTTTTGTCTTGTATTGCTAGTTCTTCAGAGTGCATCTTATGAGAATCAACCACCACATCCAAGGGTGATTGTTCAGCCACAACCCATATAGGTAATACATGTCCTCCCTCGTCTTGTAGCTCAGTGGTGATTGGTTCTATCTTTCGATGTATCATATTTCTAGTCTCGAGAAGTGATGTTTCCTTGAGTGATATCCTTGTTTGCTCGTTCAATTGTATGATATGTTCTCCTTCCATAGATACTTCATTCAAAGGCTGAATTGGTGCTCCTTGTTCATCCTCCTTTTCAGTTGACTGTTGAACTTGATTGAGTTCCTCCCATTCTTCTCCCATATGTTCGTCTATTTGGATATACGTGTTCAAGGTGTCATGTTCATGTGATGACTCATCATCTAAACTAGAATCATCTAGTTCCAATTCTTTATACCAGTCTTGCATTCCTTGCTACTTGTGATGATCTTTATGTGCTTGCTTGATGGTATGGGTGGCCTTGTACTGGAAGGTTGATTTGACCTCTCATGTAAACGTGTGTGGCTTCTAATGTGGTGGAGATATCTCTTCTTATAATGGCTACCGTTGTTGTTAATGGCACTTTAGGGAGTTCATGTGTTCTTTTGGACTATGGTGTTTGTGATACTTCAACCATTTGAGCTCATTTTGCACCTCTCATAGTTACTTTTGAGCTAGTGCCCACCTCCTCCACTAGGGCTACACCCTTTTGTTTCTTTGGTACCGTAGCAACCTTCACATATTTTGTCATCTACACAATGGATATCATAGGCCGTAAGCAATCTTTCATGTTTAATGTCTGATATATAAGTAGTGTCAGGGAAGAGATTCCCTTTAAAAACTTCTTGTGGCTCCACTGCTTTTTGGCTTCAAATATGTGCTCCTGAATGTATGGTGTCATATTGATGATTCCCAATTTTCTTAACTGTATGAGATAACAATTGTACTACAAATTTTTGTGGAGATGTATATATATGCATATTGGGAAAACAGAAGTGTTGATGCACCAGTCTCACTTCCTCTTCAATGTCGATCCTATTGATATCATCCTTCAGATCTATGAGACCATCTACAGTCCATCCAAATAATTTCTTGATTAGCTCATGTGTGAATCCGATAGTTTGAGATTCCCCATTGCAATCTAATACCACGGCTTCAAGGACAGATGACTTATCAAGGGTAGGATGTAAAGTATTCATGCTTTGCGTGCATGTGCTCACACATTCACTATAGGCATACCGTGCAAGATTCTAAAATCTTAGGTCATCACTGGGAATTGATGCTCTTTGTCCATGATCTTGATAGTGATGAGAAAAAAATGCTCACTTGCTAGGTTGTCATCTCTAAACCAGTGTCCTCGAGCCTTGATAGCAGATTATAGAGGAAACTCTGATATATTCGTTTCATGGGTAGCTTCAGAATCAAATGATACTTCCTTGGTAGATTCAGAGCTTGAGGGAGCCATCTATAATTGAAGGATTTAATTATTAGTATCAAACTTGAAGTAAGTTGCTGTGGTGTTTCGATCGTTCACTCCATGTGTTGTGTCCCCACTCTTAGAGTGTGTAAGGAACATAATGTGAAGAGAGATGGTGGATGCAATCCAAAGATGAGTAGGTGCCGCTACAACTAGCTTCACACCAGCCAACTGAGACTTCAGAGTTGATTAGTAGACCCTTTGAGCTTCCTAAATCCACCAAAATATCATCCAAGTACTTTGGAACATGTATCCCAAAAGTTTAAGTCAAGACAAACTAGTTGCGAAATGACTAGCTCCCAAAAACTTGCTATTTTTGGACATACACCTGCTAGAAAAAATGAATAGTGCTCTCAACCTGGTAGGAATTAAAAACATTCCTTTTGGGCATAGCAAATAGACTTAGCAAGCTTCTTATTCCAAGTTAAAACACTTTAAATGATGGACTGAGCACTGAGAACAAGTTTCATCAATTTCTAGAATATTCCCACAATTCTCGGGGCTCTGTAGAGATAGACCAGTGAGCAGTAAAATGCCGATATATCCAAAAATATAAATCCAATGACCTTGAAAATCGATATTCTGAATCTAGACAGTACGATCTATCCAACGCACTTTAAAACACGGAAAAAGGTTCAGTAAAACTCGAGATATGAGCTTCTGAAGGTACTCCTCTGAGTGAGTATGGCAGAGAACAAAACAGAGAAGTAGATGATAATAAATGTATAGATTCACATATGATTACAACCACATTGGCAATGAATCTTTGCACAATGGGAGTATAATGATAGAGCTATGGAGTAAGCTCTTCAATCTCTACAAAATGACATGAAGTGGTCACGTACAAGGCTTGGTAATCGCCTCTTCCTTCTTGCTCTTTTTATAGCGATTCTTGGAAGGAGTTTTGAATTCGAATTCGAATGGCTCCACCTAAAAGTGATCCCCAAAGTTAGGAGAGATTCCCTCAGCTCAAAAATTCGTGGTTTTAGGTAGTTAGAGCCACGACTTTGCTTTTACATCATGCATGAGGTAAGCCATCCTTTTCCTTTTTCTTTTTCAAAGTACAAGAGATAAAATGAACTCTTTTACAAGAGGTGTTCACATGAATACTCATGTGACTTACAAATGAGGATAATATCAAACATATCAAGCATGTAGGCTTGGGAAAAATGCACCAACAGCTCCCCCTCAAGCCTAACATGCTTGGCCTCCAAATAAGTCTTCAATTGTCCTTGATTTCCTACAAGCCAATCATCAGCTTGAATCTAGTTAACTTTGTACCATCAAGAGCTTTAGTCAACATGTCTGCACATTGCATATATGTAGAGACATAGGATAGTTGAATATCCTTGCTCATTAGCTTCTCCCTTACATAATGGTAGTGGAATTCAATATGCTTGGTTCTAGCATGGTATACCGGATTAGCTGCTAGATGTATTGAGCTTGTGTTGTGACAAAAACTGTGAGGTGTTGAAGAATGAAGTCCAAGATCTGTGTACAAAGACTTTAACCACATGATTTCTTGAGTTGCATTAGCCAAAACTCTATATTTCGCTTCAGTAGAAGATAATGCCATTGTTGGTTGCTTCTTCGATGACCAAGAAATGATTTTTGAACCTGCAAATGATATATACCCGGATGTGCTTCTTCTATCATCTCTAGATCTGGCCCAATCTGCATCTGAGTAGAGCTTTAGTTCAATATCTGAAGTATATGAATAAAACAAACCTTCATTCATGGTCCCCTTTAGGTACTTGAGGACTCTCTTGGCTGCTTCCATATGTGGTCTTCTCGGCTTATGCATACATTGACTCAATATGCTAACACTATAGCATATATCCACCCTTGTGAGTGTTGCATAGTTCAAACTTCCAACCAAGCTTTGATAGCTTGTGATGTCTTCAATTGGATCTCCTTCATAAGCACTAAGCTTATGATTTTGCTCCATAGGTGTACCTCCACACTTTTTCCATCTTGAACTTGACGAGCATGTCATGCACATACTTCCTTTGTGTGATGTATATACCTGAATTTGTGTAGATCAACTCCAATCCAAGAAAATGAGTGAGCGGTCCGAGGTCACTTATTTTGAACTCCTCCTTCATCTGACTCTTTACCTGTTTGATTCCTTCAAGATCATTGCCTGTGATAATAATATCATCAACATACACACATAAATAGATCACTTCAGATCCATTCCTCTTTATGAACAAAGAGGTATCCGCCTTGCTAGCTTTGAATCCTTGGTCCTGCAAATAAGTCACCAATCTGAAATTCCAAGCTCTTGGAGTTTGCTTCAATCCATACAAAGCTTTCTTTAGTTTGCATACGTAGTTAGGATGATGTGCATCCTCATATCCAGGAGGTTGTGACATATACACTTCCTCATAAATCCATCCATTCAAGAAAGCATTCTTTACATCAAGTTGATAGAGATTCCAATTTCTAGATGCAGCAAGACTAATGAGAACCCTAATCGCAGGCATTTTTGCAACAGGAGAGAAAGTCTCCTCATAATCAATACCATGGGTTTGAGAAAACCCTTTAGCAACTAACCTTGCTTTGTGTCTATTTATACTTCCATTTGGATTCCTCTTGATTTTGTATATCCATCGAGATCCAATTACCTTCATAGATGGCTTGTTAGGTACAAGCTCCCAAGTGTCATTCTCCTTCAAGGCTTCCATTTCTTCATCCATTGCATCTCTCCAAGCTTTCTTGGTTTGTGCTTCTTCGAATGTGGTAGGTTCTTCATTGGTTGAATCCTTTGCAATGTAGATTGAGTGCTTGGTGACCAAAGAAGTATCATAACCAAACCTCTATGATTTCTTCTTCTCCCTTGAAGACCTTTGAAGTGGTTGATGTGAGCTCTCAGGTCCATATGTAGCATCCTGCATCTTTGCTTTACCTTTATTCTTCCATAGTTTTAGTCTTTCCAAGTCTTCTAGGTCAATCTCCGAATCACTTTCTTCAATCTGCTCTAGCTCCTTTGGTTGAAGTGATGGAAAATCTTCATCCAAGTCATATGGCAGCTTCACTTTCCTGTCATCATCAAACCATGATTTGTTTTCATCAAAAATTACATCTCTACTCACAGAAAATCCTTTATTGGTTGGATTGTACAATCTATATCCTTTTTGGTTTTGATCATAACCAATGAATACACACTTCTCTGCCTTGGGATCCAATTTCCCTCTTACTTGAGAAGGAATGTGAGGATAGGCTAAGCATCCAAAGATTTTGCAATGCTCTAGACTAGGTCTTCTTCCATTCCACACTTCATATGGAGTGGTTCCATCTAGTGACTTCGATGGAAGTCTATTTATGAGATATGTGGCTGTCGACACAGCCTCTGCCCATAGGTAGTTTGGCAATCCCTTTTCGTTGAGCATGGAACTTGCAGCTTCGACAATTGCTCTGTTCCTCTTCTCTGCTACACCGTTGAGTTCGGGTGTATACCTTGTAGTGACTTCCCTTTTAATGCCTCATTCATGCAAGAAGGCATCAAATTCAAAAGAGAAGTATTCTCCTCCACCATCTAATCTCAGTCGTTTCAAAGTCCTACCTGTTTGGTTTTCAAGAAGAGTAATATACTTCTTAAAGTAATTAAACACTTCATCCTTGTGCTTCATGAAAAACAGAATGGTCCACCTGCTACAATCATCTATGAAAGACACATAATATCTTGAGCCTGATATAGATGGCTCCTTGCTTGGACCCCACACATCTGTGTGCACTAGATCCAAATGATTTTGATACATATATCCTTTCTTATTGAAAGGTTGTCTATGAGCCTTGCCGAGTTGACAAGCTTCACACTTATAAATCATGTGTTGCCTTGTGATATTAGGCAAACCAAGTACACTTTGGTCCCTGCAAATTTGTTTGAGTGTCCTCTCACCAATGTGAGCAAGCCTTTTGTGCCATATCTCCAACTCTGTTAGAGTTTGAGATCCATAGCTAAACAAAGCTATGTTCTTTGTATCTTCCACTTCAAAAGTGAAAAGCCTTCCTGTCTTTTCTCCTTTGGCAATCCTTCGAAAGCCTTGCCTTGGGTCTTCAACATATGCTCCGAATCGATTGAATCTAACCTGCAATCCTTTTTCAACAATCGGTCCAACACTTATTAAATTTTTGGTAATTGTAGGTACATACAAGACTTTGCTTAAGAGGTTCATATTCCCATCTGATGTCTTCACATTACCTATCTTCTCCACTGAGTGCCTTGTGTCATCTCCTGTCTGCACTTCATGCTTGTTATGAGGATCTTCCAAATCAAAAAGTAAAGCCACATTTCCTGTTACATGGTTTGAGCATCCCGAATCAATGTAAAATATGTGATCATCATCCTTACCCTTCTTCACTGATAGATTCATAATCAATAATGAATCTTCTTGACTTTGGTCCTCTGCATAGTTATTGTAATCTCTTCTTCCTCTATGGCCACTTTGATAGTTGTTGTTGTTGATGTAATTGTTGTTGTAGTAGTTGATGTTGTAGCCTCCATTGTACCTGCCTCTATTTGATCCATAGCCACCTCTATTGAATCCTCTTCCTCTTGAGTTCCTCGGGTTCCTGAAACATTCTTCAGTAGTATGATTAGATAAGCCACATATGTTGCAAGGTTGAGATGATTGGAATCTCCCCCTGCCTTGCTTTCCACTTCTACCTCTTCCTCTAGCTCTTCCTCTACCTGCAAAGTTTGCTTGGAAAGAGCTACCTTCATCTTCATTCTTCTTATTCTTTGACTTGTCCTTGACCTTAGCTTTATCAGAATATAAGGCAGAAGTTTGATTACCTCTTGAGGACTCACCACCTTTGCTAATCTTTGCTTCATGAGTGAAGAGTTGGCCCATGAGTGTGTTGAGGTCGGGTACATACATATCCATGTATAAATCCATTGCTGTTGTGAATGACTCCCACTTGTCGTCTGCTTTGATTCCATTTATGATTTTTCTAATGATTGGCTCCTCTTCAATTACCTCTCCAATGCTTCCAAGTTGGTCGGAAATCTCCTTCATCTTTGTGACATAATCAGTCACATTTTTCTTCGGGCTTTGCTTCACTGTTGTGAACTCCATCCACAATTGGTTCTTCCTTGTACAAGTGTTGGAACAGAAGAAAAAAGCAAGTGCATTCCAGGTCTCTCTTGATGTCTTGCATCCCTTGACATGAGGTAAAAGAAAATTAGAGATTGAGTTTAGAATATAGGACCTTGCAAGTGCATCCTTCGAACACCAATTCGAAAGTCCTTCCACTTCTTCATGTGATGGTTGCCCTTTGTTCCTCATGGTTGGCATTGCTTCATCTCCGGATATGAATCCATATAGATTCCTCCCTTGAAGGTAAGCCTCCATCCTTAGAGACCATGCCGGGTAGTTGTTTCGATCCAATTTGTCAATTGTTGATGGAAATCCATCTCCCATGTTGCTTGACTATGCTCTCATACCACTGTGAAGAGAGATGGTGGATGCAATCCAAAGATGAGTAGGTTCCACTACAACCAGCTTCACACCTGCCAACTGAGACTTCAGAGTTGATTAGTAGACCCTTTGAGCTTCTTAAATCCACCAAAATATTAGCCAAGTACTTTGGAACATGTATCCCAAAAGTTTAAGTCAAGACAAACTAGTTGCGAAATGACTAGCTCCCAAAAACTTGCTATTTTTGGACATACACCTGCTGGAAAAAATGAATAGTGCTCTCAACCTCGTAGGAATTAGAAACATTCCTTTTGGGCATAGCAAATAGAATTAGCAAGCTTCCTATTCCAAGTTAAAACACTTCAAATGATGGACTGAGCACTGAGAACAAGTTTCATCAATTTCTGGAACATTCCCATAATTCTTGGGGCTCTGCAGAGATAGACCAATGAGCCGTAAAATGCAGATATCTCCAAAACTGTAAATCCAATTACCTTGACAATTGGTATGCACAAACTGCACAGTAAGAGCTATCCAACGCAGTTTAAAACACTGACAAATTTTCAGTAAAACTCGAGATATGAGCTTCTCAAGGTACTGCTCTAAGTGAGTATGGCAAAGAACAAAACAGAGAAGTAGATGATAATAAATGTATAGATTCACATATGATTACAACCACATTGGCAATGAATCTTTGCACAATGGGAGTAGAATGATAGAGCTATGGAGTAAGCTCTTCAATCTCTACAAAATGACATGAGGTGGTCACGTACAAGGCTTGCTAATCGCCTCTTCGTTCTTGCTCTTTTTATAGCGATTCTTGGAGGGAGTTTTGAATTCGAATTCGAATGGCTCCACCTAAAAGTGATCCCCAAAGTTAGGAGAGATTCCCTCGGCTCAAAAAATCGTGGTTTTAGGTAGTTAGAGCCACGACTTTGCTTTTACATCATGCATGAGGTAAGCCATCCTTTTCCTTTTTCTTTTTCAAAGTACAAGAGATAAAATGAACTCTTTTACAAGAGGTGTTCACATGAATACTCATGTGACTTACAAATGAGGATAATATCAAGCATATCAAGCATGTAGGCTTGGGCAAAATGCACCAACACATAATACTTGGTCTTTTTATAATTTATTGTTTTTCTTAAACTACAATGAAAATGGAAAATATTCATGACATAGCCGAAGCAATCGTGTTTATTATTTATTGTACATGGTGTCTCCTATTCCCAATGGGGGAAATGTGCTCACTTATTAGTACAAAGATACTGTTGTGCCTAATGCATGGACTTGTAATGTGGCCCTATTATGCTTACTCGAGGTGCATAGGACTCATCATGAGTACAAGTGGAATTTCGTTCTCTAACCATTAGTGATGCTGTTTTGGACTTTGGTATCCACATGTTCTTTGCCGTGGTGCTCTGAATGTCCTTCCAGAAGATTCTTATGTTGGCTGGAGGGTCGGTTTTGTTGTATTTTCACTCTCCATTCATATCAATTTTCAATGAAAGTTCCTACTTGTTCCATTTGCATCATCTATTTCATGGGAGTTGCTTGTCTTCTAAAGACATGTCTGTGTTTCCTTCGATCTCTTCATAAATTTGTTGGCTACTCCTTGATGATCTTGATAGCTTTCTTCGGTACCCATGTTTGATTCCTTGAAGTTTGAGCAGCCGTCAATACTTTTGGTATCCATACTTGCGCTACATGTGTAGGCCTATCTTTGATCAACACTTCAGGTTGATGTCGCTCTCGAATGAATTCCTTCTGGTTCTCCTTTACTTGAGACTTGTAGATGTCTAACTCGTCTTTGCGAACCCATATTTGTCATGTCCCTTTCCTCATAGTTGCATGTGTTGAATTTGATTTAGGTCATAGGTCTCTCAGTAGCTTATATGTAATAAGATCCTCACTTGTTCTCTAAGATTGGCTAGATTGAGATGACGGACTGAGTCAAGTGTCATGAGTGAGAAAAGTAGGGATTTCTTGGCTTGGTACAGAAGTGGACACTAGTTGATCAAGGTTCATAATGTCAGGGGAGCACTAGATTGTGCTCTCTGACTACACAAGACAAGATTTCGGAAACACAGTTCTGATTACAAGAATACCCACGAAGGGAAAATGCTACAAGAATATACGATCGATACAAGATGTCCCACAACCCGGGACCAATAGGTATGGAAAACTCGACTAGAGATGATACAGGAGATCCCACAACCCGGGATCGTAGGTAGGAAACAAGATATCTCGATTACAAGAAATCCCCTCAGGGATATGAACTGGATACAAGAAATAACTAGAAAGGATCTCGTACTACGAGATTACAATAGGACAAGAAAGGATGTCCACAATACAAGACTAGACAAGACTAGAGCTAGAAACAAGACTAGAACTTGAACTGGAACTTGAATGTACTTACTTGGAGGTCACGACTCCTTGAGCTCCCAAGACTGGCATTGGCAAGACTGATTATGAATGTGGCCAACCCCTCCTTATATAGGTTTTCAAGGGCGGTTCCCAAGGCGGTTGCGAACTGATGATGTCATCATGATGTCATCGATTTGTAACAAGACCTCCCAATGTCAGAATTCAGCGAATAGACAGTCGATCTTGGGGTTTTGGCACATTCCGGACGCAATGGAAGCATTGGTTTCTCCTAATTATGAACCAATCATGAGATACAGGGTTCACATGGAATCTTAGGTTCAGGATGGTTTCCTTCGTCCATGACATCACCTCCCCCTCAAGCGACGAGTTCCACGAGGAGCGGTCATGTTATCTGGTCTCGGCTTCGTTGGATTTTTCTTATGGAATTCTTGAACCTTGATTGGTGCTCTCTGAAGGTTTTCTGCAGGTTCCCAAGTACGATCACTGATGTCATACCCTTTCCAATGAATAAGGTATTCCAATCTTCCCCGGGATATTCTGGAATCTAGGACATGCTCGACTTCAAATTCTTCATGATCATCAATCTCGATAGGTGGTGAAGGACTAGGTCTCTCCCCCCTCAATGGTGAAATCTGATATGGTTCCAACATGGATACATGGAAAACTGGATGTATTCTCATGGTACTCGGTAACTGGAGTTTGAAGGTGACTGGATTAATCTTGGCCAAGATGGTAAATGGTCCAAACTTTTGATGATCTAACTTTGCACAAGGCCTTGAAGTTTGTAAATTGTTTCGGAGTAACCATACTTTATCCCCAATTTGATACGATGGATTCTGGACACGATGTTGATCTGCATAGTACTTATATTGTTGTTGAGCTTTATGGATCTCTTCCTTCAGTTCTTTGTGAATTTCCATCAGGTACTGGGCCTTGTCTCTGGCAGCTGGGTTCTTGACATGATTTGAGAGTTGTATATCCATCCTTGGATGTTGTCCATAGTTTGCAAAGAAGGGAGTTTGCTTAGTAGATGCATGAACACTATTGTTATAGGCAAACTCTGCAAAGGGTAACAACTCAAACCAATCATTTTGGTGATAGTTGCTAGTGCAACGGAGATATTGCTCCAGGACTTGATTCACTCGTTCTGTTTGTCCATCAGTCTGTGGATGATTTGCTGTAGATAGTTTAACTTGAACACCAAGGAGCTTGCAAAGACTGTTCCAAAAGCTGGATATGAACTGTGGACCTCGATCACTGACAATGTCATCAGGCAATCCATGAAGCCTAAATATGTACCTAAGAAAAAGTCTGGCAGTGGCTGCACCTGTGATTGCCTTGGTAGTTGGAATGAAGTGTGCCATCTTTGTAAATCTATCCACAATAACAAGAATGGCATCATACTTATCTGACTTTGGTAGATCTGTGATGAAATCCATCGACAATGAAGCCCATGGCCTTTCTGGAATAGGTAGAGGTTGCAAGAGGCCATGAGGTTTATGTCGGGGTACCTTAGATCTATTGCAAGTATCACAGGTTCGAATGTATTCTTTGACTTCCTTCCACATCTGAGGCCACCAAAAGTCCCTTGATATGAGTTCTATTGTTTTATTTACTCCAAAATGTCCTGCTGCAAGGTTGTCATGGCGTTGTTGAAGTACTTGGATCCTGGGCTTTCCTGGAGGGACATACAATAGGTTCTTATAGAGTAGTAAACCATCCTTTTCCTGAAATTCGCTTACTTCTTGGAATTTTCCTTCTTGAACTTTCTGCTTAACGTTACAAAACAATTCATCCTGTGGTAGATTCTCACGGATCAACTGATTCAAGGCTGAATCTTCATGATGGCTTGAAGAGATAGCTGCTAACTGGAGATGCTCGGGCTTGAGTAATACACTCTCTTGTTGATCAAAGGCCTCTTCACCCTTCTTTGGTGCAAGGTAAGATCTTCTGGATAGGGCATCTGACTGACATTGATGACGTCCTGGACGGTATGTGATGACAAAGTCGAATCTGGATAAAAAGTTACTCCATCGAGATTGCCTTCTATTGAGGATCCGGGTGGTCATAAAATACTCTAGGTTCTTGTGATCTGAATATACAATGACTTTATGAGCTGCTCCTTCTAGATGGTGACGCCAGGTATCAAACGCGTCTACTATGGCAAGGAGTTCTTTATCATGAATTTCATAATTAATTTCTGGAGGGGAAAACTTCCTTGAATGATATGCAACTGGATGTAGTTGTCCATCATCTCCATATTGGGAAAGAATGGCCCCTAGAGCAAAGTCCGATGCATCTGTCTCAAGGAAGAAGGGCTTACTAGAATCAGGATGAACTAGGATTGGAGCAGTAGTGAATGCTGATTTCAAGGTCTGAAAGGCCTTCTCTGCTTCTTCGGTCCATGAGAATTTGGAGTTCCCTGTAAGCTTGGTAAGAGGTGTCACTATCTTGGAGTAATCTCTGATGAATATCCTATAGAAATTGGCAAAACCCAAAAAACATTGTACATCTCGAACACATGAAGGTGGTTGCCAATCAAGGATTGTCTCAATCTTCTTAGGGTCCATAAAAATTCCTTTATCTGATACTATGTACCCTAAAAATTCCACTTCTGTCTTATGAAAAGAACACTTCTCCAATTTCGCATACAATCCTTTTTCTCTTAGTTTCTCTAGGACTATCTTTACATGATCTTCATGATCCTCTAGATTTTTTGAAAATATCAAGATATCATCAAGGTATATTACAACAAAATCATCTAAATATTCTCGAAAAATATCATTCATCATATGTTGGAAGACAGCTGGAGCATTTGTAAGACCGAAGGGCATAACTACATATTCAAAATGCCCATACCTTGTTCGAAATGCTGTCTTCCATTCGTCTCCTTCTCTGATCCTGACAAGGTTGTAAGCTCCTCGAAGATCAATTTTCGTGAAGAATTTTGCTTTTCCAAGGCGTTCCAAGAGCTCTGATATGAGTGGTAGAGGGTATCTGTTTTTTATAGTGACTTTGTTCAATCCACGATAATCTACACACATCCGGAGAGTCCCATCCTTCTTCTTTACAAATAGAATAGGAGCTCCTGCTGGAGACTTCGAGTGTTTGATAAACCCCTTTGCTAGATTCTCATCAATGTTCTTGCGTAGTTCTGTAAGTTCCTCTGGAGATAGTCTGTAGATTGGTCCAAAGGGTGGTTGTGTTCCCTCTTGAAGATCTATGGGACAATCATAAGGTCTATGCTCTGGAAGGATATCTGCATTCTTCTTTTCAAAAACATCTTCAAAGCCGTTGTACTGATTGGGTAGCTGTACTGGATCATCTTTCTTGGATTCTTGAGCTGGTATGGCATAGATCATATATGTAGGTTCCTTCCTTACTGCATGTATGAAGGCTTTAGCTCCAACATATGTTGGGTTCTTCTGGATATCTCGACGGGTGATTTTATTCTTTTCCCAATTAATTTCTGGATTATGTTTCTTTAACCACGGCATTCCGATGATAACCATATTTGCTGGACTCGATATTACATTGAAACATATGTGTGAATCATGGTCACCAAGGTGTACTCTTAGTGGTATGGTTTCCATGGTTATATTCCCCGATGCTAGAGGCCGTCCATCTACTACTTCGGCTACTACTGGTCTGTTCTTTCGAAGTACTGGAATTCCATGTTTCTTAACGAGTCCTTCATCAATGAAACATGAGGACGCTCCTGAATCTACTAGAGCTATGAGGGAAAGGGTCTTCTTAGACAGGATTAACTTGACAGGGGCAAGACATGTTTCTACGGGTGTGGATGGAATTATGAGACCCTTTCGTATATCATGGTCCGGCTGTATGGTCTCTTTTACAACTGGACTTCCTCGTTTCCCTGCTCTACAAGGGTGGCTGCGACTTTGGAGTTTGTTCTCTTGTTGGGACAATTAACTGCAATGTGGCCAGGGTTTCCACAATATAGACATAATTTGTTATCCCTCCTTCTTTGTTTCTCTTGTGGTGTTAGAGGCTGGAACCTAGTTACATCTATCTGCATAGGTTCGGGCATAGTGTCATCTCTAGGAGTAGGCTGGAAAGGTTTCCATTGGCGAGGTCTTCCTTCTACTTGTTTTTCTTGTTTCCTTTCAAAAAGACGGTTATCACATTGAATGGCTTGGTTGATGTATTCATTCAATGTCTTCACCTCTGGCATCGTGAGTAGAAGGTCCTTCACGTCATCCCTTAAGCCCCATCTAAATTGGCTAATGAAATAATCTTCATGCCAAGTGAGGTCACATATCAACTGCCTAAATTCTGATGCATAGGTAGAGGCAGGGCGGTTACCTTGACGTAGCTTTCGAAGTTTTGTTTCTGCCACTCGACTCGTGTCTGCATCTCCAAATGTGGCGACAAGCTCTCCAAGAAATGCCTCATAATTATGAAGTACGGCCATATCCTTCTCCAAGATTGGGGCGAACCATGATAAAGCTTGACCATAGAGCAAGGTTCCAATAAAACCGACCTTGGATGCATCATCAGGGTATCTATCAGGCTGCATGCGAATGTACAATTTGACTTGTTGCAAGAATCCTCGAAACTTTGTACGATCACCATTGAACTTTTCTGGCATGCAAATCTTGGGTTCCTTCACAAATGATGTACTGGGCCGTTGGTTCACTTGAATACTCCCTTGATTCGCTTGAAGACTCCCGATTCGTTCTTGTAATTCTTGAAGGAGTGTACCTACATGCACTGGATGTCCCATCTCGACTTGTGTCTGTCGACGACTTAGGTCTTCGACTTGTTGTTGGAGACTCTGAAGTGATGCTACGATCTGTTCATAAGCGTTCTCCATGATGTCTGGTCTTGGATAGAAGATAGTCTTGCCAAAATGTCAGGGGAGCACTAGATTGTGCTCTCTGACTACACAAGACAAGATTTCGGAAACATAGTTCTGATTACAAGAATACCCACGAAGGGAAAATGCTACAAGAATATACGATCGATACAAGATGTCCCACAACCCGGGACCAATAGGTATGGAAAACTCGACTAGAGATGATACAGGAGATCCCACAACCCGGGATCGTAGGTAGGAAACAAGATATCTCGATTACAAGAAATCCCCTCAGGGATATGAATTGGATACAAGAAATAACTAGAAAGGATCTCGTACTACGAGATTACAATAGGACAAGAAAGGATGTCCACAATACAAGACTAGACAAGACTAGAGCTAGAAACAAGACTAGAACTTGAACTGGAACTTGAATGTACTTACTTGGAGGTCACGACTCCTTGAGCTCCCAAGACTGGCATTGGCAAGACTGATTATGAATGTGGCCAACCCCTCCTTATATAGGTTTTCAAGGGCGGTTCCCAAGGCGGTTGCGAACTGATGATGTCATCATGATGTCATCGATTTGTAACAAGACCTCCCAATGTCAGAATTCAGCGAATAGACAGTCGATCTTGGGGTTTTGGCACATTCCGGACGCAATGGAAGCATTGGTTTCTCCTAATTCTGAACCAATCATGAGATACAGGGTTCACATGGAATCTTAGGTTCAGGATGGTTTCCTTCGTCCATGACACATAACGGGTGGAGAGTCACATGTAGACACATATTCATCATTGTTATGCTTCACATCAATTGTCTTTAGAGGCTTCTCATCTAATAGACAAAAGACTTCTCTGTGTCCAATCTTCGTGGATATGTAGCCTAAGGATAATTGATTGCTACTTTGAATTTGTATATCTAGTCTTGACCTAACACTAGCTCTTCCACTAGGTCGTCATCTTTAAAAACTAAAAATTTTTGATACATTGAACTGTTACCCAGACGTAGCGATAGGCTGGCGTCTCCTACACATTCAATGGTGAGTTCCTCCTATGCCTACCATGGAGGCCTTAGTTGCATTGAGGGATGCACTTAATTGTCTAGCTAATGATAAGCATATGTAGCTTAATGCAGCTCTGGTGTCAATCAATGCATCTATCAAGTGGTATTCCTCCATTTCTATTCCCATATTTAGGTAGGATTGACTCGCTTGTCATCTTAGGTTGTAGGCTCTGCTACCCTATAGTTGGCTATGGGAATTGGCTCCTCTCCTTGAAGATATCTTTCATCTCTTTCTCTCATCCATTCTTTTAGCTTTCTTATGTGTTCCAATGCTTCAAGCCTCGTTTCTTCTCTTATTCTCTCATCCTCTTCCTTTTGGTTCTTTGCCTTAAGTAATCTATTCATCATCTTTTTTGTTAGGGATTCTAAGTATTTCTTCACACGACAACCGCTTATATAATTTGGTAAGACTTCTCCATCCAGACTGGCTAGGTTTACTACTCCACTGGTAGAAATACGGTTAATTACCAATGGTCCATGTCCTCATTTTTGCAACTTCTTAGCATGTTGTTTTAAGGTGTATACCAAGACTAAGTCACCCTCTTTGAGTCCCTTATCTTTAATATGGGCATCATAGTAGGTCTTTTGTTGCCTCTAGGCTGCATAAATACCTGCTACAGCTTGTGGTCTAGTTTCATGAAATCTTTCAATCTGATCCTATTGTTGGGATAGTTCATGTCCAGTCTACTCATATCTTTCAGCTACTCAAAGAGTAGGGATCATGAGATTTATAGCTAAGATTGCATTTTGTTCGTACACAATATTGAAAGGTGTTGTGCATATAGTAGTCTTATACGCAACTCAAAAAGCCCAAATGGCATGATGTAATTGTTTATCCCAATCCGATTGTTTATTATTTACTATCTTGGTTAAAATGGTACAGAGCACTTTATTGGAACTTTGTGCCTATCCATGGGTGTTAAGGGCTCATTTCTTATGAATTACTAGGAATTCATTCATCAAAGTTTCTATTACTTCGTTAATGAAGTGTGTGCCTTGATCACTCATGATTTCAATGGATAGCCCAAACCTTGTGAATATATTTTCGAAGAGGAACTTGTCCATAGTTCTTGCATCATTCTTCCTTGTGGCCTTTGCTTCTACCCATTTGGTTAAATAATCCATGGCTACGATTATATATTCAGCATGAGACCCTTTAGTTGGAGGACTAATTGGTCCGATGAAATCTATACCCCATTTAGTGAAATCTCTAGAACTGATCATTGGTTGCAATGGAATTTCATCTCTTCATATAGGATATTTTGTTCTTTGACATACATCACACCTCTAAACATATGTCATCGCATCCTGGTATAAAGTTTGCCACCATAATCCGGCAAAAATAATCAATTTTGTAGTTTTATCAATAAAAAAATGACCTCTTGTTGCTCCATTATGGGACATCTCCAACACGTAGATATACTCATCTTCATGTATGCAGAATCGTAATTGTTTGTCTTAGCGACGTCTAAATAGTTGTATCCCTATGAGAGTATAATCTTTACTTGGCTCCTCTACAACTCGTGTTCTTGATAGGCTTGCTCCTTCCATGTATTCATGTGTCTTCAAGAGTTTCATTGTTCAAGCCAAAGGATCGAGTCCTAGCTCTCATCACAGAAGAAGAGGAAGTACATAAACCACTTAGATTATTTCATAATGTCAACAATGATTTTGATCACTAAAACAATGTAATATATGTATATATATCCAATTATTGCAAGTGCAACTCTATTTTTTGCAAGCAGAAGAGTCCTTGAGCTTGAGGAGTCTAAGTAGAAATCTCGGACCAATTTTTGTAATTTTTGGAAGCCGTTAGATAGTTCAAATTAGAGGAAGAACCTATTTTTTAACTATGCTGGTCACTAGATGTGAACCCATTCAAAACTAGGCAAAAACTATAAATAGAGCTAGAGAGCTCATTTTGAGGTTGTTGTTAGTTGTTGTTGAACCTATGAGCTAGAACTAGAAGAGCTATTGTAATTAGTTGATGATGAATATGAGTATGAGTTCTTTCCTTGCCTTCCATTGATCTCCATTGCAACTTTCCTAGTGTGTATGCATGTGTGTGTATGCTCATTGCATTTCTCACCATCTTCTTCATGCACATCATTTGCTCTTGATCTTCATATCGGCCTAACCTCTCCGCGAATTGACAATTACGAGGTGGAGGTCCTCACATTGGTACTTTCCATTGTGCTAGAGTGACACCAAATTTGGCGCCGTCGCCGGGGACGAGCTCTAGGTTGAGTGTGTGATGGTAAGTGTGTTGGAGAAAATCATTGGAAGGTAAATTTTTTTTGTTGTTTTGTTGTTTGTAGTTATTTTTTACACACTTTTACTCCTCTATTCCTCTAGTATCATTCCCTATAATTATCTCAAACTCCAAAAAATCACCAAAAATCACACATATTCCCTCTTTCTCTTCTCTTTCCCTCATTTGTGTGTGTGCGAGAGTGAGGGAGAGATTTTGCAGATGTATATTTCTGTTATTTGATGCACTAATCTTGCAGCCTAGCATCTGGACACAACATATTTGCAGGAAACATAGGTAAAAAATCTATTTTTCTCTCAAAAATTGCCATTGAACCTAACCATCACGATTGTCAGACTAAGGTAAGAATTTGGGCAAAATTTTTGGGAGCCTAAGTAAGCGCTTGCATAGATCCATGATTACTTTTGTGAAATTGCATCATTTTTTTACCATTGTGATGATGACACATCATCACGACTGTGTCTGACCATCACGACGGTCACTCACCATCGTGGAGATTGGATTACACCATCATGATCACATCTCACCATCGCGATGGTGGCTCACCATTGCAATGGTGCTTGGGAATCACAATCCTGACTAGCCGTGGTGGCTTGATCATCGGGATTGTGCTTGACCATTGTGGCCTTGACCATCCTCATTTGACCATCATGAACTGATCATTGCAATTATCAATGATCATCGTAGCTTGACTATCATGACTTGATCATCGCAATCCGGATTAACCATTGTGACTTGATAGTCGTGATTGTGTTTGATCATCATAAGTCCTGATCATTGTGACGTCTGACCATCATGGGTCTCACAACATCATGACAGTGACACACCATCGCAATTGTTGCTGACCATCACGACTATCAGACAAAATGCCAAATTAGGGTTTTGCATATAATTTTCAAAGTTTCTGGGGAGTCAAAACAACCACTTCTTAAGTCCAGGGGAACTTTGTAAGTGGAGTTTCCATTTCTTTATTTGGTGAAGATTTCTTTGAGCAAAGATATATTGTGATCAACAGAGTGTCATAGGACTCTTAGTATAGCTAGGATTCACCCTAGCTCATTGAGTGATAAGTAGTCGATGAGAGAAGAAGTAAGTGGGTGAAGGGATCAAGCCTAAAGGAATTTTGTAATTTGAATAAGCAACGCTCAAATGAATTAAAGACAAACACATTAAAACAATTCCTTGCAACAAATGTGAACAAGACAAGAACCTATAAAGAAAACACACAAAGAACTAAGTGATTGACCTAATTAAAGGGGTGAGTGCGATAAGGTGAGATTAGTATTAATGAACATGAGATCTGGAAAATACTTAGGGAAAAGTGATAAATGGAGTGTTCAATCTTCTGAGGCTAGTGTAAGAACTACAACAGGATCGTGGGCACAACAGCTAGAGAGTTATCCATACGAGGTTAGTTCAGATACAAGTGACTCCGATATGTCTTTCAACACGGGTAGAACATGGGTGTCGTTTAATGTAGCCCACATAGAGAAGATGGAGGGACCCTACAAGACCTAGTGGAAGTATATCTGCACGAATAGATTGGGGTGCTCGGGTATATGAGGATGGCCTTCATAGATCAGTGATTCAACTACATAATCCCGACCGACCTATGGGATTAGAACATCTAGCCGTGAAGTTTGAAAACCAGGCTTACATAGACAAAGAAGGGACCATGTATATCATCGCAATTAGGGCCGACTCAATGAATGAACTAGGTGAGATGGTAGAAAATGCAGGCATAGATGTGGAAGGACACCGTAAATAGATTTAGGAACCCAGAACACCAAGAGGAAAATCCATATTAACGAGGGTGATAACTCCTAAGTGGATGCCCTAAAACAATAGGAGTATAGATCTTTTCTGGAATATGGAAACCAATGAAGCCTTTTGGAGATATAGGCCAGAGCATCCTACTACGGCACAAGCAAACATGATTTATGAACTAAAGGACCCATAGATTCTAGGAAAGGTAGTATACCTAGATGACACCTCAGAACGAGTGTATAAGGTCACAGAACATGGACAACATATGTGTACATGGGGAGGAGAAATAGTTTTCCCTCTAATAAGATTGTAAGAACCTAAGGATAGTCTGGGTATTGGCACATCTCAAGGACAAAGAGAGAAGAACAAGAAAGGTGTAGCTACAAGTTATAGCTCCTCCTCATGACACTAGAACTAGACCCTGATCCACTGGATATGCTAGAGACCTCTGATGCCATGATGGTAGAGAACTGAATAGAATGATAATGGAGCTAGAAGAGTCCGAACACCAACAAATAAATCTATCAAGGAGTGAATCGACCACTATATAGTTGAGAAAACTAGAAATCTGGAAAAACTTTTGCCAAAGTATCCTCAACAAAATGAGCGTATGAACAGTGTCAAAATATCATAAAACTGCAAGTACTGACATGTTTTCCTGCATAGTGAATCACTAACTCCACTGCATATAATTAGTTACCCAATAGAATCCAACTATGCTTATCGAGCACCTATGAACAACTATCATACGTCTCCTATGGCGAGGGTGGGTAAGTCTTCCACCTACATCACCAAAGAGACCCCGACATCTCGGTGTCTCACAGTTAAGAAAACCTCACCATGACCCTCTTTATCAAACGTAAAAGGCTTTATGCAAAAATGTAACCGCTATATCAATGACCACATGGACGTACATAAGCGGTATCCATAGAAGCGTACATGGTGTGTATGTGCTCAATATATGCAGTAAAATGACAATAAAAGGCTGAATGCACAACCCAAAAAACTAGCCAATAACACCTGCAAGTTTTGTCAACTCTAATGTTTTAGGCTCAAAAAACCTGCATAAATTTGCAGTGGTTGCTCCCACCAAAACTTAAAACCTCTCAAGAAACCTGTAATTTTACGAGTATGCCTGAAAGCATAGCCCCAAAGGTTGATATTTATTGTCATAGAAGTACAAGGAACACCTTCTTGATGTTCTTGGACGTGTGTGAAGAGAACTATGTGTGAAAGTACTCCCAAGTAGCTCCAAAAGACACCCCAAAATTGCTTTAGAAATAGGCTTTGAAAGCAAAGAATGAAGCTTTGAGGGACGAGAACTTGTTCAACGTAATGTCAACCTTAGTCTTTCCCCTTCTTCAATCACCACAAGTGTAGCTTAGTGGCAAGAGAATGCCACAGTTATGAAATCTCTAGGGGGAACAGTACAAGGATGGGTGACCTCCCGGGAAGTACCGAGAACGTCTATATTCTTGATCATTGAGGTCCTCCTTTGCATGCAACCAACGGTGTCAACTGTGACTTCAGTGACTCAGATGACAAGGTATGCCAAGGTCTATGCCTTGGTCACCGCCTTAGTTGCCGCCTTGGAGAAAGCCTTGGGGGGGGGGGGGTGCTCGCTTCGCTCACACAAAAGGAACAAAGTTTTTGCCTCGAATTGCTCTGATACTAGTGAAGTATTTCGATGGCGATGCACCACAGTGCGCTCTCCTTGTTGAGAGCTCCATGATGATATCCACGGGGTAGAAAACTGAGCTCCTAAGGCTGCACACAGTACTTCCCACAGAGATTGTTGAATACACAAAAAACACACTACACAGTGGGCACGAAGATTGACTTCTTAGGTCTTCCAAATGCAGTCAAACTTACAGTCTATGACTGGCCAGGCCACTATATGTTTTATTAAAGAACATATACAAAGAAGTGTCCGGTGGCCATTTGACCTTTCACATGGACACTAATGGTAACACATTCTAGACACACGACACTATTGAACTTGAAGAGGTTAGGGGTGTATTGGTTGTCAATGGAAAAAGATGTCTGAAAACTATGTGACGAATGTCCAAAGTGTTGTGATAGACCCCCAATAGAACATGCCACTTTATACCAGGTGACCTTGATGCTAGATTAGAGTGAACTTTTAGTTACTTATCTAAGTACAAAGACTTTTCCAGAAGACATGACTGTAGCACGTAGATGCAGCCTAGAACAAGAGATATTAGACTACCAGCTCATTGGTGATAATTTGTATAAGCAAGGACGAGATGGTTATCTAAGGATATGCATGCACGAAAGAGAATATCTTAACCTATTGGAAGTTGCACACCAAGGTGCAACAGGAGCCCATTTTGGACCCTCTGCATATGGATGCCCACATCTACGTAAAACGATGTGACGTATGTCAAAGGACTTAGTATCCCATACTCAGGGATGAAATGTCCCTAGGACCCATGATGGGAGGGCATGCATTCTCAAAGTGGGGAATAGATGTCGCGGAACCTATTAATCCCCTTGTAAGGAATTCCCATGCTGAGCACATCATAGTTTCCACTGACTATCTTACTAAATGGGTAGAAGCCAAGGCCACAAGGAAAAACGATGCATGCACCACTGCTAAGTTCTTGTTCAAAAACGTCTTCACAAGGTATGGACTTCCTATCGAGCTTGTAAGTGATAGGGGTACTCATTTCTTAAATGAGGTTATTGAATATCTGTTACAAGACTTTATGGTCATACACAAGAAATGGGCAATGTATCATCCACAAGCTAATGGACAGGGTGAGAGTACTAATAAGATTTTGTGCAACATTCTCACCAAAATTGTGAACAATCAACGTTTGGATTGGGATCAACAATTACACCATGCCTTATGGGCTAATTGTGTAGCCTATAAAATAGTACTTAATCCTACACCATTCCAGATGGTGTTTGGTCAAAATGTTGTGTTGCATTTAGACTTTTTGATACCCACACTCAAAATCGCTCAAGAGTACGAATGGATGGGTCATGAGCTTTCCTCAAGAATACTTGACTTAGAACAATTGGGAGAGACAGGATTGCGAGCAGCAGCAATAACTAATGCCACTAAGAAGAAATAGAAAGTGTACTTTGATGCTCATATTAAGGATAAAGGATTACAAGTAGGACATTTGGTGCTGCCTGCAAATTAGAGAAATAAGGTTACGGATCCATGATCATCAACAAGATATTGACTAGCTGTGCAGTTCAACTAGCAACTCTTGAAGGTGAAGTAATGCCTAATTATATTAGCATATGCCGAGTTAAGCTATATCAGGAGCCCTTAACTGCACACATGCTTAAACGACTAACTCTGGCCAACAAGCGAAAGGAAGAAGAGGAACAAATGAGAGTTGAAGCCCAAGCAGAAGCATTGGAACACATTAAGCAAATGAGATTACGAAGGATAGGACTAAGTAGAGAACCTCAATCTGTGGACACCCCATGGTATCTTGTAGCTATATGCCAACTTCCAGGAATATATGTCCCCATTATTATTGATAGGAGACCATTCATTAATATCACTCTTGGACACGCTCCCTTGCACACACAATGTAAAGCTTTAATCGACTCTGGTGAAGCAATGAATGCAATTCGATTCACTCTTTGTAGGGAATATGAAATTATGCCTCTTGAATCCTATCTCATAGGACTAGGTGGATTAGAAACCCCTTGCATAGGTGAGGTCAAACTACTAATCTCCATAGAGAATGTGACCTTGAGAGTAAAACTGTTGGTTTGTCATGACGAGACTAATAGAACCTACGATCCTAGACAAGGAATGGTTATACCATTACTCGGTGATTTTCAATCTTCACAGAAGTGTGCTTTAGTTGGAACTTGTAGGACAACTAACCCTCCAAAGTCGATGCATAGCGGTGTTGAACGTGACATAATCCCCCTACTGTGTGTGGCCTCCCCCAACCTTGTCTGAGTCAACAAACCCAACTAAACAAAAACAAGCTTTACCACACATCAAAGCAAAGAAACTGGATAGACAGATAGGAATTAGGCAAGTATGGCAGCGTATGGCTCAGTCTTCAGATGAATGTAAACAATCATCACTTCTGGGCATGATTGGAGTGGATCTACCTTCTTTTCCAAAACAGAGTGTGGATACGACATCTCACCCTCGACGAGCCACATGGCCACATCATCCACGTACTCATCAATGTAGCACATCAAAGTGGCCCTTTGGACATTCCACTCAAGAATTCCCACAATCAAGGTGGATACGCAAGGCGACCATGCCCAATGAGTCAAACACTCCAGATCTTTGGCATCGCTCTCAATTTTGATCATGGCAACAAATTAAAAAAATTTGGGTGCCCAAGTCCTTGGTGACTGCTCAGTCCAAGTCTCGCAGCTCTAGGTACCTAAAAAGTGTGTGGCTTATGATTCAACCTTAGTCAGCTCAAAGAAGACCTTTCAGGAGACTACAAGGACACCCTACACATGTTCTTTTGTAAATTCTAGTTCATCTCTTCTAAACCCCCATGTGGTATCGAAATGGATCCCCAAGCCTTCATTAATTACTACAACTCTCAACCAAACTCACCCTGACCACTGACTTAGTGAAGCTAAACTCTTATTAACCACTCTAGTCAGACCCCGATCGACAATTTCATATCACCACCAACCTTCTAACATACACTAACTTTGTAGGTAGTACTCATTCGAATTCAATTGTAAAGCCACACACCTCACACACTCCCACTCATAGTCAAAGCACACACTTCTCACATCGTTAAAATCACACACTGCATAGGAAGCATGTTGGTGGTGGAAATAAATGGAGGTCCATCTTCTTGGGATCTTAATTATTTTCCATGACTAATGTGTTTTCCTCTTCACTTGAGCTTAGGTTCACAACACTAGATTTCAATCATGCAAGCAGAAGTTTCTTCCAGTGCAACGCTCGAGTGGCCTATTGTGGACTTCTCGGCTCTTCCATTTGAGAGCCTACCTATGGCTATCCCGACGAAGTCCCAACATTTCACGGGACCTATGCCCATGAATTCATATATGAAGCAAACCTGACTTATGGTGCAAATGTGTGGAGGTGCTACCAATTCTTCTCACAAGAGTTCGAGAACCTCCAAAATAGTGAAGATCTCAAACCTATATGGGAGAGGGTAGGATTCGCAAATCACGTCAATGCACCTCTCCCAAAACCTGACTTTTATCAATGTTACTATTTGGTGGCTTCTATTAAAGACCAAGAGTGCAAGAAGTTGGACCTTGTCTTTGTACTACTCTCCTTGGTTAATGGCCCACCCTTCAAGAAGTTTACATTGTCTTTGAACTTAATCAAGACTGCACTCAAGATTTAGGGCAACCATACACCCATAGAGAAGGAGCATCTTATCCTAGAACCTATGAAGCAAATCAATGTCAATAAATGGTCAGCGTTCTCCACCATCACCCCTCAGTTGACCACTCCCCTGAGAATATGTCTCTAGTACTTTGCCTTCCCTACGTAGGAGCGATTTATGATCCCACACAAATGTCTATGATTTGGTTTGTACCTTGCCACTATAGGGCCGCAAACAATTGATATTGCTACTTATATTCAGGATCAACTTTTATTGGCTGGACATCAGTGGGAGAAGAAAAAGGTTGTTCATGGATGTTGTGCCCTTACACACATCATATACATGTGTTTGGGTTATGATATTGTTATAGAGAGAGCCCTCCCAGCATCGCAATTATAGCAATAGAAAGGCTCTAAGAAAACTACAAGACCCCCAATACCCGCAGAGTCAAGTGCATGTGTGGCATGATCCCTTACCTACAAGTGCTAGAGTCACCATCACCTCAGTCCACACCCGAAACCTCTCCCCAACAACCTCTAGTTCAACCACAACTAGGTGTCCCCCCACTCCGAGTTCGCTTGAAATGGTCTGCTACACTCCATGAGGTTTCACAGGTAGAGACCATTGTTCCTACCACCATAACAACTACTGTCACCACGATTGTAGAAGCTCTCGCAACAACTTGTACATTTGTCTTTGATTCTTTTACCTTCCCGATTACTAGTTTGGCATTAAGGATATAAACAGTACATTTGATTTTGAGATCTCAGATGTATTGTCTAGTGATTTTCAATTTCTAGATACCCACATTGTCTCTCAAGAATTTGAATGCCCTGCTTACCAAACTACACTCTCAGAGGAAGAGAATGTTGATTTTGACAATGAAGACAAGGATCGTATGGTGAGAGATGAAAGAGACACTGACACTAAAGCTAGCAAGGAAGAAGCACAACAATCAGATGCACATGTTGAAGTTTTAGGGGAAGCTAGCGTGTATGAAGAAGAAATGGCAGAAGCAACAGCTTATGCCATCACCATCCGACGGCTCCACAATAATATGAATAAAGTTTGAGAAAGAACTAGATTGATGGAAGAACAAAGCCAAGCCATCTTGCAACAGGAACTATTCAACGGTGACTTTGAGGAAGCTTTTATCTCTGCCATGCATGAATTGGTTAAATCTATAGGTGTGTCAAAAGCATTACGATATTTGCTAAGGAAGCCCTTACCCAAGTTTGACCCTTGACGAGTGTGCATTCTCAAACACCAAGGTATATATATTCGCATCCCCACTGATCCTATCACATCAGCATCCCCTGTGGGTTCCTCCATGATTGACTTGACCACGGAAGAGACTTCCTTTACTGAAACCCTCCCCTCTCCCCCTGTGCCAACCCTATCCTCCCTTGATATTGTAGATAGCCCCGATGTTTGCATTCCTTCCCCTGTTTCTATTTGGCCCCTATATCCAACCCAATTTTGACTACTGCTCCCATCCCCCCGATTTCCATTCCACCTATTATGACATCACCCATCATTTCCTTGCCACCTCATTTCCCTCATATACCACTAATCTTTTATAATCCTTTGCCATCTCCACATTGCCAACCTGCTTCTATTCCTCTTTCACATCCTTTTTGCATCCACCACACCACGTAGCACACTTCACACATCATCTATTCACACCCCCTTCCGTCACTTGCCACGGCATCCACCATCCCTACCCCTACTCCTAGTCCCGTTGCATTACAAACCACCCTGCATGTATCATTTCCCACCCTTTCATCATCATTGTCATTCGTTGTTGATGCTGCTATCTAGCGAATGATACAGTGTCTTCAACACACTAATGTAGAATATTTGTCGCTCAGACAGCATTCCACCCTACAATGGACTACACAGAATTTGTAGGCATGCTTAGATGCACTCACCTTGCAGAACCCGGATCTTAATATAAAGTATCAGAACTTGGACACTAAACATCGGAAGTAGCAACAAACTTTTGAAGCTCAAGTACGTGAACGCATCAAAGAGGTCGAATCACAGTTAGATGTTTACTTGATACGCAATGTCTAACTGTCACACAATATGGTGCTTCTTCGATGACATCTCAATGCAGCAAAGGAGGAAAACCAATGTCTACAACAACAAAATCGGGAGAATTTTGAAGCCACATTGGACAATCCAAAAATGCCCCTTAGTGCATCTCGCTTTTAAGTTGTTTCCCCAGAGTCAATGCACATTCTACTTGACGGCCATGCACGAGCGCTTGAGGATTATGATCGTTTATAGAAAGAATGCCCCACCCTCAAGGAGACCAATAAAACCTTGTTGCTCAAAGATTCATTAGGGCCGACTATTGTACAGGAAGTGGCATCATTGGCTCTCTTAGAAAAACTCACTACATTGTGTATGAAAGTACAAGAGTTATAGACTCAGGTATCCACTATGATGGAACCCCTCGACTAGACTTGCCATCCGATCTACTTGAACTTGATGAAACGATACCCATGCCCGTTGAGGAACCATTTGAAGAAGAATATGTACCTTTACCTGTTGTTTGCCAACGCTTATCACCCAAAGGTCATGATACATATTAATTAACTCCGCCAGCTTGGTTAAAGACCATTGAAGAACTCGGCAAGACCATTGATAAATCTCAAAGAGGTTATTTTGAAGTCGCCCTATTTTGCTGCTATCGCCCCCCCCTCGCAGACACATAATGAAAAGCAAATTATAATACAAACCATATTTCCTTTTGCTAGAAGAATATAGTTTCCGAATTGAGAGCATCACTCAAAAGCGCCCCATGCAGGCCATGCAATTGAAGCCTGAAGATGTTCCACCAGAAGCAGAGAGAGGCCGCATATATCAACCCACATGGTGTGTAGATTTACTACAAAATTATCCGGATTGATGCACATGTGGATGTGTGCACCGATGCACTTGAAGTACAACCCGTGTTATGGACCGATTCCGTGTAGACATACTTGGAAGGCATTTGCTATTAAGGTTCAGAATAATCATCAATGTAGAGACTAGATCAATTATTCCTTATCTCTCACCTCCCATGAATAATACTCCAACTATCGGCTACATGATGGCCATTATTCTTCATTGGTTACCATGTCTACACAAGATGGCTGATATTGCTACTCAAATGACCATGAAGATTTTTGATATGATGCAGATGGTATTCAAGACCTTCCGACGTGTCAAGGTTCCCACTCTAAATATGCCAAGATATGAATATGGGAATTTAGAATTGATTTACAACATGAGCATGACACTTTCCCTCAAAGTATACTATGCATTGCACTACAGACTGAAATATATGCCCACCTGCTACAAGGTGATGTTTGAAGATATGTTCACCACCCGCTTTTGGGAATACCACTCAGAAGTATTCATCAGTCGTCCAACACATTTGCTTCACTTGTTTTCCTGTGAACCTATTCTGTATTTAGAGCATTATATGTGCCCACCTCTATACGAACCCCAGCCCATTGATTGGGAGAAACTCAAATGCGACCTGATTCAGGGCTCACTAACTATATTACTCACATAAAATTAGGTTGATAGAAATCAAGAGGAGGGGAGTGTTCAAGGCAAAGGATCGAGCACCGGATCTCGTCACAAAAGAAGAGGAAGTACATAAACTTCTTCATGTCAACAGTGATTTTGATCACTAAAAAATGTACTATATGTATATATATCCAATTATCGCAAGTGCGACTCCATTTTGTGCAAGCCGAAGAGTCCTCAAGCTTGAGAAGTCTAAGTAGAAAGCTCACACCAATTTTTGTCATTTTTGGAGTCCGTTAGATAGTTCAAATTAGAAGAAGAACCTATGTTTTAAGTATGCCGATCACTAGATAAGAAACCGGTCAAAACTAGGCAAAAACTATAAATAGATCTAGAGAGCTCATTTTGAGGTTGTTGCTAGTTGTTGAACCTATGAGCTAGAACTAGAAGAGCTATTGTAATTAGTTGATGACAAACATGAGTATGATTTCTTTCCTTGCCTTCCATTGATCTCCATCGTGACTTTCCTAGTGTGTGTGTGTATGCATGTGTGTGTATGCTCATTGCATTTCTCACCATCTTCTTCATGCACATCATTTGCTCTTGATCTTCATATCAGCCTAACCTCTCTACGGATTCACAATTATGAGGTGGAGCTCCTCACGTTGGTACTTTCCATTGTGCTAGAGTGACATTCACTAAAGGCAAACTCCATCTAGGTGCTATTACGGAATAGCATAGCGTCGAGTTCTCCTCTGGTCTTTCTTCTTTGCACTTGAGACAACTCGTTACCTTTGTGTGAATGTCCTTTCGCATCGCTAGCCAATACACTCCTAATCTTTTTAATCCTTGTGATGTTCCACTGATACATCTATGTTTCTTCCATGGGTTTATGTGCGTGTCTCAACCAATTTTCTTGTTCTTCCTCATCTACACACCTTAGTAGAAGTCTGTTAGAATCTTGGTGGTATAGACCTCCTGTACAATGTGAAGATTCCTTGTCTTCCATAATTTTTGGGCTTTACCCAAATTATTCTGATGACTAGGTCCATGGTTGCATAGAGGTATCAATTTTTCATCCCACTGTGGACAAACTTCTAAATTAAAAAGATAGGTGTCAGGAAATTCATATGCTATTCTAGTTGGGGGTTCTCCATGCATCATTCAAGAGAGATGATCATGCATCATTCGAGAGAGATGATCTACTTTGACATGCATGTTTCCATTCTTGACCATTATTGTTGAAGAAGCACTCACGAATTTGGCATCCAGACAAAATAAAAAGAGAATCGGAATTAAAGAAGCACGGCTAAGCTGTACAACGTGTAGAATCAGAAAACCAAATCAAGAATTGTAAATATGAGAATAGGACGTGAAAAACAGAATAGTGAATAGGGGAGTGCGCATAACGCACGTAAAGAAGGATCGTGGAGCATACCGAAAGTGAAAGGGCGCGAAAGAGCATGGAAGAATGAAGACTATATATATATCAATCAAGAATCGAGCAGAGAGAGAGAGAGTGATGAGATATAGCAGATGCGCAGAGATGCAGAGATACAGATATACAGATAGAGAGAGAGATAGAAGACGCCAAAGATTGTGTATGTAGTATAGAAGACGCCATAGATCGCGTATGTAAAGATGAATATCAGAAACCTGAAATGTCAGGTATTCATCTGAGAGAGATGGTAATAAGAAACTACTCAGTGTAGGAGAGTTTTTATAGCTTGAGCAAGAAGAGGCCAAGCTTACTTATACACATCTTCTCTAATAGAAAACACATGTTCCTGTGGAAACTCTGCGCGCATTCTTCATATGAGTAAAAGTTTGAATATTCTATGTTATGGTTAAAGTCAGTTAACAGTCAACGTTGTTTGCAGTAAATGTATTTCGGTTAGTTACAGTTCTTTCAGTAAACGAGTTTTTCCAGTAGAACAAATAAGTATATGTCGCAGATTAATGCAGAGTTCTTGTATGAGACATAGCTTATCTTGTAGCTAGAAGTCTCTACTTTATACGGAACAAAGTTTCGAGTGAAATGGATAAGTACACACAGTACAAAGTCGGACCAGAAATAGCACTCTGAACTGATGAAGTTTTTTCTCTAAACTTCAGGAAGAGTTATGTCAGCCAGGGAAGTTCACTCATCACTTCCTTATTTCATGTATAAACATTTGAAGCAATTACGAACGGATTTGAAGACGATTACGGTAAGATTCCGGTAAATTTCGGTGACAGACCAGTAACAATCCGGTGAAGTTGTGGTAGAATTCCAAGAGAATTCAAAGCACATTCTAACAGAGTTTGAGTGGCAGAAGCCTTGTTTAGCTACTGTTGATTATAGAGGTGTTCTAACATCACTGTAGTTAAACACTAATTCGGTGGCGCAGCGAATTTTCGCAGGCTTGATAAGGTTCGAGTCTTTGCTGCAGCAGACGGGTGGTAGTAGAAGCTTACTACTATCAAAGGTATAAAAGCGGTACCATCGAAGATGTCGACCACCCCAACAAGTGGTATCAGAGCCAGTTAATCACCCAATAAGTGATATCAGAGCTGTGAAATCTAATAAGAGGTGTCAGAGCAAAAAAGGAGAACAAGAAGATCATGGCAGAACATGTCTCTATTGACAAGCTGGACAGAGATAATTATCCTGCATGGGTAATGCGCATGGAAGCCTTACTTATGAGTAAAGAATTAATGATGTATGTGACCGGAGAAGAAAAGAAGCCAACTTTTGAAGCCAACAGACAACCAAAGAAAGAAGAATTGGAAGCCCTGAAGTCGTGGCAGAAGAAGGATGCAACGACAAAAGCATAAATTTATAGTACTGTTACAGATTATCTACTACCGCATATTAGAGGCCTGGAAACAGCGGAGGACATATGGAGTGCATTGGAAGACCATTTCCAAAATACTACAAAAGCAAGGAAGGCTAGCTTATGGTCCGAATTCACAACGTTCAAAAAGAAGTCGAATCAAAGCATTAGTGACTATGTTACTAAAATGAAGGATCTAGCAGACAGTCTTGGATCCATAAATGAAGATATCGAAGACCACAGATTGATAGCGCAAGTGCTCACAGGCTTGAGAGGAGATGAAAGGTGGAAACCTTTTGTACTTTCAACTGAAATCTCTTTAAATCATTTTGTTCCAGATTTAAATCAATTGCTAGGTTTGATGCTCACATATGAGCAAGACCTGAAAGGAGATGGAGATAAAGGACAAAGCTCTGCAATGTACATAAAGAACAAAAAGAAAGGAGATAAAGGTAAGTCAAAAGATGAAGAAGAGTCCAGTTCTCAGGTTTATTATGCTAGAGGCAAAGGCACCGGCAGAGGAAGAGCAAGAGGCTTTGGAAGAGGAAGAAGCAATCAGAATATTAACAAGAAAGCTTGCTGGATTTGTGGACTAAGTAATCATCTGGCTCATGACTGTTGGCATAATCAACAAGGTTCAAATCAAAATCAGAATAGTAATAGTAGAGGCAGAAGCGGAAGATATCAAAGAGGTAGACAAAACCAAAGAGGAGGCTATGGCAGAGGTGGAACAAGAAGTTGGGGACAAAATCAATCCTACAACACCACCTACAACAACTACGCAAATGACACGCAGAATGAAAGTCATACATCATTGATGATGAACTCTATCAGCACATCAGAAAATGAATACCTAAAGGTATTTTACATTGACTCCGGATGTTCTAATCATTTTGTCAGGAAATATAGAATTGATGATAGAACTGGAAAAAGGTAGTTCGTGTCACACTGTTGAAACAAGTGATAATACAAGACATAGTGTACATTCAATTGGAAAAGTGAAATGTAAAAGTGGAGCAGATTTGATAACCAATGTTTTATATGTTCCGAGAATACCGAAAAATTTGATTAGCGTGGGACAGATAGTTGAGAAAGGTTTTCAGGTCAGTTTTACAAATAAAGGCATATTTGTAGAAGATCCCGAGAACGGATACAATCAAATCGTCTCTGGTAAGAAAGAAGGAAGACTCTTTACTTTAAGAATACAAGGGAACATTGGCCAAGCATTGCTCACACATGGTGAAAACGTAATTACAGAACTTGATCTCTGGCATAAAAGATTAGGTCATTTTAATGAAAAAGGAATTAAATCTATGATTACAAATCAGTCTATATTGGGTTTACCAAACTTACAGAACCAACATATGATTCATAAGTGTGAAGCTTGTCAGATAGGAAAAGCCAACAGATTACCTTTCCAGAAGAAAGGATTCAAACATGATGAAGTACTTGAACTCATACATACAGATGTATGGGGTCCAACAAAAGAAGAATCGATCAGCGGCTCAAGGTACTATGTTTTATTCATTGATGATGCTACAAGATGGATAACTCTTTATGTTTTGAAAGAGAAATCAGAAGTATTTGGAGCTTTCAGACATTTTCATGCATATGCTGAAAGACTCACAGGTCGAAAATTGAAGAGACTAAGGTCTGATGGAGGGGGAGAATATTTCTCCCAAGATTTCAATGATTATCTTTGGAATGTAGGTCTCAAACGAGAAATAACTTGCAGGTATACACCACAACAAATCGGAGTAGCAGAAAGAAGGAACCGAACTCTAGTCGAGTTTGCACGAGCTATGCTGAAAGAAAAGAATTGTCCAGATTATCTTTGGGCTGAAGCCGTAAACACAGCGACATACTTAGTAATAGATTACCATGTACATCTTTAAATGGAATGACTCCTTATGAAGCTTGGTGGGGAAAGAAGCCAACACTTGATCACTGCAAAGTGTTTGGATCAGTCGCTTATGCTTATGTACCATCTCAACTAAGACATAAGCTTGAACCAAAAGCAGAAAAATATGTGTTCGTCGGATACGATGAAAGACAGATGGGCTACAGGTTATGGAGCCCTCTAACTAAGGAGTTTATTGTTTCAAGAGATGTTACATTTGATGAACAGAAAAGCTGGTATACAGATCAAAATCATACAATTGAAGAATTTGAAGAAGAGGTAAGAAGAAAGAAAAAGGAAAATCAATTGTGCAAGTGAATAGAGATGAAGATCATATGCAGGCAAGTATGTCCACAATCGGATCAGGTATGAGAAACGAAGATGAAGAAGTGTATTCAGACACTTATGAAGAATGTGAACCAAGAAGGTCAAATAGGATTAGAAGACAACCGGAAAGGTAGTCGTATGATACTTCATACATAACTCAGAAAGACTATGTATATATGGTCAAAGATGATGAAGAACCTCAGAGCTATGCTAAAGGGAAGAAGCAATGGGAAGAAGCAATGGAAGAAGAATTCACTGCACTAGAAGAAGACAAGACATGGGAGCTTGTTCCTAAACCAAATGGTAAGAAAATAATTGGAAGTAAATGGGTTTACAAATTAAAGAAGCTCACAGATGGAAGGATATCCAAATATAAGGCTAGACTGGTAGTCAAAGGCTATGCTCAGACGCATGGCGTAGATTACGACGAGACGTTCAGTTCGATGGCAAAAATGTCAACTATAAGGACAGTAATTGCTATAGCAGCATCAAAAGGATGGAAGCTAAGTCAGCTAGACATCAAGAATGGATTTCTGAACGGATATATATCAGATGAAGTTTACATGGAGCAGCCTGAAGGGTTTGTAAGCTCCAGATACCCAAAATTTATGTGCAGATTAAGAAAAGCACTTTATGGACTGAAGCAAGCTCCAAGAGCTTGGACTATAGACTCGTGAAGTATCTAAACGAACATGGATACCAAAGTTCAAAGGCAGATGCAAGGGAAGTCACTTATACAGATCACGGCGTATATGTATCACAAGAAAGGTATCTTCTGATTATATTGAAGAAATTTGATATGCAAAACTGCAGAGAAGCTTCAACACCGCTTGAAGCCAATCACAAACTCAGTAAATATGATGATGCAGATTACAAAGATATGACAAAGTATCAGTCGTTAGTAGGTAGTTTGATTTATGCTACACTAACGAGGCCTGACTTGAGTTATGCAGTGGGAGTTTTATCACAGTTTATGCATTGTCCGAAAGACCCACATTGGATTGCAGGTCAAAGAGTTCTCAGATATATAAAGAGAACTATTAAGGAAGGATTATACTATCCTTATACGTCAGATATAAATTTGAGAGCCTACAGTGACTCAGACTGGGCAGGTAATCAGGATGACAGAAGATCGACACATGGGTATATGATATACCTAGGAGATAAGCTAGTAAACTGGTGCTCGAAGAAATAGCACACAGTGGCTTTATCATCAACAAAAGCTGAATACAAAGGACTGGTAGAAGCAGCTAAAGAAGTGATATGGATGCAAACCTTGCTCAAAAGCTTGGGCATTGATCAAGGTATACCAATTATACATGGAGACAATATGAACTCTCTATATCTTGCAGTGAATCCGATGTTTCATGCAAGAACAAAACACATAGAGATTCAGTATCATTTCCTAAGGGAAAAGGTAATGGAAAAGGAGTTGGAAATTGTATACACTCCAACAAAAGATGAGATTGCAGATATGTTGACGAAGAGTTTGGATGGAACAAAGATAAACAGATTCAAAGAAATGGCAGGTATAAAAGAAAGAAAGATATATGAATACCGGAAGATGCAAATTAGTGATTGAGGGGGAGCTGTTGAAGAAGCACTCACGAATTTGGCATCCAGACAAAATAAAAAGAGAATCGGAATTAAAGAAGCACGGCTAAGCTGTACAACGTGCAGAATCAGAAAACCAAATCAAGAATTGTAAATATGAGAACAGGACGTGAAAAACAGAATAGTGAACAGGGGAGTGCGCATAACACACATAAAGAAGGATCGTGGAGCATACCGAAAGTGAAAGGGCGCGAAAGAGCATGGAAGAATGAAGACTATATATATATATCAATCAAGAATCGAGCAGAGAGAGAGAGAGTGATGAGATATAGCAGATGCGCAGAGACGCAGAGATACAGATATACAAATAGAGAGAGAGACAGAAGACGCCAGAGATTGCGTATGTAGTATATAAGACACCATAGATCGCGTATGTAAAGATGAATAACAGAAACCTAAAATGTCAGGTATTCATCTGAGAGAGATGGTAATAAGAAACTACTCAGTGTAGGAGAGTTTCTATAGCTTGAGCAAGAAGAGGCCAAGCTTACTTATACACATCTTCTCTAATAGAAAACACATGTTCATGTGGAAACTCTGCGCGCATTCTTCATATGAGTAAAATTTTGAATATTCTATGTTATGGTTAAAGTCAATTAACAGTCAACGTTGTTTGCAGTAAACGTATTTCGGTTAGTTACAATTCTTTTAGTATTCCGGTAGAACAAATAAGTATATCTCGCAGATTAATGCAGAGTTTTTGTATGAAACATAGCTTATCTTGTAGCTAGAAGTCTCTACTTTATACGGAACAAAGTTTCCGGTGAAATGGATAAGTACACACAGTACAAAGTCGGACCGGAAATAGCACTCTGAACTGATGAGGTTTTTTCTCTAAACTTTAGGAAGAGTTCTGTCAGTCAGGGAAGTTCACTCATCACTTCCTTATTTCACGTATAAACATTTGAAGCAATTACGAACAGATTTGAAGACCATTCCGGTAAGATTCCGATAAATTTTAGTGACAGACCAGTAACAGTCCGGTGAAGTTATGGTAGAATTCCAAGAGAATTCAAAGCACATTCTAATAGAGTTTGAGTGGCAAAATCCTTGTTTAGCTACTGTTGATTATAGAGGTGTTCTAACATCACTGTAGTTAAACACTAATTCAGTGGCGCAGCGAATTTCCGCAGGCTTGATAAGGTTCGAGTCTTTGCTGTAGCAGACGGGTGGTACTAGAAGCTTACTACTATCAAAGGTATAAAAGCGGTACCACCGAAGATGTCGACCACCCCAACAATTACTTCAAAATAAAATTCCATTAATAAGAGGAACCATCTCTCTAGCCTTCTCGTGTTAGCGGGTTTATTGACTAGGTATAGTAGGGCTTGATGATCAATAAACAATTTGAATTTGTTTTCCAGTAAGTAATGCCAAAATTTCTTTATTGCATATACCATTCCTAATCCCTCTCGTTTGGTGGTAGTGTAATTATGTTCGGCATGGTTGAGCTGCCTGCTAGCGTAGGCTATAGTGTGATCAAGTTTTCCTTCATCTGTCGGCTATGCTAAGATGCACCCTATGGAAAATTTGGAAGCATCCACATGGATGTGAAATGGCTTCTTCCAATTTGGTACTTTTCGAATTGGTGCTGAACTCAGTCTATGTTTCAGCTCATTGAGCGCTTTCTCACAATCTTCAGTCCAATTGAATTGATTCAATAAGCCATATAGAGGTTGGGCGATTATGGCATACATGTGGATAAATCTATGATAGTATCCACAATGTCCCATAAATCCTTGTACTTCTTTCACATTTTTCGATCAAGGTAGTTCTAGAATGACTTTGATCTTGTCTTCATCTATGGATATTCTATTCTTAGACACTATATGCCCTAAGAATTTTCCTTGTCTTACCATTAAGATACATTTTTTTGGGTTTATATAGACTTTGTATTGTCTACACTTTTCAGAAATAAGAATCCAACTGCCAATAATTTATCTATTTCTTCCTTGAGTTTGGTGGAATATACATCATTGTATGTGTATGGTCATTGTTTGGACGGTTTAGCATCAGGAGTCATGGGAATACGGTGGGAACAAATAGAGGGATCCACTCCTTTTAAATCCTTGTATCTCCAAGCAAATATGTCCCTATAGTTTTGAATCAATTCTATAAGCTCTCGTTCTTCGCTTTCTGACACATCCTTCCCTATGTAGGTACATCTTTCCTCTTCTCCTTCGATGGTCACAGTGACGTTTTTGGTCTGTTCTTCATTATCATGTGCTACTCCTTGTGCTTGTCGTTTAGGCACTTGGATGGCAATTTTCCTCTCCTCTACGTGGTGCTTTTTAAAATGTTTGGGGGCCTCAAACTACTCTTGTGGTATATTCTCTTCTCTGCTTGTCCCTTCTAAATGGATATTTTCTTGACTTTCTTTTTGTTCTTGGGAAGAGTTGTTTCTGACACTAGTTTCTTTCTGTTCTTCCTCTAACTGAATTCCTTCTTCGTGAGTCTCAGGTTCCATTTCTATACTTTCATAATCCTCTCTCCACTCTTTCTCTATCCATTATCTTTCCTCTATCTCTTGTAGCACAACCATGTATGATGAAGATTTATTCTTAATGTCCGTCTGAGTGAATTCTTTGATCATTTCTTGAAATGCTTGTTCCATATTTAGGAAACAATTGGGTTCAAGTGGTTGGAACTAGGCCAAAGCGGTATCCATAAGGGTCAACCCAATTGACTCATATTGAATCATAAAATCTTCCACTTGTTCAGCACAAATCACTTGCTTGAATTTAGATATGTGATTATAAGCTTCGTTGGACCCATTGTAGTGGCTTCTCATACGCTTGGCCACTTGAATTGGTTGTAATCTTTTTTTCAGTTTTGGTGGTCTAGGCATCACAAAAACGGCTCGATGTCTCACCTGAACTCCAACTCCTCTACCTAATGGTGGTCTCTGGCACAAGGTTTCTAGGTTCTCCATTGGTTGGTGGTTGATAGTTAGGGTTGGCTTCTGGTGTGGGAAATTGAACATTGTCCTTGCAGGAATACTTTGTTGTTGGTCCTTCCCCGAGTTCTGATAAGCATAGCATTGGTACATTCCTTGAGGATTCTGGGAGGTAGTTCATGAATCTCTGGAAGGAAACACTATAATGCCTTGATATCTTAATCGGGATCTATCTAGATCTGAGATGCACCAGTAATTCCTCATATTGGTGTCAAGATAGGCTATTCTAGAGAGATCCTCGGGATCTTGTAGCTCATAGATGGTGACTAGGTTACTACTTTCTCCCCCAGAAAGATGAAGGTGCTTGTAATAAGTTCTCCATCCCGGCTACCATATACACATTAGTCAACATGTCGTCCAGAGAAATTTTTTCACCTCTCCAAACTCAGGTTACTTTAGACTTGCCTCGGGTTGTAAAAACCCTACCTTCAGTTCCTTGCCCATTATTGTGATCCACATTCCCACTTCCGAGTTGTTCACTTATAGTTTCTGGACAATTAAAAAGCATTCACAAGTAGAGTCCTTACCAGAAGGAAATCCACCCTAACTAGAACCTAAGTAGAAGACTCATTCCAAAAGGCAAAAGGCTTTGGATTCCAAAGAAAGTTGCTCAAGGACAAATGCACAAAAATTGGTATGGATACACAAGTTGGATCATCTTGGGTGTAATGGCAAAAAAACTATAAATTCTTTTCCCATGAATAAACAAATTTGGGCTGCCAAACCATCCATATCCACAACATCTATCTTGACCATGCGAAATTCTCCTGTTCAGAAGCTTGAACAAAAATATGTTATCATTCTTGGAGTAGCATCATTGATAGTGAATAAGCCTCTCCATGTGAGAACCATGTGCTTCTTGCACAACCGAGTCTGTTGCACTCATCTAATATCTTTTGTACTTCAAGTAATCATTTACATTGGGCCACCTTACATAGACATGCATGAGACACTATTGTAATACCTAATGAATGTTGTAATGTAAGACTATGAATCAATTTCAAACTTGGCTTTGTGTTGCAAATGTGTTCTTGTAGGTTGTCGTTACTCCTTCTATGTTGCGAATTATAGGCGATGGATTGATACATCCATTGAAGTGCATGTTGAGAGGATCTTATCATATTCACGGCATAAGTTTGAGACCATTAGTTGCATGAACATAGGCTTTGGCTATTTGTTTGGAATAGATCTTTGAAAAGTTAAAGCTTTGATTCTCACAGAGTTTTACTCAAAATAGTTTATGTATCTTATAAGTTTGAATCAGTTACACAGGGTTTTGATTCTTCCTTCCTACTTCTCAAACTTTTGGACTTGACTTGGATAGAGTATCCAAATCAGTTTTGAAAAGGTCATGTTTTTAGACAACTGAATTAAATATCACACATAGATGGTTTGTGTAGGACCTATTCATCCTTAGAAGATGCTTTCTACATGTTAAGTTTAAGTCAAATAATCCATCTGAGTTTTTTTAAAGCAAAGTGCTTATTGAAAAACTACAATACATAAAGTTGGATTTAGCTTTCTAAAGAGATAAGTAAACTCTTCAAGAGAAAAGTTAGGATTTTTTTGTGCATTTGAAAATTCAAAAGAAGTTCAAGTCTTTGAGAAAAGTGTCTTGATTTGGGGAAAATTAATTTAGAATTTATTTTTCTCCAATTGAAGTAAAGGTAGGAAAAATTATAAGAAAGATTTTTTCCTACATTCTAATGATGGTTTTAATGCCCATTACGATAAAGTGGTCCTCCAATCGAGGAAAATGTCAATAAATGTTGGATAAAAGTGGACCATGATAAGAATGTATAAGTTTTGATGTCTTGTTCAACCCAAAGTTAAACCATTTTCCAAAACAAATTCAAGTGAATTACAAGTTTCTCAAATTCATTAAAATGTCAAATCACCCACCGATATTGCTTAGTCCGTATACTAGTGATGTTTAATAGTGGATTGGTACATTCCATACTTTGCACTCAATCTAGTTTATCAAGTGGACATCTAGATGGTGTTTTTGAATCATTTGGTTAGGATTAGACTATTTTGGGAAAAGTGAATTCCAAATTTAGTAAACGTTCCCCTCTATTCATTTTGAATATGAGGCAAATCCCACTAGAGGGATGAACTCCATATCATTTGGATCATGGGCTCAAGGGTAAATATCCTTCTTTCTGCCTCTTTCTCTTTCAATCTCTATCTCTATTTCTCTATTTCTCTCTTTTCCCCCTCTTTTGATCTCTCTCTCTCTCCCTCTCTCTCTCTCTATCTCTTTATTGGAGGTTATTCAAGAAGTTCACCGCGCATAATATATGGCTAATTATTATAACTACAATTTTCATGGTTTGTATATCTTTTAAATTGTCTTTTTTAGTTAATTTGACATACTCACACTTACACATATACATGCACATGCACGCTCACCCATGCACATACACACACACATACACATACTTATACACATACACATGCACATACACACATGCACATACACACATGCACATACACACATGCACATACACACATACACACACATACACATACACATACACATACACATACACATACACATACACATACACATACACATACACATACACATACACATACACATACACATACACATACACATACACATACACATGCATATAGACATACACATACACATACACATACACATACACATACACATACATGTACACACATGCATATGCACAAACATATCTACATGCACATGCATCCACATGCATGCTCATATATATACACATGCATATACACACATACACATACACATGCATATATACACATACACATACACACATATACACATACACACATGCACATACACCTACATATACACATACACACATACATATACACGTACACACATATACACAAATACACATATGCACATACGCATACACAAACATACACACATACATGCACATACACACACTTAATCAAATAAAGTTACACACCTAAATGTGTACACACACAACTACATGCATATACATACATATATAACCACAAACACACATAGAATATGAATGAATTATACACTTAAAATAATAAACCACATGTTAGATATAAACTATAATAAGAATCATTAGTAAATTTTTGGCATTTAATTAGTACCATAGATACCATTAAAACATAACTCCAATGAGAATATATATATATATATATATATATATATATATATATATATATATATATATATATATATATATATATATATATATATATATATATATATATATATATATATATATATATATATATATATATATATATATATATATATATATGTGTGTGTGTGTGTGTGTGTATGTATGTATGTGTGTATCAATGTAAATAATACATCCAACTTAAAATGTAAATCATCTGAATCCCCTCCCTTATCATGATAATCCACATCATCATGATCATCCTCATCATCATGATAATCCGCATGATCTGATGTATTTCAAGAGGCATCATGGGTAGAGGGGTCAGTACTATATGATGACTGATATCATCCCTTCTATGTTTATCTCTCCACGTCATCCATACCTGCCTCTCCATAATACTCTTGTGTTACATATAACAAACATAAACAAATAAAACATCAATAAAAATTAAATAAATTATATCAAATTTAATAATACTCACAAAAGCATGTGGATGATCTCTTATGTACTCACTTAGATGTCGATATACACAATGTATAGCAAAGTGGATTTCCTTTTTCATAGGATAATGGCCATAATCCTTTTGTTGCATTGAAACAAATGAAGAATTTAATTATTAATGTTTTAAATAAAATAAAAAATATAGTTTCAATAATACATATACTTACAAATGTACCAACAAAACCATGATGGCCCATTTGGCTTAAGCGTGATGTATGACTTGATTGACCTCTCTTCTTTGCAATAGCCTGTGATTATTTAATGAAACAAAAAATATAGATCAAATGTAATACACACACACACATACATACACACACACACACACACACATATATATATATATATATATATATATAACATATGAGAATTATAACTCATAGTAATATAAATTATTTTTTATACCTTCTAATAAGGAAATGGTTCTTGAAGATGAGGTTATCTGTGTAAATACTACCACGTCTCAGGTGGTATGTCAATTTTTTTCTTATTTTTTTCTATCATACAATATCTCCAGCGATTTTAAACTCCAACAAAAAAAGGATCAGAATATAAAAAAAAACTTTAAATTTATGAACATGCATACACACATACATACACTTACACATACATACATACACATACACGTACACATACATACACATACACACATACAAATACACACGCATGTACATACATACATAATAAGTACATACACATTTATAAACATGCATACGCACATACATACACTTAAACATATATACTTACACATACACATCACATACACACACACATACATGCACTTACAAACACACACACACATACACACACACACACACATATATATATATATATATATATATATATATGTATGTGTGTGTGTGTGTGTGTGTGTGTGTGTGTGTTGTAGAGTGTGGGAGAGCACAAAGGCACAAAAGGGGAGCCCCAAAATTTTCAAATTAATGGGCTTATTTTTTCTTCTTTAAGTCTTAGGAAAACCCCTCAAGCCATGTAAATGCACTAGAGGAGTCCTCTAGATGCATAATCCCAAATCATTGTAATACATTTCTTGTAAAATAGTAGGAAAATAGATATTAGTGAATAAAGTTCCGGTCACTTGTGTGAAAAGACCATTTTTTAGGGCACATGTATATAAGTCATTTGGTGACTCTTTTGTAAGGACCTTTTTGCCATTGTGAAGAAGGAGAACACCTGATTTTCTAATTTTCCTCTTTCCTACTGATTTCCATCTTCTCTTGGATCTTCTATATGTGTGCAATGCTTGCAATGTGTGTGTAGGACTGTTATCTACCCCTTCCCACTGTTTTTGAGCGACTGTAGTGTGTGTGTGAGCTTGTGGAAGTTGTGGAGTGAGTGTGGGTGTTTCTCGCCATTCACTGTTTTGGTCATAACTTGAAGCACAGTTATCAGAATCAAGTGAGATTACTTTCAATAGAAGCGTCTCATTGAGTGCTTCGAAATGAACCTATTGATGACCATGTTCGGAGTTCAGAGCTAAGAGAAATCCTCAGCTTAGTGAAAACTGATGTAAGTGGTATCGCGACAGACACTCTCAGTATTTCAGTGAGTTTGAGAGGTAGATTAGTCTTTTCTCATGCATGTAAGCTGAGCCACTTCATTTTCCATCATGTGTGCACATGTCCTCATACACTTGGTTAGGTCGTTTGATGGGATTGACAAATAAGTGTGTGTCGATCTCCCACTATACGTACTTGTGTGGCAAATGAGGTATAGTCTCTTTGGCACAAGTCCTTAAGTCTTGTCGACTTAAGTACACACGTTTTTGGCACCGTTGCTGGGGAACACTCAGCCAAGGTGCCTTCGTGATGGTTGTAGTTTGAGAGTGCCAAGGTGCCTTCGTGCCTTAAGTAGTCAACCGCTTCAGCACTCGTTACTTCACATCCCGGTGGTGTGTGTAGTGAGTTTTTAGGTTTAGGGTTAGGAGGAAGGGAGAGAAGGAAGAGTTAGGGTTAGGTTAGGAGAAGAGGAGTGAAGTAGGCATAAGTCAAAATCACCAAGAGAAATCCCAAAAAAATTGCCAAATTAGTGTAGTTCAGTTTCAGTCACCAAAAAGTATAAAAACCAAAAGCTTTTGTTCATTTCTCAGTGGTTCAGAGAAGCACTATCGTTTAGGAGCAGCAATCGGTATCGTGAGCTTGGTATTGTGATTTCCAGGCTATCAAAACTAGTTATTGAGCTCAAGGTGCAAGCAAGACATCCCAGAGGTAAGATGCCATAAGATTTCATTGACAAAAACACTTTAAAAGTGCACAAAAATGTGATCACATGGGCAACCGGTATCATGGGGAGGAACATAGTGTTTTCTTAGTTTCTTTGGGAAAGATAGTAGGCTAGGAGTAAAGAGGGGTGAGAGAAGAGCAAGGGGAAAACAAAATTTTTTATTTTTGAGATATTTTGGCTTGAGTATCGCGATCCGTTGAGTTTCTGGTATCGCGATACCAAAAATTCCCTTGTATCGTGATACTCACTGAAGTATCGTATCGCCGGCTACCAGCCTTGGTATTGCCATACCACTTGTGGTATCGTATCACTGCGTTGGTATCTCGATCGCACATTACCAAAGTGGTATCGTATCGCGATCCACTTTGGTATCGTATCGTGTCGTGTCCAAAATTGTATCGCGATACCATACTAGTATCGTATCGTGCATGTTGGTGGTATCATATTGCCTAACTGTTGGTATCGTATCGTGCCCTACTCTAGTATCGTATCGTCAGAGCACCCAATATCGTATCGGCTAGGTCGGAAGTATCGTATCGTCACCCACTTTGATATTGTATCATGTGAGAAGGTCAGTATCATATCGTGCTTAGTGGCAGTATCGTATCGTAGAAATATTCAGGTATCGTATCGGGCCAAAACATACAGTTTGGTATTGCCTAAAGTGGTATCTGTAGAGAGTACGCATGCGGAAGCAAAATGAAAAGTAAAGTACTTTCACAAAACAAAGAATGTGTGAGACACAAAATGAGTAGACCATGAAATGGGTAAACTCATGTGGATTAGAAATGAGCTTGCCAAGAGCATGGAATAGGCCCCTCAAGCTTCTAACCAAGTACAAATGAGGGGAGAGACCATCCTTATATAGATTTGGGAGGGGCTCTCAAAAGTACATCATATGTGGGATAAGTCCCCTGAAAGGAGAATGAATACAACTGGTAGAAGCACATGGCAAGGTACCCAAATACAAAGGAAATACAATATAAAATGGAAATATACTAGAAATGGAGTGCCTCTTGTATACAAAATGGAGATGCACTCATGCGGATACAAATGTAGATGAAGTAGGAGCAATCATGTCGTGAGCGTTCCCTCTATAGCTCCATTTTGGAGTGTATGGAGGTTGCTAGGGTATGTGAGAAAGGTCCACCAAGAATGTATCAGCAGTAGCAGCACAAGCACAACATAGGAAGTCGTCGTCTAGGAATCCATAGCCTCCAAGTGGTATCGACCATGCGGGATCACCAAGTACTCCATAATATGTCCACCAGATGGATCAAGCGAATGCTCCAGAGGTACGCCACCAACGAGGTACAAGAACGAAACAAGATCTCACTGCACGAGATCACCTCCATGTGAGAGGGATATGATGACTCCATGTAGTACATAGGAACCTTCAAAGCTTTGACAATGTCCACCACACTATGTGTATCACCAAGAAGTAGGTCCTTCAAGAGTGAAACATAAAGCATGAAGCATAAAATCATAGTCACAGGGTAGTACATCTGTATGCTGTAAGCCTCCATGGAGTGTACAAAGTCCGGATGTGTGTCGGTAGAATCATGGAAGCCCCCTCTAAACTGAGAAGCGGGCTCATAATAGGATCCAACTGAGTGATGAATCTAGGTAGATGCAGGAGTATCTTGTGGTAAGTGAAAGGATGCTGGACTCCATGAATGAAAAAATGCATGCTCAGAATGCTGCTGTATATGAGGTAAGTGGACTCTTGAAGATAGGAATGGAAAATGTTGAGTCACTAATCCTGGAGTAATGCCCAACTGAAGTTGAGCGGAAATATAAGCCTTCGATGGTACAATAGATATAGCCATCTGAGGTATAAGCGGAGATTATATCTCTGATTCCTCTTGCTCCAAAACTGTATCATGATTGGGAAAGTCATGTACAAAGAGAGCATGCTCCACATAGTGTGACTGTTCGATACTGGAATGATCCCCCTCTGAATCTGAAATGGGAGGATCCAAAAAGGATGAATACTTAGAGTATTCATCAAAGGTGCAATCTTTGGTTACTGTAACTGAGTGACTCTTTGGGTCGTAGAGTTTGTATGCCTTTTGTCGCTCACTGTACCCAATGAAAATGTACTGCTTAGGCCGATCATCATCATGGCCTTGGACATAGGCATCACTACCAAAGACGTGGAAATAGCTTACACTTGGCTTCTTTTGAAAGTAAGCTTCAAATGGTGTTTGGTTCTTCAAAACATCTGAAAAAACCTCTATTCTGAATGTGTACTGCTGTCTGTACTGCTTCACCCCAATACTTTAGTGGAAGTTGATTTTGTCTAAGAATAACTTTGGCCATTTGGATCACACTTCGACTCTGTTGTAATGCAATACATTGTTGAGGTATCTTGCTTGGCTTGATACTTGATTCCATGTTGCTTCAAATACTTGGAGAAGTTTGGGTTTACAAACCTACTATCCCCATCAGATTGGATGATCTTCAAAGAACTTGGAAAGACTTCTTCAGCTGTTGTTGTCCACTCCTTAAACTTGGAAATGGCATATTCTTTATGCTTGAGTGAATAAACCCATGTGTATCTAGTGAAGTCATCTACAATCAGGAAGAAGTAAATTGACCCACTTAGAGAAGGTGTACTCATTGGTCCACAAATGTCAATATGGACTAATGCTAAGGGTTTATTTGTAGAAATGTATGCTTCATTAGGCAAAGAAAAAGATGTTTGCTTGTCACATGCTTTTCAATTCAATTCCACTTGTGCAATATTGGGTAGACCTTTGACAAGATGATTGTAAGAGATCTTAGCTACGCAAGAGCTATGTCCAAATCTACAATGCCATAAGTTGAGACTTGAATCCTTGGCCATAAAACTTGAAAGCTTGTAGAGACCCTTATCTCATATCCTTGAGCTATCACTTCATTAGATTCGCGATCAATGATGTGAACTTTGTTGTGATCGAACTGAACCATCATGTTGCACTTTGTGATGGATTTGACTGAAAGAAGATTCTTATAGAGGCTTGGTACATACAGAACATCTTTCAGTGACTTGGTCTCACCTTCAGAGTTGAAAACTTGAACTTTTCCTCTTCCTTGGATTTGAATGCACTTGTTGTCGCCAAGGTAAACTTGTCCTTGATGCTCTTCTAACTCATGGAAGTCATCTTTGTTATAGCACATGTGGGATGAAGCAACACTATCAAAAATCCATTCTTTCTTGGGAGTGGTTGCCACAAGTGCTTTGTGTTCACTTGTGAAAAATAGGTCTTCACTTGTGTAGTGAGAATGATGTTCATTCTTGGAATTAGACTTAGACTTGCCCTGGTTCTTTTCCTTGAAGCAATATTTTTCAATGTGGCCAGGTTTGCCACAAAAATTACAAGTGAACTTCTTTAATGAATTATGTGACCCTTGCTTAGATCCATTGCTAGCATGATGACTTGAGATTTTGCCTTTAGTGAATGGGCCTTTGGCCTTCATGGGTGACTCTTGAGAAGAAGTCAATATTGCTCGCGAGTCGTGAAGGAGCAATATTCAACGAACCTCTTCTCAAGATAAGACTTGGCCGTGATTATACAAAGTTGTGACGAATGTTTCGTACGACTTAGGTAACTTGTTGAGAAGCCGAATAGCCATGTCTTCACTAGAGATTTGTCTACCACATAGTGCTAATTTACGTTGGTAATCCTCAAATTGGGCTATGACCTTGGTAATTGTGTCGTGTGGCCTAATTGTCAAATTATGAAACTTGGCCTCTAATCCATATATTTTCAAAGGGTTCTTGTCTTCATACAAAGCAGCTAACGTATCCCAAGCATCCTTGGATGTCTTGCAGGCCGTGATATGACCTTTCGTCAGTTCGTGGCAAGCAAGTAATAGCTAACCTAAAGCTCTTTTGTCCTTGACATTCCACACATGCCAATTGTCTAAGTTGGCATCCCTATTGGGTTCACTGTCTGACCCATCTACAACCTCATGCAGGAGATTCGTGTAGAGATAAGCGCGCACGACATCTTTCCGTAGATTGTAATTTTCGCCATTGAGGAGTTCATCCTTAGGCATAAAAATAGGGGTGAAAGAGGGTAAGAAGTTAGCCATAGATGATGAGCTACCTTCACTTTTGGTCATTACAAAGTGTTGAAGATAGAGTGTTTAGAACCACTACCAAGATATTCGCCAAACGCACAAGCTTTGAAGATAAAGTGTTTAGAAACACTACCAAAATCTCTTGCCAAAAATGATGCTTCAAATAATTGCAAAGCTGGAAATGAACGACTTGATGCCACACTGAAAAAAATGCCTTGGGGAGGGGGGGGTCTTAGAGTAGCCCTGCACTCGTACAACAGTTGAAGTAGATGCCTTGGAGATGGGGGGGGTTGGGGGGGGCCTAGAGTAGCCCATTGGTAAAGAGCAAGACACACATGGGGGCTTAGAGTAGCCGCCCAAGGCACACATACACAACACTTGTTATAGTGGAGTTACAAAGATGGGCACTTAGTGCCAAATGGGTGCAGAAGTCTAGGGTTGTTACTCTTGGAGCATACAAAATGACTTTACAAAGTGAAGACCCTAGAGGGTTGATACACTAGAAAAAGTTTGATGATTATGAAGTGATGGGGGTTTGAAATCCTTAGGAACTTAATGGCTTTTGAATTATTAATGTGAATCTTGGAGCAATGAGAGTTGCACTATGAAAACAAGTTCGATTGCTAGCCAAAGTTTCATCGAGATAAGCATTATATGGTGAGGTGTATTCTCAAAACCGAATCAAACTTATTATCGTGATCATATATAAAGTGAAGTAGACCATGATAGGGGAGCGTAGACACGCTTGACATCATAAGTGATGTGGCATAATCAGAGTAAAACGAATGCTTAATTGTTATTGCGCCAAAATGAAATGATGCATTCCCCACAAAACGCCAAACTCAAACGATGCATCTGACGAGCTCTCTGGTTGTTGGCGAGACCAAGGATGTCTGTGCCCTGCAACTGGCCACGTGAATCAGCGTGCTATGTTAGTCTGGACTCTGCAGTCGTCTGGTCAGTGCATGTTCAGCCGCATAGCTCCATCGCCAAGGTTGAAGGCCAAGGAGGACATGATCGTTGGGTTGAAGGCCAAGGAGGACATCATCGCTCCTCCAATACTTGGAGTAGCTCTCGCGAACTTTAGGACGCAAGAAACACGAACGCCAATAGCATTCTCTGTCCTGATTGACTCTCTCGCTCCAACTGAGACTGCTCTCTATGTGCGAGCCTCTATCTATCTGTATGTAATGCTCTCTTGCATCAGTACACTGAGTGCCATCGGTGCATGAAGATCTAGAGATGGCTGCAACTCCCTCCTCAATAGCCCATAGGTCAGCAACGAGCTGCTCTATAGCTTCCTTCAGCGCTAAGTTCTCTAAAGTGAGAGAAGTTATCTCTCTCTCTCTCTCTCTCTCTCGCTGCCTCTCTCTGCACTCGTCATGGCTATGGCTACAGCCGCACTTGCTTCATGGCATCAACAGATCCTCCCGTTTTTCCCCTTTTTCAAGCTTCTTGCAGCAGCACTATGGTGTATGAAGGAAAAATCAATCTCTCGAGCCGGATGGTATAGAGAACAAGCATCCAGATCTATACGTCGTTCTGTTGACGTGTGACACCACTCAATCAAATCGATGAATGTGCATGCAGTGTGCAGTATACATTGCAATTTAGAGCACGCTCAACCTTCTGGTTCTCTGGGCAATTCTGACCTTGTGGTAAATGGAGAGGAAAACCCCCACTCGGCGATCACGAGTGGGAAGGAGAACAAGAAGAGGCAGGCCACTGACAAATGCTTAAATGGAGTTCTGTTGTTTCACTGAAGACGCCATGGGGATGAATATGGTTTCCAAGGGGGTGCAGAAGGTCCTCGATTATCTGCAGCAAGCCTTCGCGGACATGGATATAATGAGCATATCAGGAAACTGTTGCGCCTACAAGAAGGCAATGGTGATAAACTGGATCGAGGGGCATGGGAGGGACACCCTCTATAGTCCACAATGGACAGAAGTTACAGAAAAAATGCAAAGAGTGTTTATGAACACTTTTAATTACTTGCGATTAGCAACTAACTTCACACAGTTCACCACTATCAATCTCTGTGTAAATATTTCTCACAACGATAAACATATTACACTCAATCCACAAAGAGCGGTGGGAGGCAGGGGAAAATGAAAGCAAATGGAGGAAAAAAAAAATGAAGAAGATGTGTGGGAGGGTGGCCAAATGCACAGAATGAATCCCAAAAAATTGATGGCAAAAGGCCTCTCTCAATGAGAAGAAAGCATGCCACCAAAATGATGCACCACCACCACCAAAATGACCGCCAAATGCACCACCAAGACCTCCACCTAGTGCTCTGATACCATGTAGAGAGTACACATGCGTAAGCAAAATGAAAAGTAAAGTACTCTCAAAAAACAAAGAATGTGTGAGACACAAAATGAATAGACCATGACATGGGTAAACTCATGTGGATTAGAAATGAGCTTGCCAAGAGCATGGAGTAGGCTCCTCAAGCTTCTAACCAAGTACAAATGAGAGGAGAGACCCTCCTTATATAGATTTGGGAGGGGCTCTCAAAAGTACATCATATGTGGGATAAGTCTCTTGAAAGGAGAATGAATACAACTGGTAGAAGCACATGGCAAGGTACCCAAATACAAAGGAAATACAATATAAAATGGAAATAGACTAGAAATGGAGTGCCTCCTATATACAAAATGGAGATGCACTCATGCGGATACAAATGTAGATGAAGTAGGAGCAATCATGTGGTCAACAGTATCGGCTTGAGTATTTGGAGCATTTTGAAGGGCAAACTTAAGGCATTTGAGGAGTCACTTAGGGAGAGTTTTAGAGACCTAGAGAGCCTCAGGAGGGTGAATGAACTTGAGGTCAGGAAGAGTGATAAGTAGCCGCAGAGGTGTCATATTTCTGTTGGAAGTGCCACTCAAGTCAGTCACTGCTCGGTCTATTCAGACACCTCTAGTGACTCAGAGGAGGAGATACCCATGGCTTTAGAAGACATGCAGGGTCCGCTCCAAGAAGAAACTTCATGACTACTGTGGAAGGAGAGTATCGCACTTCTTTACAATACATTTCTACCAATGCCCAGGAGATTCCCATCTACCTGGATGGATTAAACAGATCTGTGGCTAGGATGGTGACTTCCATGGATGCCACGATTGTGCCTAGACCGGCTGTTAAGTATGAAGGAGGAGCATACATGGATAAGCTGGGTCACATCTACATAGTGATTGAATACCCTGATTTGATCAATGAGAGAGGAGAGTTAGTGGGACATGAAAAATCGTGGGGACCAAACTCTAAGGATTTAGTGACGATCCCTAGAGGTAAGTCCCAAGTGACACGAGTTTTGAGAGGAGATTTGATACCTCAAGACGACTACCTATTGCAGGTCTATTTGATTCATGGTTTGGACTTGTTACTTCAAACTGCCTCACCGGCCCAAGGAGGAGAAGAAAGTCCGATGACATTTTATGAGCTAAAGGATCCAGAAGACGAGACTAGAATAACGTATTTAGATAAGAACTAGAGGAGATATTGGTTGGTAGATGCCATGGACAAAGCTCGACTGAAATACATGGGTTTTCCTGTATTCCCTTAGAGAGAGCAGGCAACCACCTCTCAGAATCCCTTTGGAGCCCAACAAGAGGCAGAGCACACCATGTCAGGACAAACTAGCCAACGGAGTGTTCCAAACCGCACTCATGTACAATTTGCAACTCCAAGAGTGCAAACATAGAATCAGACCCACCCTGGAGTAGGTAATCAATACCGACCACCGGTAAGACCACGCCCGCCAATAGGAGTACAAATTGGAATACCCCCTGTTAGACCAGCAGTTCCTACCTTCCCTGTAATGCCTAGACCGCCAGAACCAATGAGAAGATTGAGAATGATTCAGGTGGCCAAATGAGTAAGGAATCATTATGACAGATTAGGAGAACCCTATGACCACATTGCCGAGTTTAAACAAGTTCTAAGAGCAGAACAAGTAGATGACTTCTTTGTGCAGTATGAGTCTTTCGGACTCACCCTCACAAGAACGGCTCTGACTTTGATCCAGCCATTGGACCCTAACCAATTTGGAAATATGGAGCAATTCTTTGAAGAATTCATCGGGGAATTCACGAAGAGAGGGATTAAACACAATTCTGCATCTTTAATCCATAGCTTTAAACAGAACCCTAATGAAACTATGAAAACGACTGCCGGAAGATTCAACCAGTATGTTGATAGATGCCTAGTTGCAGAAAGACCCACTCAGCAAAAAATGATTTCATTATTTTTGGATGGACTCATGAATGGAACCCTAAGAATGCTAGTGTACGTGAAGAGGTTGCAAACCCTGAGTGAGTGTCTTCAAGAGTGCATTGACCTAGAAGGCAATCTAGCAGAGGATCTCAAGAGCATGCCCAACCCCACTAAATCAGCAGACTCTTGGAGTACTATTACATCCAACTCCAGTAATGTGGAGGAGTTAGTGGAGCTAGTGGCAAATAAATTGGGAGTCCATGGACAAAGAAATTACTAACACCCAACCTTAAGAGTGCCCATGCTACGAAGATGTAGTCTATGTGGAGGAGATCACCCCATCCGCATGTGTGTTCAAGGATGGACTGGTATACCTCAGACATATCCCTTCAACAGATAGCCACACCAAGGAACTGCCTTGTACTGCCATATAGAACAAAAATACACCAACCATACCACAGAGAACTGCCCATTCAACAGGAAGACACGACCCCTCCAACCACCTCAATATCAACCATATGGATATCTACCTAGAGAGCCAAGTAGAGATATGCCCAGATACAATTCCTACCCAACACTAGCAGGAGCCTCCAGACCATATGAAACAGCAAAATTTGGAAACCCTCAATCCGTATTAGAACCACAACCCCCACATCCTCAACACATGGTACCTATGAAGTATGCCTAGCTAGAAGAAAATTTGGAAAGAGCCATAGTGCCAGCCTCAACGATGACCAGTGTAGAATCAGCAAATCCTGAATATGAGTTGCCCCCAGCAAATTATTATCCCTATGAAGCGAAAATGTCCGAATGTGAACCATCATATGATTTGGCATACTATGGATATGAAGGCTATGATCAGGCTTATGGAACGGAGGTAACAACATTAATGTATACCACACCTAAAGCACCACTCATGAGATCACCCATTAGACCACCTGTGCTGAGAGGACCTTGTTATGGATGCGGAGGAGATCATTTCATTAGAGAATGTCCTCGGCCTTACAATCCCCCACCCCCTAGGACTTGGGAAGGATATTGCAATGATTGCGGAAAGGAACATCTTTTCAGAGATTGCCCTAAGAATCCCATCAAAGTCCAAGACACTGCACCCATTAATGTAATTGAAGTAATAGAAGCATCTGGCAGTGATAAGGAATACAGAGTGCCATTGAAGGCCATTACCCGAGCTCAAACGAAAGAACAAAAAGGAAAACAACCAGAATGGGAACAAGAAAGCAATAGAACTATACTTCCCAAAATTTAAATAGTAGAAGATTCAGAGGATTCACGCAAGAATACCCAGAACATAAAAGTAAAAAAATGGAAGGAAAGAAGAGAGAAGCTCAAAGATAAATGGATGGAAAACAAGAATCAAGACAACAAGAAACAAACCAGAAGTAAGAAAGATCATAAAGAACAAGAGATTCGGGAAGAGATTCCCATTCCACCACCTATCCAAGAAACAGAGAAACTAGGATCAATTCTAGCTGACCCAAAACGAGATGATTTAGACATGTGGCTAAAAGCCTACCAAGCTAGAATTAAGATTGGACCAAAGGTGAAGCAGCACAAAAAGTTGTACTCATAAGGAGAATTAGAAAGAGAGAGGCTTGCGATATATAGAAAACTTATAGAGGTAGCACAAGCAACCCTAGAAAAGACTATCTCGACCCTTCCAAAGACAAGGATAGTAGATGATCAATACAAGGAGTGTGTTCAAACCAAGGATAAAGAACTTAAAGAGAAGTACCTGATTTAAAGGCTAACCGGCCGAAGGAATTATGGAATAGAATCCAAGAGGAAGAATGGAAGAGGAATGGAGAGACTAAGCCTTCCCTTTGAGGAATTGGAGGTGGAACCCAATCCCAACATGGAAGAAGTATATGAGGAAATATCAAGACTAGACCAAAATAGAGAAGAGGTGCAAAGCATTTCAACCCTACCAAATTACATGGGAGAATATGATAAGGAATCTATTTTAATCCTAGCACCCATGGTAAAAGGAGTAGGAAAGGAAAACTCAGATAAACACTCACACAATTTGACCGAGCTGAAAAAGACAAGAGTGCAATGCCAATTGACCGTGGAAGAACTGCTTCGTGTTAAACCACAACTATTGAAGCAATTAGCAAGTCAACTAGAATTAGGGCAAGAGAAGGATAAAAAGGAAAACAAGGAAAAAGAAAACTCATCTAAGATACAAATCCCAATAGATAAGGTGGGAGAATTTAGTGAAGGAGACGAAGGTAATATGTGTCTACCTCTCACTTACAACGGGTACATGACCAAGGAGATACTGGACACAGGAGCTGGAGTGGGAATTGCCACCAAGGACATTTGGGAGAAATGGGGAAAGCTTGCTTTACGAACCACACGCATGAAGCTTCAATTAGCAGAGGGTCATGTGGAGAAACCCTTATGAATATTAGAACGAATCAAATTAACCACCTGTGGAGTTGAAATCGAACACACATTAGCCATCTGTAAGTTTGAAAAGTCAAACAATTACGAAATGATTTTAGGTTGACCCTTCATGAGAGAGATGCGGATAGTGCACGACTGGGGAAGAGATTCATTATACCTACAACATAAAGGAAACATAACCAAGATAAACTTACATACGTTTGCATATCGAGATGTCCCTCCCCTACAATGGAATCCCATTCACAAGGAGGAAGATGACTTATCAATTCATAGCGTTGGATCAAGCGATCAATCATGGATGCACGAGGATGCCCAGTTATGGATGTGTAAAAAAGCCAAAAAAGAGGATAATAAAAGACAATTGTGGCCAATAGGACATCCTAATTACAGACCTGTAGAGGACCCAAGGTATATGCCTCAAATCTTTCCTGATGAAACCTTTGAACCACATGGATGGATGGAGATCTTAACCACTTTGGATGTGTGTGTGAATGAGGAAGTCCTAACTATGAACGAGTGTATAGATGAAGAAGTCTATGATGTAAATATGTATATGGTTGTCCTTCAAGAAGGAGAAGCCGGGGAAATTTTGGAAAAAGAGTGGAAAGAGGAATACAAGAGTATAGAAATGGAACCAAAATTCGATTCAGAAGAGAGCTACCTAGACACCATTCAAATCAAGGAGAAGCAGGAACCAACAAGGATGTTAGCAATAGAAGCCATCCCCAGAGTACAAGAGCAAGAGGAAAGAATGAGTAAGATGGGACCAAATCCAGATCTTTTTGAGGTCCCGGAGCATTTTAAAAGGTATGAAGTAGAAGAGAGAAAGATAGCCATTCAAATGCCTAAGAGAGAGGCTCGAGAAGGAGAAGCATACGACAACAAAGAACAAAAAAAAAAGATCATGGTAATAGTGGAAAATGGAGAAGAAAGATGTATATACATAGGTAAAGATGTGTCAATCCAGGAGGAAGAAGAATTAATACAACTAATCCGAGAATACCGAGATGTATTCGCATGGACATATAAGGATCTCAATGGTGTTGAACCCTCGATTTGCTCTCATAGCATACCAATGATGGCTGATGCAAAACCATTGAAACAACGTCCTTATACCTACAATGAGGTCTATGCTGCCAAAATTAAGGAAGAAATAGACAAGCTGCTAGCGGCAAGCTTCATTTATGAAATAGAACACACCGAGTGGGTATCGCCACTAGTAGTCATTGTGGATACTACTGTTGATTTATCCACATGTATGCCATAATTGCCAAACCCTTGTACGGACTCTTAACTCAATTTACTTGGACAGAGGAATGCGAGAAGGCATTCAATGAGTTAAAGAAGTAACTTAGCAGAGCTCCAATTTTGAAAACGCCAAATTGGAACAAGCCTTTTCATATTCATGTGGACGCCTCTAATTATGCAATAGGTTGTATCTTAGCCCAACCAGCAGACGAAGGGAAGTTAGATCACCCAATTGCCTATGCTAGTAGACAATTGAATCAAGCTGAGAGGAACTATACAACTACCGAACGAGAGGGATTAGGAATGGTCTATGCCGTGAAGAAATTTAGACACTATCTCTTAGCCAACAAATTCAAGTTCTTCATAGACCATCAGGCCCTATTGTACCTAGTCAATAAGCCTTGTAACACGGGAAGACTGATAAGATGGTCTCTACTATTGATGGAGTTCGACTTTGAAGTGGTAGGGGAAAAGGGAAATATCCATGTGAGAGCAGATCACCTTTCTAGGTTAACACACGGAGAACCACCAAGTGGAGTACCCGATGATCTGCCAAACGCTTATTTTTCAAATTTGGAAGTGTGTCCAAGGTGGGCAGAGAAACGAATTCCCATACTAACTCATGTCCCACAACACTCTATCAATAAATATAGTAAAAAGGAAATCTTAGAGTCAAGGAATTTGCATCTTATTGCAGGTAGTGTGTACTACAAGGAACCGAATGGAGTATTGCTAAGATGTGTTGAGGAGGATGAACAATTGAAGCTGGTTGAACAAGCTCATGTGAACAAATGGAGGACACACAAAGGAACTCATGGAACTATTAGAGAGTTAAAGTGATTAGGAGTATACTAGCCTGACATGCCTAAGGATGTCCATGATTATGTGAGTAACTGTGCAGAATGCCAGGAGACCATTCCCAAGGATCATATATCCATGCCTTTCTCAACGATAGCACCCACTTGGAGCAAAACATTGGTCAAATTCCTCAAGATAGGAGAGCACGAGGAAGGAGTTAGCATGGCAAGAAAACTATCCCTAGAGGAACTGAGCAAGGACTATGTACTCATGGGAAGACATTTGTTTAGAGGAAAAGACAACCAATTATGTTTATGTGTGCATGAAGGAGAATATTTACCCGTATTAGAGATGGCACATGTGGGTGCGACACGAGGTCATTTTTCAGCCAATAGAACCGTAAAACTGATCCTCTTCACGGGCTTGTGGTGGCCAACTTTACATATGGATGCTGAGACATATGTACAAAGTTGCGAGACATGCCAAAGGCCTAAATACCCAATTTGGAGAGATGACATGCCATTGAGACCTATGGTTTGCACTAGAGAATTTTCTAAATGGGGTAGAGATTTCATAGGACCCATTAACCCACCGGCCAAAGGGTCACATGCAGAATATATCATAGTAGCCACCAATTATCTGACAAAATGAGTAGAGGCAAAGGCTACTAGAAAGAATGATGCTCAAACCACGGCTAAGTTTTTGTTGGAGCATATATTCACTCGTTTCGGACTACCAATTGAGATTGTGAGCGACCGAGAAACGTACTTCATTAATGAGGTGATAGAGTCTCTAATGAATGAGTTTTTAGTGATCCATAAAAATCAGCCCCATACCATCTCCAAGCCAATGGTCAAGTGGAAAGTTCCAATAAGGTATTATGCACATTATTGACCAAGATTGTCAATAATGGGAGTTTTGACTGGGATAAGCAATTGCATCATGCAATTTGGGCATTTCGAGTCGCGTACAAGACTGCCATTGGAACTACCCCATGCAATTTAGTATACGGACAGAACACAATCCTACCAATTGATTTTTTGATACCCACTTTGAGAGTAGCCCAACAACACGAATGGACCGGACATGAATATCCCAATAACTAGACCAAATCGAGAAGTTGCATGAAACTAGGTTGCAAGCTGTTGCAGGAATTTATGCGGCCAAGAGAAGGCAAAAGGCATATTATGATGCTCACATAAAAGACAAAGGACTAAAAGAAAGAGACCTAGTCTTGGTCTACACATTGAAGCAACATGCCAAGAAGTTACAAAAATGCGGATATGGACCTCAAATCATTAATAGGATCTCGACGAGCGGAATAGTTAATCTAGCCCCTTTGGATGGAGACATTCTTCCTAACTACATAAGTGGATGTAGAGTAAAACGATTCATGGAGCCTTTGACGGACCAAATGTTAGCACATCTCGTAGGTGCACAAAATAGGAAGAATGAATTAGAGAGGAGGCATGGCAAGAAGCCCTAGAACGTATCAAGAAATGGAAAGAGTGGATTAGGCAAAGAGATGAATGGTATCTCCAAGGCGAGGAGCCTATCCCTATGGCTAATTACCAAGTTCATAAGTCTGACACGACGGATGCCTATATGTCACAGCCTTATCGAAACCTAGGAATTCGAACCACGGAGTATTGATTGATAGATGCATTGATAGACTCATGAGTAGGGCTCAGTTGCATACAAAACATGGTCATATAAGATCTTCAAATGATTATGACTCCAACGAAAGCTCATATGATAGGTATTGGAGGTCAAGCCATAGAATGCATTGGAGAAACTATCATATCCCTCCACCTAGGAAATTCTTCCATGGAACAACAAGTCTTAGTGTGCAAGGATGAAGACTTAATAGAAGACTTGATCCTAGGACAGGATTGGATCATTGAGAATGAAGTAAGCATCCACCTATCACAAGGCTATATTTCAGCCAAGATAGGGCACAAGGAAATTTTTAGTCTATTAGGGGAGAAGCCCTCACAGAAACCAGAAGACATCGAGAGTGCAGAAGAACTCAAGGAAGAGCTATTGGAACATAATTCCAACCCCTATCCCTAAGAAGCAAGTTTAGAAGAAGTAGAAAGTTCAAACCCTAACATGTCCAAGGAGGAAGTGAATTCGTCCTTTTCAATTGGTGAACGGCAAGACACTAAGAAAACCAACACTGAGAGTTTCTCACACTACAGAAGGATCTCCAATTTGTAAAACCACTATCAAATACTCGCATCCAGGAAAGGCCAGATTCAAATGGATACGCAAGGATCAAGTGAGGAAACAAGGAAATTTTTAGTCTATTAGGGGAGAAGCCCTCACAGAAACCAGAAGACATGGAGAGTGCAGAAGAACTTAAGGAAGAGCTATTGGAACATAATTCCAGATCCAATCGCTAAGAAGCAAGTTTAGAAGAAGTAGAAAGTTCAAACCCTAACATGTCCAAGGAGGAAGTGAATCCGTCCTTTTCAATTGGTGAACGGCAAGACACTAAGAAAACCAACACTGAGAGTTTCTCACACTAGAGAAGGATCTCCAATTTGGAAAACCGCTATCAAATACTCGCATCCAGGAAAGGCCAGATTCAAATGGATACGCAAGGATCGAGTGAGGAAACAAGGAAAATTCTAGTCTATTAGGGGAGAAGCCCTCATAGAAACCAAAAGACATCGAGAGTGCAGAACAACTCAAGGAAGAGCTATTGGAACATAATTCCAGCCCCGATCCCTAAGAAGCAAGTTTAGAAGAAGTAGAAAGTTAAAACCCTAACATGTCCAAGGAGGAAGTGAATTCGTCCTTTTCAATTGGTGAATGGCAAGGCACTAAGAAAACCAACACTGAGAGTTTCTCACACTACAGAAGGATCTCCAATTTGGAAAACCACTATCAAATACTCGCATCCAGGAAAGGCCAGATTCAAATGGATACACAAGGATCAACTGAGGAAACAAGAGATGGCAACACCAGCTCATGAGGAGAAAAAGGAGGGCAAGAGTTTTTCTTTACCAAAATCTGAGCCAAAACGATTCCTGCAAGTATGGCTACCTAAGCCTTTGATTGAAGCTGAGAAGGCACGACAACGAATATGGATTCCCAAGAAGGTCAGACAAGCAGCCAACCAAGAGATAAGCAAACAGGTGGATACTCACATCAAGGTATTCGGACAACGATGCCTAGATAGACTCGTCATCGAAATATGAAGACAAAAACCTCTATCAATAGGACATTAGAAGGAACAAAAGAAACACTTGAAGCTCAAAGGACCAAAGAGAAAACACGACATATTAATGCGACCATGAAATGGATTTGGAAACCAAAGCAAGTGCGAGGAATGGACCACCAGACCATCAAAGACTCCAATTGCACTCATGAAGTATCGAATGCACCTAAAGTATGCATAATAGGGCCATATTACAAGGCCACGCATTCGGCACTTGATGTACATAATGAATAGTGGTGCACATTCTCTAGTGGGGAATAGGTCATAGCTTCAACTTCCTTAAGAATGGACATACTATGTAAATAAATAAATGCTTTGGCTATACTAATACTTGTTTTCTTTCAGAAAAGAAATAAAAAGATGTGGTAAGAGATCTCACTTCTAGAATCAAGGGAAACGGAGTGACAAAACGACAACAATCACTACACTGCACAACACACTTGCTATATCTTCTATCAAAGCTAATGCACTATTCGTTACAAGTGCAGATGGCCTCCGAAGATTCTGAAGCAATCATTCAGGAAGAAGCATTGGAATTTCCCTTACAAAGTGTGACAAAAGCACAGGGACATTGGTTTAGGCATGACCAATCTACAAGGGATTACTTGTTTTTGGTCACCATCAAAATCATGGACACTAATCATCAGTTCCCAGTCATGTCAAAGGACTTCAAGGTAGTACATGAACTCACGTCAACCATGGACATTCTGAAGAAAGTTGGCATTCATAAATACTTTGAGTTGCCGATATACAAGCCTGATTTCCAGCGATGTGCACAAGTAATGAATACACCACAACCTGCTTTACATGATCCATTGGTGCCAGAGGGTAGAGTTTTAGATGCAGTGGGTGAATGAGTCATAATACAATATACGCATGATTTAATAAAAGAAGCTTTTGGATGGGAAAAGGATGGAGTTACTGTATTGAAAGAAGAAAGTCGAGGAGCAAAAACGAGAACGTTTATTGACATCAATCGAATTGACATTGAAGATGAAGTAAGGCTGATTCATCAACATTTTTGCTTCCCAAACATGCATCGATACACTGCTCCTCAGAAAATCATCGTCCAATTACTCTCTCATGCCATCAAGCAGATTGGAAATCAAATTAATCTGACTCCATACATACAGGAACGGCTATTTGAAGCGAAGAAACAATGGAATAACAAGAAGTTCGTGAATGGCAGTGTAGCCCTGACGATACTAATCTGCCATGCTTTAGGAATTCGGGAGCATCTCCAAGAAATGCCGTCATCGAGAACTATGGCTAAGTATGCCAAAGTCAACACAGTCCCCAAAAAGAAAAAAGGAGTCAAGATTGTTGAGGAAGCAGAAACTAGCTCTCAACAGAAAATGAGAGGCACAAAGAGATTAAGGGAGATAAATCAAACAGAGGAAGAAGTTCCATCCAAGAAAAGAAAAGAGCACACATACTCTCGAAGACCAAAATTGAAGAGCCAAGATCAATCATAAAAGAGGATTTAATTAAAGCCCTGGAAGATACACACCAATATACAGAAGGGCAAGTCAATCTACCAGTGCAAGGGCATCATTACCAACAGGCCCACCAAGATATGGATGCAAAAAAGAAGCTCACCAAAGTACATCGATACAGAGAATTAGGGTTGGATAATTCAAGCTCATCTTCGGATGCACAAGAAGAACCGGACACATCTTTATTAAATGTGGATATTCAAAGTGAATCAAAGGATGATGGACAATGGGAGGAACTTGATGCAATCAACTACAATGAAGCAGAAGGGGGCATGAAGGTGAATGACCACACCACCCGCCCCACTCAAGACACCGCAAGCAAGGAGGTAACCCAAGAACGTACACATGTAATCAAAATCAATGAGACTTCCAACATTCAAATCAAGGAGACCAAGCTTACAAGAGAGGTAGTCATTCAAGAATCCAAAGGAAGAACCTAAAGAAGCTACATTCGAAGACTCAGAACCCTTCACACCGATAAGGGTTGTGGCAGAACCCTCCCCCATGGATGTTACATTTCAGGGGAGTGCCACATAGATCGTCAGTCTAGACGAAGAGAGAAAAGAGTCAGATGTGCAACTACAAATCAAACAACCCCATAATGAAACTATACATGTGGAACACGGAAAGGATGTACGAACAGGAGAAGCTCCAAGTATCCCAAAGACATGGTTAAGTGTAGATGTTGCCCAACTTAAGCCCTTGGTCCAAAACATGATAAAGGCTGCTATGGACACGCAATAGGTCATGATCAAGGCGGATGCAGACTATGACAAGGCTATGTAGGAAAAGCACACACTTCATGAAATGAATAAGAATCTATCTACCCAATTGATGCAAGCTCAAAAGCATGTAACAGACAAACAGAATGAAGTTAAAGAGGCCAAGTAGCAGTGCAAAGATCTAGAGATAAAAAATCAGACATTAAAAGAACAACTACAAGAGTTACAAAAGAAATATTAGGCTAGCGAGGCCGAGAAGACACGAATGAATGCAAGAAGTAAAATATTAGAAACACAAATAAAGGTATATATGGATGAGGCAAAAAACCTAAGGAACAGAAACAAGGATTTGATGACAGCTCTTTTGAGTGATCAACCTATTGAGGTTCAAGAAGGATCAGAGAAAGACATAAAGGAAATAGAGGAAAAGATAGCCAGGTATGAGGATCAGCTCAAGAAGGAGTAGACAATCATTGCCGAATGGGAAAAGAAATACATGGATGATACCACGGCACGAAGGACGAAGTGGGAAACCACGGAAAATAGGTGCATAGAACAATTGTAGCTCAGTGATGAGTAGCACCTCCTTTAATGTCAATCCGGGAAGACATGAGGATGGTATGAAGACCTCGAGCAAGTGACGGCACAAGTGCGTGAGTGAGAAGCACACTAACATGCACACACATACACACACACGCGCACACACGGCAAGACAAAGAGTGAGAAGCAATGGAGTTCTTAGATTACTTTCAAAAGCTCTTACAAGTTCATTTCAATTACAATCTACCTCAAAAATGAGCTCTCTAGCTTCTTTTATAGTTTTTGACTAGCTTTGGCCCTGTCCAGACCTAGTGTTCGGCTTAGTTAAAAATTAGGTTCCAGGGCTTATTTGAGGGCTCAAACGAGATCTAAAAAATACAAAAATTGGCAGGTAGATACTTCTAAAGCTCCTCAAGCTCAAGGACTCCTTGGCTTGCACAAAATGGAGCTACAAAAATACGAAATGGTATTTACAATGGTGTTTAGTGATTAAAATCACTACTTGTGTAGGGGATTCTTCTGAAGATTTGACATACACTTCTTGGAGCTCCCTACTTGCTCCTTCTTCTTGTGTGTCCTCCTCTTTGATGTGCTCTTGTACTTGTTCTTGACCTTGAGTTCCAACACTCCCCCCTCTCTTGAGTCTGTCATCCCTGACAGACCCTTATTGTAGTGGTTGTTCTGAGTAGTGCTTTGAGAGGGAGTGTCCCTTCTGTATGAACAAAAGTCGTCTAGCTTCCAGATGTGGCAGGGTGGGTTGTCCGGTTCCTCATTTGTCACTTTAATCCTTTGCAAGTTGTAGTCCCTTGGTATGTGCTTTCTTCCTTGTGAGGTTCCGTTGATGTCCTCTAATTCTTCCAAAGTTGATGTTCATAGTAGTTACGCCAAGTATGCATAACCCATAATGGATGATGGGTAAGTGTGTGCGTGCATGGGTTGAGGAAAATATGTGCCTTGTGCACGGCCTTATAATGTAGCCCTATGCATGCTTACTTGGAAAATGCACTGGAAGACGTATGGTGCAAAAATGGGGGTGTTAAGCTAAGTGCTCAAGGGTATGCCGGCGAAGAGGTTTCCTAAGCTATCATCGTTATGATGTTTCTAAAGAGAAGATACTTACCATGGAGAAGGTCGACCGATGTGCATCTCTTCGTGTTGTATACTCGGTCCTTGGGATGGAGCATTGTTAATGAATGTCCGTATTGATGGTCCACTGATGAGATCTTTTGAGTGGCTGATCCTGTCTTCTCTTTTCAAGGCATCATTTGCCAAATACCTAATCAGGAGTCTCCTCATCCAATATACATACAAATATTTGCAACTCTCCCTTGCAAATATCTCCCGGGATGCTCTCGTACCTGCAGTAGTTAAGCATCACTCAAGTTGCGGACCTTAAAGCTCTTCACTCCTACCATGGTAAGAGAAACCCATAGTTGTGGATGCCATGTTCATGCCATGTTCTTGACATCTACCAGATAAGGCAGCAATTATATCATCTGCTAGCCGAGACATACTTCTTATCCAAACTGATAAATGCCTAGTAATCAAGAGTTCCACCTTTAACTAAGCATGACTCTTTCACGTTTCATGAGCCGGACCTAGGAACAAGTACTTCCTCTTCTTTTTTTTTTTTTTTTTTTTTTTGAGAAGCAATGGCACCAAACAAAAAGACAGATGTTAGTATCCGAAAAATAGTTGACATATGTCAATGTGCTCGTGTGCATGGGACTCTCAAATGTGTCTATGCACGGCCATGTAATGTGGCCCTATATTAATGCATACTTTGGAAGTGCATGACCTGGATGGTGCAAAAGACAGGGTTGTGCAAGGAGCACATGGTTATCGCAAGTCGAGGCTATCAAAGTTGCTTCAGATGCTGATGTGGCTTTTGTTGGAGGTATCCAGCACATCTTGAAATGATGTAAGCATGTGATGGTTGAATGACAACCCATCCTTCCTCTTTGTGGGGATCCATTTGAGAATGGTCCTCGACTGCTTGGTGGTCTCAATTGGCTGCGTCATGTTCGGATGGTTTCTGGAGGGTTTGATCCTTCATGGTTGGCTCTCTGGTTTTGATTTTGTGGAGACTTGTGAGGTCTTTATAAGAGTGTCAACTTGGAAATGAGGCTTTTTAGGGACCCATTTACAAGTGATTCTGCTCGTGTTCTTGGGCAGACATGTGTTTGCGGATATCGAGTAAGAGTGGGCATCGGCTGTTCGAGTGAGTGAAACATGTTGTACCGGGTGTGGCCTTGGTGTAATTATTTGAGCCCGCAAGCAAGCCTTAGGCACCCAGATTTGTCGTGATTGTGAGCTGGCCTTCACCGACTTCTTGGGCATCCAGATAGACTTTATCTTTACAGAAGAGTTCTCGGAGGACTTCTTATTAGTGTCTGGTCGTTGATCACTAATAGGAAGTTGAGCTAGTTGTTGCGGCTCGACCGTGATAGGATGCTCGCCTTTTCGCACCCATACTTGTTTCGGTGGTTGGATCGCCTTACCTCGTACTTTCTTTTGGCTTTCCTTATACGTCATCTGCTTCCTCTGCTTTTGATCCACCTTTGGTTGCCGCATCCCGATGGCCTTTGGAAAAGAAGGGAGTTCCGTCTTATCCTTGACTCCGTTGTTGAGACCATCCTCTTTCTGCATCATACAGTTTTGGACAAGAATAGCATTGTCAACTTCATGTGTACCCCTGGAGGGACCAGGAGTTTGTGCCTTACCTAGTTCCTTGAGTGCCTCATTTTCCAATTCAACTGTAATTCAACTATGATGTACCCATACCTGAAGAAGTCCACTTCTTAGGTTTAGGTCGACCGCATGATCATAGATCCAGTCTTGGCCCAAGACAAGAGGCTCAGTGAGATCCTCATCATGACACACTAGTACTTTCACTGTCAAAGGTATATCTTGAATGCATAAGGGAAGTTCCACCTCACCTAGGCAAGGGGTTTCCACGCCTCCCATTCCTATGAGATATGCTTCTATAGGATTGACTTCTAATTTTAATTCTTGACAGTAAGAGAGTCTCACAGCACTAGTGGCTGCACCTGAGTCAATCAATGCTCGTACTGATCGTGTACCAGTTTCTGGTCCTATCTCTAAGGTCATGAAAGGACGTCTATCAATTATTTTACGCGAACTCATTCCTGAGAATTCACACATTGCCATATGATATCCTGGATCTGCATAGTCATTTGTTCTAGGCTGATCCCTACCCTGTCTTCACAGCTTCATCTTTCTGATGTGCTCTAAAGCTTCTGCTTGAGCTTCCTCTCGAATGCGCTTTTCTTCTTCCTTTATTGAGTCGGCTTAGCATTTCCTCTGTGAGAGGTTCCTGATACAATTTGACTCTGCATCCGCTAATGTAGCTTGGGAGAACATCACCCTCTAAAGTGGCTAGTTGTACTGCTCCACTTGTGGAGATCCGATTTATGATCATAGGTCCGTAGCCACGCTTCTCTAACTTTTTCGCATGTTGCTTCAGAGTGTAGACTAAAACTAGATCTCCTGCTTTCAAACCTTTATCCTTAACGTGGGTATCAAAGTAAGCCTTCTGTCGCTTCTTAGCCGCATATATCCCTACAGCCGCTCTGAGTCTTGTTTCCCCTAGTCGTTCAAGGTCAAAGATTCTAGATGAGAGTTCATGACCTGTCCACTCATGCTCTTGTGCTACTTTCAATGTAGGTATTAAGAAGTCCAACGGTAGCACTGCATTTTGGCCAAATACCATCTGAAAGGGGGTGGCTTGGAGTACCGTTTTGTAGGCCACTCGATATGCCCAAACAGCATGGTGTAGCTGTTTGTCCCAATCAGAGCGTTTATTGTTTACTAATTTCGTCAGTACATTGCATAAGATCTTATTTGTGCTTTCGGCTTGCCCATTAGCTTGTGGGTGATAGGGGGCAGACTTCTTATGTATTACCAAGAATTCTTGGAGCAGATTTTCAATAACTTCATTCAAGAAGTGAGTGCCTCTATCACTAACTAGCTCTATAGGTAGTCCGTATCTAGTGAATACATTCTCAAACAAAAACTTAGCAGTAGTTTGAGCATCGTTTTTTGTCGTAGCTTTTACCTCTACCCACTTGGTTAGATAGTCCGTGGCAACAATGATATATTCAGCATGGGAACCCTTAGCTGGGGGATTAATAGGACCTACAAAGTCTATTCCCCACTTAGAGAATGCACGTCCACCCATCATAGGTTTCAGTGGCATCTCGTCTTTGCGTATAGGATACTGAGTTTGCTGACAGACATCGCACCGTTTCACATAGGTATGTGCATCCATGTGAAGGGTTGGCCACCAGAAGCCTGCAAATAGTATGGCCTTGATCACCCGATCTGGTCCAAAGTGTCCTCCTACTACACCTTGGTGAGCAGTTTCCAAGATCTTAAGATATTCACTCTCATGGACACATAGTCTCAGGTAACCATCTTTACCGCGCTTGTATAGATTATCACCAATGAGTGAATAATCCTGGGCTTCTTGTTCTAAACTCCTTTTCCTAGCCAGAGTCATGTCTGGGGGGAATGTTTTCGTCCTCAGGAAGGATACTAGTGGTTCACTCCAATCTGGTACTATGGACACTTGATAAAGAGTGGCATGTTCCACGGGTGGTTTAGTGCAGCAGATTGGGCATTCCTTGCACAACTTCTGGACATCAGCTTCCATAGTCGGCCAATGCACTCCAAGTCTCCTTAGCGTCTGTAGGGTTCTTTGTTTGGGATAGTGTTGCTCTAATGCACCTACATGTGCTAATTGCAACCATTTAGCGTACTCATCCTCTTCTACACAACATGCCAAGATCCCTTGATCTGTGTGCTTGTACATACTTCCTGCCATGATGTGATACTTTTGGGCTTTCACTACCTCTCTATTCTGTGTGTTTACCACTAGATGGTTAGGTCCGTATGTCAATACTGGCACTAGTGGCTTAGCCCACTGAGGTATTACTTCCAAATTAAACAAGTAAGCATCAGGAAGATCATCTGATACTCCTTGTGGGGCTTCTCCGGATGTGAGCCTAGAGAGATGATCTGCTCTCAAGTGGGTCCTACCTTTCCTTACCACAACCTCGAAGTCGTATTCCATTAGTAAGAGAAACCATCTTACTAATCTACCTGTATTGCATGGCTTGTTCACGAGATATAGCAGTGCCTGATGATCAGTAAAAAATTTGAACTTATTTGCAAGCAAATAATGTCTAAACTTTTTAACGGCATATACCATGCCTAATCCTTCTCTCTCCGTAGTGGTATAATTTCGTTCAACTGCATTCAATTGTCTACTAGCATAGGCAATTGGAAGATCCATATTACCTTCACCGGTAGGTTGCGCGAGTACACACCCAATAGCATAATTAGATGCATCAACATGAACATGGAAAGGCTTATTCCAATCTGGAGTGGTCAAGATTGGTGCTGAACATAATCTTCGTTTGAGCTCCTGGAAGGAATTTTCACACTCATCAGTCCACTCAAAGTTAGTCAGAAGTCCATACAAAGGCTTTGCTATGATGGCATACATGTGTATAAACCGTCGGTAATAGCCACAATGCCCCATGAAAGCTTGAACTTCTTTGACATTCTTGGGCCTAGGTAACTCGGCAATGGCTCTTACTTTCTCTTCATCAGTGGATATGCCATTCTTTGACACTATGTGTCCTAGAATCTTGCCTTGCCTGACCATAAAAACGCACTTTTCTGGGTTCAGGCAAACTTGATATTCTCTACATTTGTCAAAGATTTGTCTAAGTTCAGGAATATGGGTTTGTCTAACGTTGGAATGAGCACAAAGATCATCAACATAGACTTCTAGATTCCTCCTCAAGAACTCTTTAAATACATGACACATCAGCCTTTGGAAGGTAGCAGGTGCATTAGTAAGCCCAAATGGCATTACTCTAAAGGCAAATATGCCCCACTCCGTGGCAAAAGCAGTCTTATGCTGGTCTTCTGGAGCAATGGCTACTTGATTGTAGCCCGAAAATCCATCAAGGAAGCTGTATACTTCCTTGCCTGCTACTCTTTCTAGTAGATGCTCCGTAATTGGAAGTGGATAGTTATCTCGGATAGTGGCTGCATTAACCTTCTTCAAGTTAATGCACACATGTAGCTTCCCATTCTTCTTGGGCACAACTACAATGGGGGATACCCACTCAGTGTGCTCAATTTCATAGATAAATCCAGCTTCAACCAATCTATCTATCTCCTCTTTGATCTTGGCAGCGTAATTATCATTGTATTTGTATGGCTTTTGCTTAGAGGGTTTGGCATCCGAGGTCATGGGGATAGTGTGTGAGCATATGTCTGGATCAACCCCCTTCAAATCCTTGTAACTCCAAGCGAATACATCTCTGTATTCTCTTAGCAAGGCTATTAGCTCTTGTTCTTCCTCTTCTGTCAGGTCATGACCTATGTATGTGCATCTCTCTTCTCCTTCTTCTAGGGCTACTACTATTTTCTTAGTGGTCTCTTTGTTATCATAGGCCTCACCTGATTGTGCCTCTCGTTTAGGCATTCTGATCATGACTCTTCTGTCATCTATCTCATACTTCTTAAAATTTTCTGGGACCTCAAACAAAGATTCTTCCTCTTCTGGTGAGACTGCTCTCTTCTTTCTTTTCTTTCCTTCGTCTTTCGAGGTCACCTATGTGGCTAATCTTATGTCATTTGTAAGCTCTCCGTGCCTCCGGGGTTGAAATTCTACTTCATGGAAGTATTCTTCATCTGATGCAAAGGGTGGGTCCATAATGATTGACTCTAGATCGGAGTCACTTGCATCCTCAAATGCATCAGGGCTAGGTTCGCATTCTTCTAACACTGCCTCTCCCATAATTGGCTCTATGGAGAAGACTGAAATGTCATAGCCATCCTCATCACAGTGAGGTGTCCACTGCTCTTCATTGATGGCTACATCCATTGTTGCTAAGATTTCTGCCCAGCCATGGGGTTCAAATTCTTCGTCAGGAAATACTACAGGTGCATAGGCTGGGTCTTGAATTGATCTATGTGTTTCGTTTGCACCTATCTCTCTGGCCTTTTCTCTTTTCTCTTCTTCTACTGCTACCTTGCACATCCATAAATGGGTGTCTTCATGCATCCATGAGGATCCGGATCCTATGGAATACACAGATTCCGTATCATCTTTGGCTCTATGGATGGGATTCCATTGGATAGGAGGGACATCTCTATGAGAGTAATCTTTGAGATTCACTTTGGTCGTAATACCTAAGTGTTGCAGGTACAAGGAGTTGGTTCCCCAATCCTGTACCACTTGCAACTGTCGCATAAAGGGTCTTCCCAAAATCATCTCATAGGCATGATTTTTGCTAAAGTCACATATAGCGAATGTATGCTCGAACTCGACACCACATGTAGTGAGAGTAATTCCTTCAAGTAGTCCTAAAGGTCTTTCTATGTGACCATCAGCCATCTGCAATTTCATCCTCGTGGGCCTGAGTGCTGGCTTGCCCCAACGCTTCTATAGGGAAGTGGTAACAATTGCAACACCTGCGCCTGAGTCTAGAATTGCCTTGGTGGTGTACCCCTAATAGGTAATGGGAAGATAGGTGTTTCCTTCTTCACCTTCACACATGTCTCCTATCTTGTCCAACGGTATTTCTGGCACTGTTCTCTGGGATCCTACCTGGGAACGAGGTTTGGCTACTTCTGGTACTTGTTTGGCTACATGCTTCCATACTTCTGGCCTTACTTTGGGTAGCTCTTCTACGGTGAGATTGCATTGTACTTTAGTATTCTTTACTACCTCTGTGTTCCTAGGTATGACTGAGTCCTCATTTCGTACCATGACCATGGACGCTCTCATACAAGTAGACTTAGTTTCCCATGGGCCTGTGAAGTGGGGTAATTCTTGTAAAGAATTAGACTCAAAGTCTAATCTTTCCTGAGGGTGGGTGCTCTCCTGCTCCTCATAAATGGATGGGATGTCTTGTGGGAATTGGTCATGTGCATCATCCACAAGTTCGATGGGAGGAGGTACTTCACTTTCTTTAGCCCATTTGTCTTCTTGAATCTCGCGTAGGAATTCTGGTGTGAATCGATTCATAGAATAAGATGTGTCTGGCTCCGTAGAGTTAGGCAC